>VZTE01004626.1:365426-404714 GCA_013397775.1 Eulacestoma nigropectus
GCTTAGGGAGAAAAATTGCTAAAATGGTTGTTTTTTTTTTTTTTTTTTTTTTAATTACTACCTAAATAATGTATAAAGGAAGGGAATGAAGGCATGCTATTGTAATGAAGTACAAGAAGAATGATATTTTGATTCTCAAAAATGTTAGTCCCTTTTTTCTTCTGTAAACTGTCATTTACACACTAAGCAAATAAAGTGCATAGATGGGAATTTCACTGGCATATCTACATGCACAGTCTTACACTCCTACTGATCCCTTGTTTAGCAACAAAGGTGCATTGTTTCAGTAAGAGCTTCTTTTTTCAAACACATTTTGCAGTAGATAACAGTCAATGCTGTTGACTATGCATTAAGTAAGATACTTTAAATCTCTGGTTCACAGCCAAGATTCTCCATGAACATTTTTAAGAGTTTATGAAAGACAGCTGCAGAAGGGAAGCCTACTCTCTGTTGACTGAAATTTTCTATGCAGGATTCTGTGCAGCTTGAGACGGAGCTACATCTTCTGAATTAAAAAAGAACATGAGACAGCTGCGTTTTCTTTATGGAAGATAAGGTGTTTTACATTGAATTTTAGGAAAATATTGCAGATGATGCAGCATAACTATGCTTGGAATAGCAGCTGACACAGAAGTAGGTTGGGCTGCCAATATGTTATTGCAATGGTGAACAGCTTTATAATCTGCTAAGATAAATTGCCATGAGAAAAGGGGCAGTTATATCAACAGAATATATTTTGTCAGTTAGCAAATCTACTTTCTGGGGAGAATACCATAGAAACCATGAACTGTAAAAAATCAGATTGTAGGAACTGTGAACTTAATTAGAGGTTAGCATAGATGTAAGGATAGATGTGTTAATAAATACCTGATTTGACAGGTAAACTAGATTTTTAGCTGTTTTAGAAACAAAAATTTAGTCTTTTACTGTAAGCATATTTAAATATCTAGGGTGACATTTTCTCATGCCTTGGAAAATAATTTGTAGTTTATTTCCACATGGTTTTGTGATTATTAAAGAGAAACCTTCTTATAGGCATAATATATATGAGTCAAAATAGGTGTTAGGAAATGTGTTTTACAGCCTTATTTTATTTCAATTATTTAGTAAGACCTCTTCCAGTAAGAGATTTATTCTAAAATATGCAACCAGTGAAGGGTTTTTGCCTCTATCTCTATATTGCCTAACAATTAGTTATAGAGTGAGAATTTAAATAAAAGAACTATTTCCTCTTGCATCATTAGGTAATATTATTAAACAGAGAAATAGCTGTGCCAAAAAGGACAACTAAACATCTACCTTCCAAAAAACAAGCCTCAAATTAAAGTATACTTCTTCCATTTGCAGCAAGAAGTTTGTAGCAACTAAAGCCACTTTATGGCTGTTAGGAAGTGTGTTTCATTCTAAAATTCACAATGAAAATGCAGAAATATTTGATGTTTTCTAATTGAAAGGTGTAGACTTCTGCCTATTACACTTTATACATATTTTAGTGCAGTTCTGACTTTAACTGGTACAGAACAATGTACATTCACCACATCCTGTTGCAATCTAAGCACTGGGGTTTTTTTTGTTTCTTTGCTTGGATTTTTCATTTAAATTCGTCATCAGGATTTCTTGGATCTAGGATTTGAAGTCAATTTCATAAGGTTAAAAAACTTAGATTCTATGTGTCATTCAACCGAAATGAATTGGATAAGCTAATGTGTTTCCACAGTATAAAAACATTCTTTTGCAAGTATTTAAAGGAGTTTTAATAGACTGTGGTGTCAGTCAAGCCTTTTGTCATTTATATAAGTTCCTGAGGCAACAAGGGTGGTAATACAGTTTCAGAAATTTGGAAAGTGATCTTAAACATGTTTTGTTTTGAGGTAGAGTGGGTGGGAAAAGATGAAAAGAACACTACCTCCAAACTGTTATTTCAAAAGTCTTCCTCACAGAATAGTACCTATACAAACTTATAAGTTATTTATTTAAGTAAGGTTTGGGATTTTATTCCACTTAAAAAAATCACTTCAGAATTACTTGATTTATTATGAATAGAGTTTTTCTCAAAATAAAATAGGAATCCTTGATGTCTGAACATAAAACAGCATACTTATTGGCTAGTATTTTATTTTAGCTACAGGAAGAGTTCTTTTTATAACTAAATGGAAGAACATAGGTAGGTATGTTGAAATCCTGAAGATGTGACTTATCTTTCTGGTTTTGGTGAGAAATATATCTTGAATTACTGGCTTGATGGAAGAATTTTCTATCTAAACTTTATTCACCTTCTTTATAACATGACATCTCATCTAAAAATAAAATAAGAAAACCCCCACAAAGACCCCCAAATAAAAAAAAAAACAACAAAGTTAAAATCAGACTTCCCTAATGAGCAAGTCAAGATGAAAGACTACTATAATTCGAGCAATATCCTGATGATAAAAACCAAACAGAAAACCAAAACAATAAAAAATCCAGGTAATTTTGTGTACTGGGTCTAATGGCTCGTAGTTAATTTTTTTCACAGAAGCCCATAAGGTGCTGTAGTTTGGATTTGTGATAAAACTGGAGTTGATAGCACAACAATGTATTGGCTACTTCTGAGCCGTGCTTCCACAGCATCAAGACTTTCTTTCCCCCCTCTTCTGTCCCCATAGTGAGTAGAGCAGGCATAGGCAGGATATTAGGAAGGGAAAAAAAAACTAGACAACAAACCCAAACTGACCAAAAGGATATTTCATACCATGTAACTTCATGGTAAGCAATAAAAAAATTAGAGGGGCTGAAACACAGCTGCTAATCATTGCCTGGATACCATTTTGATTGATCTATTTGTGGAATATGGTGAATGATTGCTTTTGTATCACTACTTTTTTTCTCAACTCTTCACTTATTAAACTGTCTTTTGAAGAGTGTTTCTTGCTTTTGCTCTTCCTGTTCTGTCCCCTTACGATTGTTGGGGGCAGGGAAGGGAGGGAGTGAGCAGCTGTGTGGTGCTTGGCTGCAAGCTGGAGGTCAATCCACTAGAATTCCCTACTCTTCTTGTACATCTAACAACTAATTTTCAAATTCACTCAAGTGATGGAATATTTCTTTTTTCTTTATAGCCTGAATATAGAAAATTACTTATTCTTGAAAAGTAGATGTCTATTTTATTATTTTAAATAGTAGTTTGCATAACCTAAGCCTTCTTCGTCCATATCTTGAATGTGAAAGTCACAGGGTACAAACCTTTCCTTGGTGCCCAGAGCAATGTTCTGTATAGCCTGTTATCTGACCTGTATAGACACAAATTCTTTCTAGCTTGAGTGCCATGTACTTCCATCTTGAAGGTGCTGTGCCTGACCTGATCGTATAGTTTCTGGCTTAGCACTGATTTGTATCTCATCACTTGGTCAGGCATAGTGTACAATTTTGTCTGTTCATGCTTGTTAAAATGCTACTAACCGATAAATAAAAGGTCCCTCAGAGGGCATGTCAGTGCATGCTATGTGGAATATTAAAATTTTCCTGATAATTTTGAAATATTTTATTAATATTTTTTATTTATTTGTTTTAATTCAGGCTCTCTGGAATGAACATACCTCCTCCAGTTATAAGCAACAAAAACTGGCTCAGACTACATTTTGTAACAGACAGCAATCACCGATACCGTGGATTTAGTGCTCACTACCAAGGTACATTTAAAGAAATACATTTTTAGTTGTGGCTGTATTTATTAGGAAAAATAGTGCCTGAAGTTGTAGGAAATGGGAAGGGCCACTAAAAAAACCTCTCATAATTATAGTTTGTTTTTCAACCTGCTATATCAAGTTACTGTATGTTAGAATATGGGCAGTGTATTATCTAGTGTATCTAAATTCAGTTACCAAAAAACAATTGCAGGAGATACTTGCTTTACTTTTACCTGTGCAAGTACTTAGCTTTTAAAATGGTCCTAATATTCTGAAAAATACTGTGTAACAGTAACAGAAATAATGTCTTTGTCATTAAATTATGCAATTGACTCTATCTGTTGTGTAAGTCGTGTTTGTAAAGCAGTGAGTAAGTTTCTGTTTACTAAAGTAGCGTTTAATCTCTATTACTTTTTACTATGTTTTGGAAGGTTTTGCATTATTAAGGGTTTGATTAACCAGAAAGATTCTTACCCACTGTGTTTATGAACAAGCATTTATTTTGAGTAAGAGTAAAAGCATCTGAGGCGCAATTTTGGGAATGTCACTGTTTGGAACAAGGTCATTCTAATGATGAAGTGCTAATGAAAACTGAATGTCATTAGTGCATGGTAATACTGTAAATAATATTTTTCAATATCCACAGTGTATCAATGTATCTTCAGGGAACAGTATCTCCTTTTTGTGTTTTTGTGCTTTTTCCATTTATCTGATGAAAAAACTAATCATGGCATTCCTATCAAGGTTTAGTTCAAGAATTTCTTTTGCAGTTTCTTATAGAAAATTTAGCATAGCATAGGAAGAGATTACTTACATAAAGTTTTGCAGAATCTGATAAAATTAGTCAAGTAATGTAAAAATTGCAGTTAAGAAAAGCCTATGACTAATGTTCTTAAGTTGATCTTTGTTAACAGCAAATTTTACAACTCTGTGTGATTGCCTCAGATAACATATTCTGTTTAAGAACAGAAAAAATTGATTACTATTTTCAGCAAGTATTGTATATCTTGATTTGGACTTCCTGAGTTTATAGATGTTCTCGAATGTGTATTCTGAGTGAATTTACATGAAAGAAGATTTCTTACTGTAGCTTCAAGGCTACTATAATGGTTTATGAAAAGCACTGACTCATTTTTTACATGGTGTCTTTCATACCACATATGATAAACCACACTCTTTACTAGGAAGTTGCTAGCTTATGGGGCTATTAAAAGATAGAAAGTAGGAATTCCCTCTACTAAATCTACTCCAAAACTGAGAAACCATGTGATAACTGTTTGGGTGGTTTAAGTGAAATAATTTGGATTATTGAGCTGTTTATTTTGAACTAGTGAGAAAAGAAGAACAAACCATGTCTCATGGTACACATACATGCATTCCTGATGAAAATGTGAGGTAATAGCTAATGAAAGAGAATAGACTTATGTTTACTTTCAAAAATGTGTTTTATGCAAGACACATAAAATGTGTGAGTTGGTAGGTGTGGGAGATTTGTGTGTCTTCTATTTTTCTTTACTACCTAATAATGTAGTGATTAAGGAATGGGGTTTTTACTATTTTGGTTTGCTCATTTAATTTTTAATGACATATTGCTGAATTTATGTTAAAGTGTACTCAATACTAAGTTGTCAAATGCTGCAATAGCCCACCATACTTAAAATGAAGAAAATGTCTTCTGCAACATTAAAATAAATGTAGGCAGTAAAAAAAAATTCAGCATGTAAAGGAATTAAATGTGCATACTCAAGCCAACATGATCAATAAAAAATAACCTTGATAGTAGAAAAATAGAAATGTACATGATCAGATAATAAGGGATGAGTAGTTTTTGGTAGGTTAATGGTAGACTAAAGGAGAGAGCGTGAAGAAATTAAATAAATATCATAGAATCATAGAATGATTTAGGTTGGAAGGGACCTTAAAGTTCATCTAGTTCCAACCCCTGTGCCCTGAGCAGGGAACCTTTCACTAGACCAGGTTGCTCAAACCCTGCCATGAACGCTTGTGGGGATGGGACATATTAAAAACATTTCGTATATTTAGAAAATAAAGAAAAATGCATAGCACAAAATTTTTCAGTTTTTTTGAGACCTGTAACCTCATTTTTTTTTCAGTTAGAGATAACGTTAAGCCTTTTTGTAAAGACAGTTCAAACTTTAATTTCACTGATGTTTTGACGTGAGTTTTCTGAAAACCAGGTAACTGAGTAAAAAATTTTAAGTGTTGCAAAAAGCCATATAGTAGAAGTGCTTGTTTTTCTTTTCAAGTGTTTATTTCTGCATTACTTTTGAGAGGGCATCTGTTAATTCTTTCAATAGCCTGTATTATCAGAGTGCTACAGAGTAATAACTGTTTTAAAAGCTTGCTCCTTCCCCTGCTTGATTAATGTAGATTGTCTGTAGCTTCTTTCTGAGTTCCCTCCTTGAAACATAATGTTTGGTACACAGTACCACTATAACCAGCATTATTAATTTCTTAGTACTTCCTCTAGTTTAATTTTCTTTAGCCCATTGTTACATATTTTGAAGGACCTGGACTCCAAATTCTGAGCTTCAGAATTCTGCATAATTTTAGTCTGTCACTGGCACTTCAGTATCCTTTTCAGCTAATCACTCCCCTGGCTTACTGATTTTGTTTGCACAAGTGCACAGTGTATTTGGGTCATGGTTTAACCCTGAGTAGAAAAGAAGCCCTCTCACCAATACTCATTCCATCCTCACGGTACAACAAGACAGAAAATTTGAAGAACAAGAGTGAAAAGTTTCATGGTTGAAATGAAGATGTGGAAAATCACTCATCAGCTACTGTCCTGGACAAAATGGCCTTATTACTCTCCTCTTTGGAAAGCTTAACTTCATTCCAGACACTTCCTTTATTCCACTACAGATTACCCTTTGTCTCTTTGGTGATCTGATAGCCAGTGCAGGAGGTTCAGGTCAAAGTGTAAGAGTTAATTTTGCTACTCCTCATTTCTCACTCTTTTCTTCTGCCATTTCTTCCCTCTTACTCATTTCTTCTGCCTTGATGTGCGTTGACCATGGGCCATAGTCTCTTAGAGAAAGAACCTGCTCCAGTGTGGGTTACCCATGGACTCCAATCCCTTTGAGGGTATTACTAGCTCTGGAATGGAACACTCATTCTCTGACTTTGTTCCTTTGTCTCAGTGTTTATTGCCTTATCTTAAATACATCTTCATAGAGGTGTCACAAATTCTACTGATGGACTCCATTTTGTCCTGTGGTGGGTCCATTGTGGAGCCAGATGTGGCCAGTTGTGACCAGCATGGGACAGCTCAATGCCTCCTGAAGGCAGAGGTCACATGTTCAGCCCTCCACCCCTCGCCTACCAAATCCCTGGCCTTTATACTAATCACAGTCTTATTCCCTTCTGTTCTCCTAAGTTTATGAAAACTGGTTTTTAAGGTTCTTTTTCATAAGGCAGCCTCACATGGCCAAGCTTCAGTGTAATACCTAAAGCTACTTTGGCCTTGACATTGGAAAAGAATAAGTGATGCACTGCAAAATCAAAATATAGTTGCCTATGGAAAAAAAAAAAAAAACCCACAGCAACAAAAAAATAGAAAACCTAGGGTATTACATAATTTTTTATAAACTCTTTTAATGTAATTAAACATATTTTCCTAATTTTCTGTTTATGACATTGCAAACAGGCAAGGGCCTTTAAGTCCTTTAAAATTTTTTAAAATTGTCTTATACAGAAAAAATGAAATCTGCTGAGGTACATGAAACTGTGGGAAGCTCTCAACTTCATCAAAGTACATAGTCATGTGAGTTATGTGTATTACTTTCTTTAATAGGCAGTTTTATTCATGAAAGGTATTCATTTATACAATATTTAAAAGACGTTGGTCAACAATAACCAATATGACTAGAAGAGAAATTTCAGTAAGAAATTTCAATTAGAGGACAATCAAAATGTTTCCCTACCTAGGTTGTGGTGTCATAATCCACTTATACTTGCTTGTCTGGTCATCTGTGTTTCAGCACTTCTTTCTATTCACTGAGTTCCTTGTCTTGATGTTCTCTTGTTGCTTTGTTAAAACTCCCTTTGAGTCAGAAACTGTTGGCTGAAGTAGAACAAAAGCTTTGGATCTTTTTCAAGCAGCTGCTTCAATGTTTCTTGGCACCAGTAATCCTCTTTTGCTGTTTCTAAAATTAGTTGTGCTTTTTTACTCCTTCCATTTGCAGTTCCTTTTGGTTGCTGCTTTCTGTTGGTTACTTTTTGCACTCCATCATTTATATATGAATCCATAATATTACCAAGTGGAGAGAGGAATTAAGTTAGCTTCACAGCATCTGGTCTTTCTGACTGGCATACAGAAACTTCAATCTTCTTTATATTTAGCATACCCAGATTCAGAAAAGGCTTTCAGAAAAAAAAATTCTTCATTTTCTAATAGTTAGACATTACTTTAAGCATCTATAACTTTGCTATCTTTTTAGATCCAGCATCCTTTTCCTCTCACTCTCTACCTTCATCCTCCCTTAAAGCTCTGGAAGGTTTCTCCAGTAGCCCTACAATTGCTAGTCATTTCACTTGTGAAATCCATTTCTTAACTGATTTTGTTTCCTTCCCCTGTTTGTTTACCTCTGTTTAAGCCATGTGCAAACTCATGCTTCCACTTTGAGCAAAATAGTGTAAAATATGTAAATTGAATGCACAAACACATTTGCCATCCATTAAGAATCTTTGCTTATAGGAAAATACAGACGAAGCTATGAAATATATCCCTGAGCATTTCAGAATAGAATAAAATTTAGTTGTCCTGCTCGTATTTAAAAGCTACAAATGGTTACTCTCCTTCATACTTGACAGCCAACTCTGTGGAGCTGAGGTTGGATAAATGTGAGTACCTTGGATATGGAATGAAATATGAAGAAAAAGATGTTGAAAAGTTTCTTCTTGCCCTGCTTGATTTTCTATTGTTACTTTCTTTTTCTTTCTGTCACTTTGGTTGGGAATAGAAATGTATTTTCATTTATAAATTATTTATGGAGTTATCTTTTCTTAAACTTTTTTGTTGGTTTTGCTTTCAGAAAGAATGTAAAACAATTGCCAATGAGGTAAAGAACAATAGTACTAAGCTGCCTTACAACATCATGGCTAGAGTTGCCAGAAGGGCAAAACTGTCTTTGTCACTTTTTTCACAACATTTGGAAATTTAATCAGATTTTGTCATTCTTTCCTTGTCTCAAAAGCTATTACAACAAACAGTACACTGTACTAGTGCTGAAAGACTAGCAGTTGTAACAGAGACATAGGTAAGATTTTTGTTTGGACACCTATAGACATCTACATACCCATTAAAGCTGGAGAGCTGTGAAGCACTGCACCTGTGTATATGTGCACTGATGCATCACTGAAATCACCCAGGGTACCCAAGATATTTCTGTGGCAGTGGCAGAAGTGCAGAAGCTCTTTGGCAGACAAACCAAGGTGTTACCACGACGTATGTTACAAAGTTACAAAATTTTCTCCAACTCAAGTTATGTATGGGTAACTGAGCCTTCCCCATACCTTGCTAATCCTGCCAGTGTGGGTTGCAGAGTGAGTCAGCTGACCACATAGTAGGTGTTGGGTAGAGGTGCTCTAGAGTGGAAGAGACATCTGCATGGTGTTGGCAAGTTAGAACTTACAGATCATGTGGTGTGTTTAGCATGTCAGACATCTAAATACTACTCAGACATTTGCTCCCAGTGAGACAGTGGAGAGATTCAGAAAAAAGGTAAAACTCATGGATTGAGATAAAGCCAATTTAACAGGACAGAAAAGGATGGGAAAGTAGGAATAATGACTAAAGAATATACAAAACTAGTGATGCACAAAGCAACTCACCACCTGCCAGCCTATTTCCTTCCAGTCCCTGAGCAGTGGTTGCCACCTCTCAGACAAGTTCCCTCATCCCCTGTTTAGCATGATGTCATATGGTATGGAATAGTCCTTTGGCCAGCTGGGGTCAGCTGTCCCAGCAGTGATCGTTTTCAGCTTCTTTTGCACCCTCAGCCTCCTTGCTGGCAGGGCAGCATGAGAAGCTGAAAAGTCCTTGACTCATGGTGAGCACTGCTCAGCAAGAACTAAAACATCAGTGTGTTATTCTCATCCTAAATCCAAAACATGGCACTATAACAGCAACTAGGAAGAAAATTCACTCTGTCCTAGCAAAAACCAGGACACCATGCCATTCTGTCATAGACACTGGAAGACAGGAAGAAAGAAACAGCATATAGGCACCTGTTACATCCTGTCTTAGATGTATGCTTTAAAATTAATTAATTAAAACACTACATTCCACGGACTAGAATGACTAGATTTCCATTTATTGTAACAGTTTGTATGCCTAGTGCAACGACAGACACATTAATGTAGATGTTTAATCTCAGTTTGCATTTACTTATTTATTTGTCACTTACTGAAGTGTTTTTTCAATACCAGAACATTCAAGGGCTTGAGATTCCCCAGGAGAAAGATAGGTACTGCATCACTTGAGTCACATTTATAGTCTGCTCCTTAGACAAGGGCTGTATCTTCTGCTTAGGCCAGTGAAAATAAGTTTCTGCTTTCATTGCTAATATATTTGATAGATGACAGGTTTTTTTTTTGGTTTTTTTTTTAAGACAGATACTTAGTTATCAGAATTGTGAATCTGTGACTTTTAAGACCTTAAACTTAAGACCTTAAACATCTTTTGTCAAAACAGCCCAGATGGCTACCTGATTCTGCAGTGGATGGAGGAGAAAAGAATCCTCTCTTCACAGACTGAAATTACAAGAGCTTCTCAGAAGTATTTTTTTGGTTTTACCTCCAGGCATAACAAGAGCTTAAATTGCATACATCGTCACATAAGTAAATGTTTTTAGTGGATTCTCACACTCCTGGGTCTTTCAGCTCCACTTCATCTCATACTGAGATATATTTTCTAAACAGATTATTTTTCAGCTTTGCACCCTTGAGATGTCTTTTATTCACAACTGTACACCCACACAATTACAGTGCACAGAATGACATTGATTTTGTTGTAGTAAAGTTGTAGAGGAGAAAAAATATTGCATTTTGTTGACCCTCCCCAAATTTGAAGAACTTATTTTTAGAATTCTCCCAATGATAGATTTTAATAACACCACTATTAGCAGTTAGTTCTGATACTGTGTATGGATCCAGAGAGATCTAATTTTAAAATCTTAATTCAATTTTTTTTTACTTCAAGTAAGATCATATTTCATTTTTAAAAAATCAATAGAAATAATGTTAAATATTAAGACATTCTATTCTATGCTAATGTTTAATTTGATAGATTGTTAAGTGATTGATAACATTAAGTGATGCAGTAAAGAGTCCTTTCCATTTTAATGATTTAATGGATGCCTCTTCTTAATTTCATATTTATCATAAAGAAAAACCTCTGATATTTTAGGGGCATTCAAAAATTTTAATATATTTCTGTTACATTTACTACTCTACATACTCCTCTTTATTGTTTACAAAAGAGCAAATGATAATATTTTATGTACTACTGCCTGTAAGTAATTCCAACTCCTCTGCAGAAGACAAGAAAAAAGTACTGAATTACTCTTTACTTCAATTTAGGTAATGCTTAGAACGCATTTTCTTTACTTGGGTCACTTTTGTTGAAATTTCAGAAATTTAGAAATTGAAATGAAATACAAGATTTCAAACAACTCTAAAAATCTAGGAAAATATTACATTGAAACTATAAAATCCATAGGTAATATGAAAAGTCCTGGTTTCTGGGAGTGAAAAGAGTTGTTTAAACTTCAGTGTGGTTTTAGTGATCCTATTTATATATATACACATATATATGCATATATATACACACATATGTATATATATATGTAGGTATATATATACACACTTATACCAATATCTGAATAAGTATTTAAAATAAATATATAAAAAATTATGTAATACGTATATTTAGATTTTTACCTATATTAATGCATACCTGTATTTTAATTAGGTAATCTGTAAATTAACTAGGAAAATAAATTTTCTATGGCAGTTGAAAACTTCTATTAATAGTACATAAACTCTAGAGTGTATAGGACCTTCAAAATACTTCATTTTGATAAGGTCAAAACATTACTACATTAACCTACACATCTGTATGCTTCATAGCCACCAAACAGTGTAATATATTGCATTGACAATCTGTTCATGTCAGGATGATAAAACAACAGAAAGAAAAACCTGGAATAAAACACTTGTTTACATTCAGAATATTTAGTGGTCTTGAGATTAAATGTTGGAACATTTTGTTTCCTCTTGCAAAATTGTTGACATGCAAATGATCTCATAATATGCTTGGGCTTTTTTATTAAATTATTTATATTTTTCTGCTGTGAAAATGATTTCACAATAATTGAATGCAATAAGCCATTTGAGTTAGTTTATTAATGGTTTTGACCATTATAAAGTTTACTTTACATTAAAGGAAATAAACCTGATGTGGTCTAACTTTAGCAAGTAGATTTTAAATGTTAAAGTTAATAGTGTCACTGGCATCAGATGCATTGGATTTATTTCTGCTGGAAGATTTACTCCCATTTCCTTCTCTCCCTCTTCCCTCAATCAGCATTTTCAACTTTTTTTTTAGTTCTAGGAGGTAATTTTACATTTCAGAGGGGTGATTTTCTACCATTAGAGGACACACAAACAAGGAAAGAAATCATTTTGATAAGAAAACGACAGGCAGATGAAGAGAACTAGATAATGAAGTAACTGAGTATGGGATTTTTTGTCTACCCTCACACTCAAATTTTCCCATGTACTTTCCAATCAAACTGCATAAATTATTATGCAGAAATAGCTTTTTTTTTTCTGTCTATCTTTATTCTCTTTAGCCTAAATTCTGAATTGTTCGTTATTTAGTTACTGAGAACACTTGCATTTGTGAGAAAAAGCATATCCTCATGGCCTTGAGGTTATAAAGGCGGAGTAGTTATTTAATTTTAATTTTACTGTTGATTTTATGAACTGGCTAGGTATATGTTGAGGCATAAAATATGTGAAATACAGCTGCTGTGCTCTTTAAATGTTTCTCCCTGGTCTATAATTTGTAAAAACTACTCACACCATATGCATGAAGGCTGAATAACATGCTGGATAACCTCCTGCCTAAAGACAGGAAAGTAATTAATTTTGCAATAGAAAAAAATAAATCCAAAGTTCTGCTTTGGAATATGAATATGGAAGTGACCCGTGCAAGATGTTATGTCAGAAGTTATTTCTTAGTGTTAGATGAGATGATACCATTTTTACTCATTCCCAGTATAGATAAGGTTCAGGACATTTGACATTACTCATCAGAATAAAGTCTAAGATTATCTAATTCAAGAAGTAAAAATACCTTTTGCAAAGTATCCCCCAGTAAATAAGGAGTCAAGTCTATTTAATGAAGAGTTAATCTTTTAATGATTGCTACTTAAGTAAGAAATTAAATTTTCTGAACTACCTTTTTAATTCCCAGTTACACTTTCTCCACTTTAATACCAGTGAATGGATCTCTTTATACTTTAAAACATTGGCTGCTTTATTTGTGTACTGTATCAGTAGTGGTATGTGAAAGCTGAAAGAATTTTTTTTTTTTGTTTTTTTTCCCATTCAGAAGCACCAGGAAATTATTAAGCATACATCTCTGTTCAACAAAGTGTTTTCACTTAAATGCAGCTGAGGCAATAAACCTTGTATACTAATGAATATTACTCTATGGAATTTGTTAATATGCAAAATCACTATTACTAAAGAGATTCTAAGTTATGTAATTTCTTTAGATCTTCATTATGTGAAATTTCAGTAATCCATATTTAAAAGAAAACTCCGTAAAGGTCCCCTGAGAACCACGGTGGTCAAACCTTCTAAGTCTGTCTGAAAATTGTCAGAACAAACTTAGAATAGCAGTGTGAATACTACAATGTTTCTAGCAGTGATGTTTGTTGTATTGTGTGTTTCTTTCTAAAGTATTTACTTGCTTTGTTTTATAGATGTCAAAATGCATTTTTTTTTGTCTGGAACCAGTCAATATGAATATTGTTATGCCTTTTCAGAAAATGAAATTACAGAGAGGCAAGTAAAGTGGTTAGAGTGAAGAGTGAGGGATTGTGAAAGAAAGATTTAGCTGACAAGATGGGCAGTAATAAGGAGATTGAACATGGAAGGATTCTGTTGAATAATTATGACTTCTTGTATGATACATACCCTGGTTGGAATCTAGTCTGTGCTAGTTGGATTGAACAGTCAGCCAGGACAAATCTCTTTTCCAGGCTGAACAATCTGAATTCTCTCAGCTTTTATTCATAGGAGAGGTGCTCCATCCATCTAATCATCTTCTTGGCCCTGCTATGGAACTTCTGTAACAGCTCTGTGTTCTTCCTGTGCTGAGGCCCCCAGATCTGGACTCAGCACTCCAGATGGGATCTCGCAAGGACAGAGAAGAGGGGCAAAATCACCTCCCTTGCCCTGCTGCCCACACTGCTTTTGATGGAGCCCTGGATACAACTGGCCTTGAGGGCTGCAAGTGCACATTGTTGGGTCATGTCCAGCCTCTCATCGATCAGCACCCCCAGGTCCTTGGCAGGGCTGCTCTCGAGCCATTCATCTTCCAGGCTGTATTGATGCCAGGGGTTGCCCTGAGCCAGGTACAGCACCTTGCACTTGGCCTTGTTCAGTTTAATGAGTTTCTCATAGGCCATTTCTCAGGCTTGTCCACATCTCTATGAATGGCATCCCATCCCTCTGATGTATCAACCACAGCACTTGGCTTCTTGTAGTCTTCAGCCTCAGCTGGCTGAGAGTGCGTTCAATGCCTCAGTTTATATCATTGATGAAGACACTAAATAATGCTGATCCCAGTATAGACCCCCGAGGGAAACCACTTTTCCACAATGTCTGTCAGAACACTAAACTGTTGACCATTACCCTCTGGACACAACTCTCCCGAGCAGTTCATCATCCATTGAACAGTTCACCCATAGAATCCATTTCTCTTCAGTTTAGACAGAGGGATGTTGTGAAGGACTCTGTCCAAGGCTTTGCAGAAGTCCAGATAGATGACATATATGGCCCTTTGTTGATTGATGCAGTTGGTCCATCACAGAAGACCACTAGGTTGATTAGAGAGGACTTGCCCTTGGTGAAGCTGCGCTACTGTTCTGAATCACCTCCCTGTCATCCATGTGCCTTAGCACAGCTTCTAGGAGGATTCTGTTCCATGGTTTTCCCAGGCACAGAGGTGATGCTGACAAGTTGGTAGTTCCCAGGATCCTCCTTTCTACCCTTTCTAAAGATAGGTAAAATGTTTCCCCTTTTCCAGTCACCTGGGGCTTTGCCTGATGGCCATGACTTTTCAAGTATCATGGACAGTGGCTTGACAACGACATCAACAAATTCCCTCAGGACTCCAGGATGCAGCTCATCAGGTCTCATAGACTTATGTATGTTCAGGAGGTCATGAACCTGAACTCTGACAGTGTAAGGGCCTTTGGTCTTCCAGTCCCTGTCTTGAAGCCCGTCCACTTGGGTGTGGGAAGAGGATTTGTCAGTGAAGACTGAGGCAAAAAAGTTTGGAAATAAAATGATGAAATCTGTTGATCATTTCTATTGTCAGTAATATCAGCAAGCTCTTATGCTCTAATTTATTAATCTCAGTGTACTAAGACCTCTCCATAGTCTTCAGTTCCATATTTAGAATGCTTAAAAAAGCACACCTTAGTGCTTTTCAACCTAAGTATTAGGGAAAGAGTAGAGGACAGAACAGAAAACATGCTGCTGTATAAATCAACCTTAACCTTGACTCCAGTTGTTGCTCTGGCCTCTCAGTATTTCCGAAGAATATAGAAAAGTTGAAGAAAGTTCAGAGAAAGCAAAGATACCAATCACTTGGATAAGTTTCTCATTGAAAAGTGATGGATCTGTGTAGGAACCTGCAGTTTGGAGAATGAGTAGATCACAGAATCACAGAATTATCATGTTGGAAGAGACCTTCAAGATCATTGAGTCCAACCTCTGTCCTAACACCTCAACTAAACTAAACCATGGCACTGAGTGCCACATCCAATCTCTTTTTAAACACGTCCAGGGATGGTGATTCCACCACCTCCCCAGGTAGACCATTCCAATATTTTATCACTCTTTCTGTAAAACAGTTTCTCCTAATATCTAACCTGTATTTCCCTTGGCGCAACTTAAGACTGTGTCCTCTTGTTCTGTCAGTTGTTACCCAGAAAAAGAGACCAACCCCCACCTCACTACAACCACCTTTCAGGCAGTTGTAGAGAGTGATAAGGTCACCTCTGAGTCTCCTTATCTCCAGGCTAAACAACCCCAGCTCCCTCAGTCGTTCCTCATAGGGCTTGTGTTCCAAGCCCCTCACCAGCCTTGTTGCCCTCTGGACACGCTCAAGTGTCTCCACGTCCTTCCTGAACTGAGGGGCCCAGAACTGGACACAGATCTGTGGGAGGAGGGGAGATAAGAGACGGTAAAGTTATGAATCACCATTGGAAATATTTATTAGATCTCTTTTGGATGTCAGAATTGAGGCACATACTTCATAGTGATTTACCCAAAGTTACCAGTGGAATAGGGCACCAGGTCTTTTGAGCCCTAATCCAGGGCAGCTGGAAGCTAGATAACACTGACCCTTCCGCTTTTCACAAAGCTGGCAGAATTGCTTAGATAATGCTGGTTTAGTTTATAGTACTGCCTTGGTACATTATGATATATAAAAATATTTGTGAAGAGAATCTTTGACTTGAAGGACATATATGCAAATTAAATCAGGCTGACTCCAATTCGAAAGGGAAGAGGGGTATTGACTTTGTGAAAGTAAAACAAACTGCTGCTTTTTCTATTTTTCTTCGCCTGTGATGCCTTTTCCTTCTCTTCTCAGTTAATAGTAAACTTGGGATTAAAAGCCATATCTTTTAATTCCTAATATATATGTCTAGTGTATAAGTGTAACAGGCAGGTAACATATACAGATTTGTAATTGAAAATATAAGAAAGGTTTCTTCGTTTGTATACAGCATCATGGCAGGTAGTTTGGCTTTAATGAAAGATGTATAAGCCTTATATGTTTAAATAATATTTTTCCCTAGAAAGTTCTCAAGCCTATATAATTTGAACAAATTCATGATAAAAATATTATAGTTTTGAAAGAAATTTCAATTATAATAAATTGACCTTCTGTTTGTTGAAGCCATTGGAGCATAATCTTTTGACACATAGAGCAAACGAGTCAGTAGTACTTAAGCCAAGAAACATTCAAATTCCCAGTGACCCTAGTGGGAAATTATGAATATTAACCAACCTGAAAGAAATTGACAAAATCACAGAATGGATATCATAGAATCATGGAGTCATAGAATGGTTTGGATTTGAAGGGACCTTAAAGCTCATCTTGTTCCAAACCCCTGTGATGGGCAGGGACACCATTCACTAGACCAGGTTGCTAAAAGCCCCATCCAGCTTGGCCTTGGTAATGTTGGAAGGGACCACAGTGGAGCTGTCTGGCCCAACTCCCTGCACAAGCAGGATCATCCTAGAGCACATTGCAGAGGATTGTGTCCAGATGGTTCTTGAATATGATATATTCATCCTTACACCGCTTGTGGAGGCTATCACAGTCATTTTTGAGTGTGTAATTAATATTTAAATATCCCATGGTCTTTGTACAGAGGCACAATGTCTCTTTTTGTACTCAACTTTGTACTCACTTTTTCTAGAATTAATGTGGAGTTTTATTTGTTTATTTGTTTGTTGTTAGGGGTTTTTTATTTATTATTTCCTCACAGAACAATTTACTGCTGAAAACTCTCATTCACTGCTATCCAGCGACTTTTTCTTGCATGTGAAAGTTGCTTTGGAACTCTGTAGAATCTCTAAGAAACTCTTGCCTCTGTAGAGATGGTCATACCATTTAATTTAGATAAAGTAAATATCAAGCAATGACCGTAAAACTGCTGACAGTTCTGAAAGTGGCCAAATTCTAAGATGCCTTTCGACCTCAACCATTCTAATAAAGTCTGAAATGTTCAGATACGGTGAGAAACAAACTGTCTCAAAATTTGATATTTTTTAGTTCTATCAGCCAAGAGGTATAAGAAGTATCCAAAAACTGCTGCTGTTTCTTAAAAATCACAGAATCACAGAATTGTAAGCGTTAGAAGGGACCTCTGGAGATCATCCAGTCCAACCGTTCTGCCAAAGCAGAGTCACTTTGAGCAGGTTACACAGGTGAACGTCCAGGTGGGTTTTGTGCGTCTCCAGACAGGGAGACTCCACGATCTCCCTGGGCAGCCTGTTCCACTGCTCTTCCACCCTCAATGTAAAGAAGTTCTTCCTCATGTTGAGGTGAAAGTTCTTGTATTTAAGTTTATGGCCATTGGCCCTTGTCCTGTCACTGGGCACCACCAAAAAGAGTCTGGCACCGTCTTCTTGACACCTGCCTTTGAGATGTTTATGTGTATTGATGTGATTCCCTCTCAGTCTTCTCTAAACTAAACAGTTCCAGCTCCTGCAGTTGCTCCTCATAAGAGAAATGCTCCAGACCCCTCATCATCTTTTTTGCCCTCCACTGCACCATCTTCAGTAGCTCCTTGTCTTTCTCGTACTGAGGAACCCAGAACTGCACACAGCACTCCAGATGTAGCTGCACTAGGGCCAGGGAGAGGGGGAGGATCACCTCTCTTGATCTGCTGATCACACACTTCCTGTTGAATGGCAGCACAGTCTTCAGGTGTATCAGTCACTTCCCCCAGTTTCATATCATCAGCAAACTTGCTGAGGGTACTTTCAATCCCTTCATCTAGGTCATTGATAAACAAGTTGAATAAGACTGGACCCAGTATTGATCCCTGGGGATCATCACTGAGTACAGACCTCCAGCTGGATTCTACTCTTCTGATCATGACCCTCTGAGCTCTGCCGTTCAGCCTGATCTTGATCCGCCTCACTGCCCATTCATCTAACACACATTTCCTGAGTTTACCTACTAGGATGTTATGTAAGACAGTGTCAAATTGCCATGTTTTTAGATGTGCCAATGTATCTTTTTCATGTAGAAGTAGTTGTGAGCATTTCTCTGTGCACCACAAAGGTGAGGAAAGATACTTGCAGTAACTGAGCTATTTTGGACATTAGGAACCATTTTGGGTATTGAACAAGAGCATTATCATTGTTACCATTGTATTACAGTGCAAAATTGCCTGAAATGCTGCCTAAGGCAATGCATATGTAATTCTTATAATGATTTTGAAATTTTAGTGTGTAAGCATTTACCTTAGGACATCTTGAAATTGTTGGCTAATGGATCACTGGGGTCATCTCACAGGAAAGATTTTCCACAGCGAAGCTCTTGTTTTGCACTGGATGCCACTTCATAGCTTAAAAGTTCACTAACTGCCCTCTTGATGCTGATGGCACACAATGTTCTGCAGGAATAGCTTTATCTCTGTAAACTCTAGATGGATTTTGAATCAGTTTTTCTACTGAAGAAACATTTTTCCTCGCCAGAGAATTGTTTTCATCCCACTTAGGACCTGACCTTTCTTTAAAAGTAGTATTTTTTAGCCTGTCCTGACCTTTCAGATAAAACCAAAAGATAAAAGACAGTACAGTTTCATTCATAAATCATTCAACTTTGCTTTGCTTTGTAATTAACATTTATTCTGCTTAGAGATTAAGTTTATTTATTCTGAGTGAGAACTAAGGGAAAAATAACACTTCTTGTTAAACGTAATGCTATGCTTTGTCCATAGGCATTGTATTTTTCACAGTGAATGTGAGACAAGCACAGGCCGACAGCTCCCTGAAGGCTGGCAAGCTCAGGGATCAGGGTTGAGGCTGGCAGTGCAGGGCTTTTTAGCCAGTGCTGGTCCTCCTGCCCCAGGGAGCAGAGGAGGCTGCATTTGTAGGCAGACCAAACCCTGGGCATTGGGCATCTCCATGGAAAAGAGGACAGGCCAAGGCCAGGTGGGGACGTTAGCCCCATGGCTAGGTAGAGCAGGAGTGTGGGAAGAGGGGGACAAGCACTGCTGTGGCATCACTGGGGCAGGGAGTCATGGCTTCAGCCTTGGGGCCCTGGACCCTTAGGCGTGGGTGGGGGGAGGCCCCGGGAAGGCTAGGCAGTCCTGTTTAGGCCCATTAGACCCCTCAGAGTCCTGACAGTCATTGGAGAGCACTTCAGTGGTGTAAGATACAGAGAAAAGTAGTATATTTGGTATGCAAAACTTCAGACCAGAAGTTAGTTAGGTTGTAATGCACTTACGTAATATAATGTTAACCACAGAATCTTGTTATTGCCGAAGGGAAAACAATTTATTGTTATTCTAATTAATGTTTTAATGGTCTGATAGTCTAAATTATCTAATATAGAAATGCATCAATAATAATAATAATGCACTTATAAAAGTTAAGAATTGCCTTTCTACTCTCCTCTGTATTTCTTTTGTCTTATTTTCACCCTTTTCTTTGTGCCCCTGGCTGGGGATGACAACAAATTGAGAGCATCCAAGGATCTGTTAGGAGGAGTTTGACACTCTTAGACATGAAGAAGTGAGCTTCCTCTTCTGTCTTGGAGTTCAGTTATTCCTTTTTTGTATATTTTCTTAACATAGTCTGCTTCTTTCTCATTGTTCTTTAGTAAAATCTGAAAGTTGCACATTAGCCTCTCTCAGCCTCACTAAGTATGTTGTTTGCTATGCAGAGCCTGTGTAGCTTTACCACATCATTATTGTATGCAGTATTATCAGAGCACAACATTCCTAAAATGCCATCAGGTCAAGAAATATTCACTTAACACCTATGAATTATCAAAAATAGTGAAAACAACCTCAGGCCAAGGCAAGCCTGCATGGTGTCAACATAAATTCTGTGGCCTTGTATTACTAATGGCAAAATTGTACTTACTAGGCTGCAGTCTCTGTTAATTTTGTGAGACATAGGTAAGGCAAACAATGAAAAACACATGCTTAAGTATTAAGATTTGTATTCAAGATACCTTTTCTGCATCCTTGTCTACCATTTGCCAAGTAAATGAACAAACTTTCTGAGGAGTTTACGTTATTTCTAACAAGTACTAATCTGTTTAAAAACATGTAATAATTTAAAAAATATGTTAAATATATTAGCTATTAAAATAATCTTCTCTGTAATGAAGATTACTATATTGGAAAATTTATTATCTTAAATTAGTTTCGCAATCTTTAGTAATAAGTTTAAGTCAAATAGCTTATTGTGCCTAAACTGGATTTAGAATAGAAAATTTCGGCATTTAGCCTGCTTAGGGCAAATATTAGTTAGACAAGAGCTGTGGGCAAATATTAGTTAGACAAGAGCAGTGGTACAAACTTTTTTTTGCTATTAAGAATAAGCGAAAGAGATTATTACGGGGTTTAAGATTCATTATTTTCCCATGTATCTGAACTTCATTGAAAATATTAAAAAAAAGGAATGTCGAAGTCATATCAATATATAGTTCAAGCTTTAGCAAGTATTGTTCTATCTGAAACTATATTTGATTTTAAAAAGCCACTTCGCTTGCTTGTAACACTGAAGAGATATTAGACAACTAACGCTAACATTCCTCTGGGAGTAAGAGGAAAGTGAGAATTTAATTTTCTTGAAAAGAAATGAGAGCACTGTAGTATGATGGCCTGTCCATGGTGATACAAGAAACAGAAGTCAGAACCTTTAAATTTTAAATGTATCGTTTTGTTAAATGATTGCTATATACATTTTAATGTACATCATCTGTATAGTACTTATTCTTTCAAATTTGCTTAGTTGATGTTATCCTATCCTTAAAAAGGGGAAATAACACTCTTGCACTATGATTCACAAAACTAAATTAGAAAGAAAATAAATAAATATGTAAGACAATATTGGCATGGCTTTTTACTTGACAAATACAATAAAGGTTCTCTTTTTAAGGCCAATAGATGTGAATACTTTCCATTCCCAACATTATATCATTCATTTCATAGATTCCTGTAATACTGTTGATAGTCTTGAAGAATTTTTAAGTTGTATTGTTTGAGGTTTTTTTGTATGATTATGTTTGATTACACTGATTTATGTCACATTGATGTGTATCTCTTTTGAAAAGAAAGCAAAGTATGACTATATGAAAATAATTATTTTGTATTTGAAATCACTGCTTTCTC
Organism: Eulacestoma nigropectus; assembly: GCA_013397775.1. Lineage (NCBI taxonomy): Eukaryota > Metazoa > Chordata > Aves > Passeriformes > Eulacestoma > Eulacestoma nigropectus. The sequence goes on from VZTE01004626.1 coordinate 387,286, forward strand.
ATTTACTAACATTCATTTGTGTTAAGTTTTGGTTTTGTTTTTTTCTTTTTCTTAAAAGTAACACGCGTTTCAAAAATTACTTTCTCACTTTAAGTAAACCAACTGAAAGAACATTGTCCATATGTGGGCATATGGTGGGCATTTTCATATTTTTTTCTATTAAAAAAGCATATATTGCTGCAATAAAATGTATTATTTGGACAAATATATGTTAAAAAAAAAAAAGAAAGGTAGCTCTCTATCTATGTCCTGATATTAGTAGAAAGGAAATAAATCATGTTAGAGATGTTTGGCGTTTTGTCTGAATTTTCAGATTTCCAGATGTAATCAGTTTGATAAAATTAAGATGCATTAATTTACCATATTTTCAGTATCTATTTAAAAAATGTAAGGTGATCTTAAGTTCATTGAGAGAGGCATATGGAAGATCATAGAGACATGCATTTGTGTGTACTGAAGTATGGCGTATCTCCTACATCACTGAAAATTTCTGGTTGGTGCTTAATTGTCACTTTTAGACTGTTTTGGTATGTCTTACTGCAGCAATTGATTTACATGTAAAACTTTACATTAAAAAGAGAGAAAAAGAGAAGAAAGAGATAACAATAAAGAGGTTGAAAAAAAGAGAGCAGAAAAAAGGCAAGTTTAAAAAAATTGCAAGAGAATGGAGTAATGCAAAATGCAAAAAGGTAAATTCTGGTACCAAAAGGAAATAAAAATGAAATTCTGAATCAACTCTCACAATTGTGGACAACATGAAAACAAAAGGAACCAGAAGGACTTTTTTAAACTTCTGGCTAGACAGCTTTTGGAATCTTTGCTATTTGTGTAAGTCCAGGGATCATTGCCTGTTTGAACTAAACTGTAGAAATTTGTTTTGAACCGTATCTTTTTCAGTCATGTATTTCTTTAAAACTGCAGTTTTATTTCTTTTCTGAATAGCTGGGAGCTGAAAATAGATTTTGTCAGAAGAATGTTTTATGGCCGCCATTAATACTGATTTTATGTTCTAAAATGTATGTTTATGTATCTGTTTCCTTTCTCTTCTGTTACAATTTGATCCTAAGAACAGGTAAAGATACTAGAAATTTATGAAGAATAAAAAAAGTGATTTTTTAAAATAATAAGTCTGGAATGACATAAGTTAAAAGAGTCAAATAAGCTGCTGAATCTACACAAACTTGAAAATTCCTTTAACAGATCCAGAATATATTCTTCTAATTAGGTTTCTAACTTTATTGGAATTTTTTTTGCAAGCATCAGATATTTAATGACAGAGAACATCAAAGAGAACAGTTAATTAAGACAGGGGAAAAAAAAAGGCATCTTCTTAACAGGATGCACAGGTCACTCAAAAATTAGTTAAGTATAGGAATGTTTTAAGTAAGGGAGCTAAATAAGCCATAACTGAAAGTCCTTGAATATCTGAAAGAAGGCAAAAGATGGAACATAGTTATTACTCTTTTTTAAAATTCTATTTATAATTGTATCTACCTCTTTTTCTCTTTAAAGAAGTATGCATTTATTTTTTTGCTTGACTGTCTACACTTCCTTCCCAATTACCCATTGCAAAATGATAGACTGGCTTCTTGCTAATAAGATACACAGGAAAAGTCCCAGGCTGACCTCATGTCTGTCACCTCATTAACACCTTCATGTAGTCTGAGTCCCATTTAGGGTCATCTGCATTAAGGACCTTTAGCCTTGTTTGGGAAGTCTGTGGCTGGATCATATGTGTCACAAGAACTAATAAAGTCTTGTACCTTTATTCATCCTGAATAAATAAGACAGTGAATATTCCTATTTGCTTCCACATTTTGAACTCAGCGTGGTTCTTAGGAACTAATCAGCAAAACGAATTCTAATGAATTAGAATAGCTGCTGGACAGTAGCCTTAGATCTCATTTGGTCTTATGAACATTTTGCTTGTTTTTTATCTGTTCTTCCACCACTGAAAAAAAAAAAAAAAAAAAAATTTAGAAAATAGTCATAAATGGGCCAGACTTTCTACCTAGAGTCCAGTAACAAATGGAGTACTACAGGTGTCTGTTCTGGTACAAATTCTCTTCGATGTGTTTATCAATGAGCTTCAAGCAATGACAGAGCGCAGTCTTACTGGATTTGCAGATGACACCAAGATGTCAGTCGTTATAGTCAAGGACCAACAGTCAATATAGTTGATGACAGGGTTGCCATAAGGGACACAGACAAGCTGGAGGAATGAGCCAACAGAAATCCTATGAAAATCAGAAAAGGTCAGTGTAAAGTCCTGTAGCTGGGTAGAAAGAACCCTTGGCAACAGGACTGTCTGATAGCAAAGAACTCTGTTGAATAGAGCCTGTGTGTTGTGGCTGAGCGAGACAGCAGTGTGCCCTGGAAAGAAAGAAGACCAACAGCGTCATGTGTTATATTAATAACAGTGTCGTCAGTAGATTTAAAGGGAAGGATTTTTGTCTTTGTCTCAACACTTCTGTGACCATAGCTGGAACAGTGCATCCAGATTTGGGCTTCATGACAGGGAAGATGAGTTTTTCACTGAAGCAAGTTCAGTGGAGGGTCACCAAGATGGCTGGGGGCTGGAGCACTTACCCTGTGAGGGAAGGCTGAGGAAGTTGAGCTTTTTCAAGCAGAGAAGAGGGGACAACTTACAGGAAAGTTTTCCCAAGTCATAGTCCTCTAAAAGGAAAAATAAAAAGATCATTTTCAACAAGCATTTTCACTCTGTTAGATACCATTTGCTGCCTTATTTTTGTTTCTGGTGAATGCTTCTCAAAGTGGGCAAAGGTATTTATTATCTCCCTAGATTATGCCCTCAGGAATCACTCATAAAAAGTTAGTCCATTAGATTAATTGTTAATTGAACTTCTTCCACTATGAGTTTATCTGGGGTAAATTTCCTTTGGTATCATGTTTACAACAGGAACCCTGTGTATACTTGTAGCATATTGCCTATGCAAAGTGTGTGCATCTAGCACAGATTCGTAATCTATTTTTGGAACTTTGTTTCAGGCAAATGTCAAAGGCTCTTGCCTCTTTTCTTTACTAAAAATGATCCTGGAATCAAGAACAACTTCCACTCCTGTATAAATAGAAAGGCTTATGGGTCTCCCATATGTTTGCATTATCCTAAGTTTTAACAGTTGCAGCACTTTTGACTAGTGTCTTGTTAAGACTAGTTTTCTGAACTGAATTTCTCTGTAGATAATCAGCTTGTACCCTTTTCACTTCTGCATAGCTGTAAGTTTTTATGTGTAAATACCTCTTCCAATCTTTCCTTGTGTGAGCAGGCTAATTTGACACATAAAAAGTCCTCAGTTTTACTGATTTTTGTCTGTTCTCCTTCCACAGAGACTCGCTTAGGGAAATGGTGGTCCAGTCTAGCAGGTCTCAGACTGTTTTAGTGTGGGTTGGTCAGGTTCTCTTTCTTTGTAAACCCATGCCCTAAACAACAATTACTCTTTCTTAACCCTGTGTCCTTAGTGCTTCCTCATGTGATTCAGCCTGGCAATTCCTCAAGCTTCACATCTTCTCTGGCTGGTTGTGAATTCAAAGTGATGCTCTGCCTCTGAGTTTACTTCAGTTGGCTGCAAAATTTTGGTTTAAGCTTTTCCCAAAAAGCAGAGATCAGTCTTCCTTCTTGTGCCATTTATCATTAAAAGTTTTTCTTTCCTTTTTTTTATTTTTCTTTTAAACCAGAATATTAAAGTAAAACAATATAGGAGTATTTCTTTATTACATAGGAAAATGCAATTTTTAAAATAATCTCTTTGACAAACTGAAATTTCAGATGTTACTGCAGAACACTGAAGTGGCGAGTATGTTAAAATGCCCATGCAGCAAAGGTGCTTCAATTGGTCTGTTTTCATAAAATAAAGACACCAAAATTCATACTTTTGCAGATTACAAATGATATATATGGAAACATTGATGGATCTATTCTGTAGCTGATACTTACAAGGTTGTTTATACATAAAATTACTTTTTTCTCAAAATTCTCCATATAAATCAGGCCATGTTGTTTAACTTTACTGATCTTCTGCATGAGTTCTTCAGTGTAAATGGATGTGAAAGCCTAACAAGTTAAGTGTTCTGTTTGAAAATTGCCTCTGTATCAAAGCAGTACTTTTCAATGTGTAGGCTTTGTAGCTTTAAGTAAGTTTAATCTTTCTTGCTTTTTTCTTTTTAGATGAAATTTCTTTTAAGTTTTTCTCATTTAAAGTGCTGTGCCTATTTAAATAAATAGGATAGACCATGCCATTTGACTGAGATTCTGAATTTAGTTTTGCTTTGACTTTGATATTGGAAGCAGATGAATGCCTGCTCTTGTACATTTGCTTGCATGATAAAGATATATTCACATAGATTTTGTTTTAATAGTAGTGGTTATGTAACATACATTAAGTTTTCTTTTTTTTAAACAACACTTTTCTGTTCCAAAGTATCTCTTGGCCATGCATTTGTATTTTCTGTGTTTTAAACTTGATACCAATCTGTCAAAATTTATTGTATACTGAATCAAAAGTAGTCTAGACTTTTGATATTATGCATTGTTGTGTCAATTTTCTTCTTTTATTATGAAATAAAGAATAAAACATATCTAGATCTATTTTAGTTACTTGTGCCACTGTCATCATAGGACAGTAAGTAGGTTTTGGTTTGGTCTCTAACACATAAACCTGGAGTCTTACATGGTGCTTCTAAGGTTTTTAGTTTTGCAGGGGAAACCACCACTATGATTTAGAAGAGCCGTACTACACAACCGATGTTAGGACATTGAATGTCGGATAGCAAAAATAGTATGTATCCACATCAGCTTTACTTGTTCTCTTTATAAAGCTAACATATCCTGTTATGTTATTATTTTTAATAGTATGATAAAATAAACCATTTTTAGCCTAAAATTTCTGCAGTAAACAGAAGAGACTCTATTAGCAAGACTGAGTATTTTTGATATGAGGATCTCTTCCATTAATTTATACAGAACATTCGAGAACTCTCTTAAGAGATCTCATAAACCTTGTGCATTAAATATACTAAATGATGCTTAGTTCCTCTGGGAGTCTTATTTCCATTTTCTAGTGGACAGGTTTTTCTAAAAGTGTGAAAACTCTTGTTGCTTTTCATCCTGACATCACCTACTACATTTAAAGGTCAACTCTCAAAGTATGAGAGGAGAGCTCAGAACCAGAAAGAGAAGTATGGAATATTATTGTTTGAATGAGTGTTCAAGGGCCCTCAATCATTATTATGGAATAAAAAAGCCATATTTTAAAGATACTAGTAAAATATAGTACAGTTCATGCTACATCATCTTTGTTTATGCTATTTTTTATGGTGAATTTTATTATGCATTGCCTAGTCATTTATTTGTTCTAGTCAAGATGGAATTTCTGCTGTGTTAAGATGTTCTAAATGCTCACAGGTGAGAGACTTGGCTTCCAATCATTTGCAGCCAAATATGCGGAATGGGGAAGGATGAAAATGTTAATAAAATATTGAAAAATTTGCTCTGTATTTTGAATGTTAGGGAACTTAAAAGTGCTAACTATTTTCACAAGCAGTGCATGGAAAATTTTTTAGCTTATCAAACATTTTATATATGAGAGTTTTTATTAAAATAATCCGGTCTGTTACAGAATTTAGAGAGCAAAAAGAGAATTACATATGAAGCCTTTTTACAATGTTAAGTATAAATACTAATGCTGACATGTTTTTTTTAAATGTGTATCTTTTATTATTCATCTACACTTGGCCTCGTGTCAAGTCTAAATGAGCTTTTAGAGCCCTGTCAAGCTTTGATGAAAAGCATGAGCATATCTGGAAGCCTTATTAGCAGCTGGAGTATGGCAGCTTTTTCTTCTACTTAGGTTGCTATATAATGCTGCCATTTCACTCCTCGATAGGATGGTTACCTAGTGTGGGGGTCCTATTAATGATATAGCTGTATATTTTGCTCCAGCCATGCTGATTTCAGGACTAAATGCGCAGGGGTGGAAATTATGTGTTGTCATTATGACTGGTAAAAAAGTTTAAGTTTTGAGGACATTTAAAACTTAACATGTAATATCACTATTATTACAAAATGTTCACTAGCATTAAACAATGTTCTGATTGCTTCAGTTTTTTAAATAAAGCCTATTGACTTTCCTCTTTTCATGTCAGTTGTCTTTACTATGTTAAACAGAGGGAAATTTAATTTTTTAGATTGATCGAGAAAACACAATTCAAAAGAAAAAGTTAGCATCCAGTACTACTGTGTGTCCCACAGGTTCTTCTACTTTCATCAAAACTGCCTCCACTGGTGAGTTAGAGGATCATATTACGGCCACTACTGGTGCCATTACTATTGCTAGCACATCTGCTGATGTTGCTGTATCCAGTGCAGTGACCACCTGTAGACAATCTGCTGAAGAACAACGTGTACAAGCTATGAATACAAGAAAACCAATTCTGGAGTTGGCCACTTACAAGGAAGCACTCTCTCTTCATCAAGCAAATTTACAAAGCACAAGAAGACGACCAAGAAATGCTGAACAGAAAGAAAGAACTAAAGAACTTGCAGTTGTTACTCATAGAGGTATTGGATATTATTTTACTTGTGCCCATGTAGCTATGAAAAAAACATTTTGTATAAATTAAAACTGGAAGTTCAGGTATCCATTCAGGAAATGTAATTGAACCAAATGGGAAAGGGATTAAATCTGCCTAAATTTGAGTTCTAGTAGGGCAGTCAGATGGAAAAATGAAATTAGTAATAATATTGTCTTGGTTATTTAAATTGATTTGATTTATAAAAAACCAAAATGTACATATTAGAAGTTTTCTTTTGATGTGACTTTATAGCTTATATCATTGTATTTCACAATAAAGCCTAGTGTAAGAGACATCTGATGAAAGTTTTGAGAATTGAGATTAGAATATTAATCTATTCTGCATATGTGATTAGACATAATTAACCATAGCATTAAAAATGTACTTTATAAATAGCTGCTGTTCTAAACTAGTAGGTGATGCAGTTGTATTCATCTCCCTTCTGCTTAAATCTTCAGCAGAATTTTGCTTTTTAAAACATCTGTACATTTTCATTCTATCAAACATGAAATCAATGACCAAAGAAACATTTAGAACACTAGGGAATTCAGAAAATATTAAAGTGTTAAAGCTAAAGATTTTATACATTTCTATATTGAGGTGATCTAATCTGCATACTAAAGTATTAATAATGAACAACATTTGGAGTATAAAACAAGTGTTGCTTGCTGAGTTAAAAAGTAAATGTCGGTATCTGAAACGTGAAGCTGACAAAAAGCAATGCTGGAATGTCTTAATTTAACCAATGGATGTTCAGGAAAAAAATGCACATTGGTGTGTTTTTAGACATACACAATTTCAGAAAAGGATCACCTTAATTTTTCAGGCCAGTGTTCTTGAATCCCATTTATTATACATTTTGAATTTTTATTGTGTGCTTCATGTTAATCAATTGTACATGAAAAATTCATAAACACAAATATATTGATGAGAAGCACCTTTTATAGCACAAGGAATTTGTAGAAGTTTCATTATATGATTGATATTTTGTAAAGACAGTTTTATTTGGAATCTGTTGTCTTACTAGATAGTCACCTAGTATAAGTTATTGTTTACTAACACCTTTTGAAACAGAAGAGCTGCAGTTCTTCAGAATTTTAAAATGTATAATTTAAATAGAATAACTGAAAACCAAACACTGTATTTGGTTTGCATACGAAATAGAAATAATTAAACGGATGTATATGTTTCATTTGTAATAATGAAGTATTTTCTGGTTATTGATTGGTATAAATTAATCAACAGTTTGGTTTGTACTGGTTGTGTGGCTGTGCACTCACTTCAGAATGTCTTTGGTGAAGTTAAGAAAAACAGGCTTGTTTTCATTTATGAGGAAGATTATAAGGATTTGTATTAATATCTTCTAATTTAAAGATGTAAGAATGTACTACTTTGACAGTTAAATATGGCAGTAATTGTGATTCACATACAGTTTTTTCCCATCTCCTATTTGGAATCATTACACTGCAGTGTTCTCTCCATTGTTTTCTCAGTGTTCCTTTCTTTGACCTATTCTTTAATACAAGATATAGGTATGGCACATACTTCTAAATTATTTTATCATATTAAAGTGCTGAACATTAGATTATGAAAAAAAGAGAATAATTTAGACACCAAGATACTGCTAAAATAATGTTATGGTGCTTGTTTTTCACATATTACGATAGTACTACAGGTACTAAAAGGTATGGCTACCCACATGCAAGTGAAATCAGACTTGTATGGACCTTAGTGGAGAAGAAAGCCCACACGTAGTTCCATGTGCATTTTATTCCCTCATGCAACACTGAAAGTCTTGATTTTGCTAACATTAATTACACTAAATCTTTAAAATTTTTCACTGTCTGATACTCACAGAACAGTATATGTGTTCATGCTATTAAAGGAATATTCCTATACTGAGTAAAAATTTACCATTTTTACTCAGCAAACACCAATATTTGATAACAGCCATTAAAACATATCAAATGACCTTCAATAAATAACCTATAATTCTCTTCCGTAAAACATTCCTTACTAAAAAGACACAGACGTATTGTGAAGAAATTTTTGTGAATGAGATAGTTGTGAATTGACTTGAAGGAATTTCTGTTATGGAGGGATGTTCCAGAGGTATTTATATAGAGTTTCCTGTAGGTTATTATTTAAGTATTTAATCTCTCTTTGACAATGTATTATGCACAGAAGTCTAAAAACTCTGCATATTCAATAACTGTGGAATTATATAAGAGCTACTTAACATTTTTATATGAAATCCTTCTAAAATTATTTCTCTGTTTAATAGATATTAAAAATTAGTTTTTACATTGGAAATGCATTTTTTGCTGTGTTCTAGATCATAATTTAAGAATTACACTCCCAAATTATGCAAATTAATTCATAATTGAGAAGAAAAATTTTATATACTAAATAATTACTCAAACTTACTATATGTATGTGCGAATATTTGAAATTGTAAAAATTTATTGTACATATAGGCCTAACTGTAGGCTTTTTTGAGAATATTGCTAGGAAGACCAGAATAGTGCAGTTTTATGATACATTAGCATTGATGCAAAATCATAACTGCAGAAAAAGTGTAGTACTGTTGGCTTCCATGAGACTCTTCTGTGGATAAGGTCTTTCAGAATGAGTAGACAATAACAATACTGTTTTGTTTTGTAAACATTTTTTTGGAGTTTATACATGAACGAGATGTCTAGAGAGAACTAGAGGTTTATATGTACTCAAAATTCAACTGCTAGCTGTGAATTACTTTACTAGATATACTGCCTGAACCTCAAGAGTAATTTAAATTGTGTCAAAGACCGTCTGATGAATATCTTCTCTAAGCTTATTAGCTGGATAAAGAAACCCTAGGTGCATTTGGTGAAATATTTTCCTTAAAGGTAGGGAATACAAGTATAATTTTATAAGACAGTAGTGAGATCTCTTGAGGAATACTGTACATGACTATAGTTTCTTCATCAACAAGAATTCAGACTGAATCAGATAAACAAAGGTACTGTAATGGTGTAACATTTTCCTGATCATCCCACCTTACAAAATACCATGTAAGACAGGATGAAAACATAAATTCTGAAGTGAATGTCAGTATGTACAGAACTTAAATAAGGATAAGTTAGTATGTAATATATAAATATTTTTATTAGGGAGAAGAGCAAGAAGAGTTCTTGTTATTGCAACAATGAAACCTTCTTGTAGAAGGAGGAAGTAATGAAGGATGAGAAGCTTACTTTCAAGATGCACCTTGAAAGGCTAATGAAAAGTATATCTAGGTAGGATAGCTGGTAGTGGAACACAACACCTTTTGGGTCCTTAGTTCTAATGAAACCAAGTGGTCAATTCAGGAAAGTTTATCTCCTCTATTCAAAGGGGGGAAAAAAGGAAATCCCTAACCTTTTTCATTCAGTTACATCAAAAACTTCAAATTCCAAGATTTTAGTAGAAATTCCTTTTTGTACTACAATCACAATTTCTAGTATAATCTGTATTTTTCAGATGTGGAAACAAGAAGGCAATTAAACATGATAGACACATGATAAAAACATGGTATTTCCCTGTGTTGTGTTTGTTTGTTTTTTTTCCGTGTAAATATTTAGGAATTGTTGGCTTCATCATGACTAAAGTAATAGAGGATAATCCGACATTTTTTGTTTTCTACTATTTTTATTTCATAGTGTGAATTCAGAGTTTAGTAATGCTCTTAGTCCTATTGAATTGTTCTATAATTTATATCAACTACATACTTATTAAGGCTCTAGAATTTTTATTTGTGTATATGCATTCATCATGAGAGATATTTAGAACATTTTCTTGCGTGGGCTTATATAGGACACTTTTACTGTCTAAAGATATGTTAAGAGGCATATGGCCAAATGCTAAAAGGCACAGTGTGCTTAATAATATGACTTAAATTTTGGTCAGCCCTGAAGTGGTCAGGCAGTTGAGTATTGATTGTCGTTGGTCCCTTCCAACTATTCTATTGTTTCTATTCTATTCTATTCTATTCTATTCTATTCTATTCTCAATGTTCATTTTAATATGAAAATACACGTCCATCGTAATCGCCCCTGAGAAACAAATTAGTACCAGGTGCAAACAGTGTAAAAAACCTCTAGTACAGTTCGTAAGTCATAAATTAAATTTAGAAAAAATAAACAGTCTGAAAAAGAGATACAGTAGTTGGAGAAAAAAAATCGCTTAGCAGACTCAGGCTCAAATAGTGCCAGGAAGTCTTAATGGATGACTCCAGTCATCATCTAGCAGTTAAAAAGTGTCTCACTGCTTTCCTTAGGAAAATTATTTTCAAGAGAACTCTGGATTCCAAAAAATTTAATGACTCCAGACTTCTCTTTTCAAAGAGCAGAAATGTCACTAAGCATTTGCAAATTTTTAACCGTATATTCTCAGCTTGAGGAAATATTTATGTTTTGATAATTTTGCTTAACTGCTTTTTTACAAAATCTTATTAATTTTACTGATATCTCCATTCTCTATCTTTCTCTATGTTTTCAGCTCTATTTTTTTATTACTTTCTTGTAAGCCTTTATAATTTCTCTGAACTTTCCCATTTCTTCTTTAAGAGTACTTGTCTATCCCAGCTTGCCTTATGCTTTTTGATATCTGGCTTCATATAGCATCTTAGTAATGGACAGGAAAAAACGACTTAGGGGGAAAAAAATCTTGCTACTGGGTGTTTGCTATTAAACCAGCATTTCTTTTTCCTCCTGTCTTACAGGAGAATTTATGATGGTAAAAGGCAAGAAGATTTAAAGATTTGTTATAGGAAATTAAACCATTTACTGATGAAACTTTTGAGAACAAAAGGATGTTAAGAGAAACTTGATTATCTTGATTTTTTTTCTTTTCTTTGGAAGATTATGATAAAAGTGTATGATAGGTCATTACTTTGGGATTATTCAATATAAAATTTTTAAGGATTTGTTAGAAAATTTGTATTCACATATCCTAATTTTTTTGAGGTTTACTTAGAAGCAGGAAGAAGAAAGGAGGAGTAGGGATGGAGAGGTTTTTTGAACAGCTGTTAAATATTTTTAAGTCTAGTAGGTAATCAACATGCATATGTTCTCAGAGTTTTTTTGTTTCTTTGTTTTTGTTAGTGAAACCTAGAACTACAAAGATGGGGGTCTGAAGAAAGTAAATGTATTTGGCAGTAAGATTATTGTATTCTATATTTCTAAGATTATTTGTATATAAGAAGATTTGTATATAAGAAGTTTTCTTCTTGGAAAATTTTAGAAGTTTCGAGAAATAAGCATAACACAAATGTAATCTAGCACTCAAACATTTAATCACTGAATTATATTTGTTTAATATTTCTTAATACTTTTGGAAATATCCATTTAACATGTGCAACAAATCACATAGATCTGTTTGCTGGATGAACTCTATAATGGATGATTTGTTGATGTCAAGATGTTTATTAGAGAAAAAGTGATAATAATGTCCTAAACTTCTTGATATCTTTGCACTTAGAAGGAGGAAAGGAGATAATTTTTCATCCAACAGTCAAGTCTGGAGTGGTTAGCAGGATGAAAGGGAAAAAGAAAATCAGTCATACTGATTTCAGAAAATGAGTTGTGTTAATGTTTTAATTAAATTATTGCCTTTAATACTTCCCTGTCAGTTTTCTTCTCAGAACTTCCTATTCACGTTTTTTGGAGTTCCTGCAGTTCTTAATTGCTCTTCATTACACTATTTATGTTTACTTCTATAATTGATATTTGTCTGATGTGTTGTGTCATTACTTTCCCTCAGTATTTCAGGTTTTCTTCTTTTGACCAGAAATTTTTGGTATAAATCAGATGTATTTTAGTTAGAATGTAAAAAACAACTTATCAGTAGTGCAATTATAAATTAATATTAAAATACACATATTAACCGTACTTCCTTCCTTTTGAATAATCATTTTTTCAAATTAGAGAAATTTGATATACATAAAATATAGAATATAGTAGAAAAACTGTAATTTTGATCATTTTAAATTAGTAATGCAGTGCAGTAGTTCAGTGTAGTAATGCAATAGTTGCAGTAATTTGAAATATAAATCTTCTATACAATTTGATTTGACATGGGGACTTTAGAGTTTAAAGGGGCAGGGGACATGGGGAAATGGGTGGAGGGTGTGAGTAGTAAATGAAAAACTAAGATCAGCTCATGTAAAAAGTGAAAAATTTATTAGTATGAAAAGTGGATGTTTCACCACTTTGTAGTCTGTTCATCTTCTATATGGCTCTTTATGTTTAAGAAATTGTTAGCCTATGCAGTTCATGCTGTACTACAGAAACTGATGAAAATTCATGGTCTCTAGTGCTGACTTTCAAGGTTCAGAAAGGTTATAGAAGATAGTGCTACATTAGTTGGTGTGTTGGGTTACAGTGAAGTTTATTTGGGTAATGACTAGATTTAGAGATTTTTAACGTAAATTTCTGAAGCCTGAAGTGCCATCGCGTAAAAATTTAAAAAGTTTCCATCTCTTTCCTCCCATGCCCACCCCATTTGTGCAATCCTTTGAAGTGGTGATCTCTAAGATATCTGGATGTTCAATACTTGCATTGTTAGAATTTGGAAATTCTGGATAATTAGTTGTATCACGTGCATAGTCAATATGATGTGAATGCAAAAATAAAGAAAAAGGAACTGACTTTCTTGTGAGTAGTAAGTTCAGTGCATTCAGGCAGTGAATGTACGTCTAGAGGAAGTACAATGAAGGAGACATACGCCAAAGATGAACTGGAAGTATCATGCATAACGTATTTGGCATATCTGCACCTGCGCAGCTGATGCTGGGGGTCCAAAGTACACAATACGCTTGTTTCTGTCATTATAAATAGCAGTTGTTGTGAGTAAAATCTGCCATCATCACATATTGAAGATTTTAAATAATCATTGAATTACTGGTTCTGCACAAGTCAAAATCAGTTCTACACTGTATTCCAAACAAATTTTTTCGGTCACTTCAGAAACCATTTGATGAGTTAGTTACTCTTTATTTCTCAGACAACTTGTTTTCCAATAGTATAACATTTTTGCAGATGTAATTTAAGTAGGGCTGTACATACAGTCTTGATATAATGCCTTTGATATTATCATATTGTTCTCCATCTCCATTAGCTGAGTGATAGTGAATATAAAGTAAGAGTAGTTCTGGGCTGCTTCCATTGTTCTGTATAGTTACTTGAAGTAATGCAACCTGAATGCCTGCTTTGCATAAAACAGTGTTTTAGTCCTCAGCATTTTAAATATTGTTTATATTTGATTTGAAAATTTACAAAATATAGAAATGACAAGCTGGACGCTTCCTTTACATAAATGTTGTTGCATAACCAAACAAAGACGTTAATTTAAAACACTGGGTTGACAGTGTTTTAAATAAGTATCCTTCTCATGGCTGTGTACTCTGATGCTTCCATATTGTAGAAGCAAATTTTCCTTGAAATTTATTTCTCGTGTGGCCCTCAGGACACCCTTTTTCAATGAATCCAGAAATGTGTCAACTGAACAATCTTCATTTAAAATGAATTTTGTTTCTAGTGTTTGAGAACTTGCTGTACTTAAGATTGTTATTCAAATTTTACATCTAAGTGGGGTTTTTTATGATATATATGCTTAAAACTTATTTACGTGAGCCCCTTTTTTAATGCAGTACCTATCCTGAAGTACAAAATGCAGAAATTGTCGGACTTAGTCCTCTCTTAAAAATGTTTGTATGTAGCATGTCTGTATACATGCAAATATGAATTTGCATAAATATACATAATTACACAGCCTTTTTATTAAATAAAAAAAGGATAATATTTTAATTTTTATGTGTGCCTAAAATTTTGCCTGTAATCTTCATTATCTTACATGGGAGACCATTTTGGTCAAAAACTTCAAGAAAATAATTCTGAACAGATTTCACTTTTAATTGGCCGCTTGAAAAGTGTAGCTGTCTCCGGTTTGTCTATTGACTGAATATTAGCTCATACATCTGTAATGCAAAAGGTCTTACCTGGACATTCTTCGTTACTGGGACTGTTCATAACCTCCCCTCCTTAGCAAGGCATTCAGTTCCATTTTCCTTACTTACAGAAAATATTGGGCCTTCTAACCTTAGAAAAAGTTACAGAGAAAGAGTGAGAGAGAGATAAAGGTGGGACTGTTCAGTCTGAAGAAATGAAGGCTTTGTGGAAACTTTGGAGCACGTTCAATTACCTAAAGAGGACCTACAACAGAGCTGGAGAGGGATTTGTTACATGGACGTGTAGTGATAGGGCAAGGGGGGATGGCTTTAAGATGAAGAGGTTTAGATTTAGATTTTAAATCTAAAAAGGTAGGTTTAGATTAGATATTAAGAAGTTCTTTACAATGAGGGTGGTGAGGTACTTGAACAAGTTGCGCAGAGAAGCTGTGCATGCCCCTTTCCTGGAAGTGTTCAAGGCCAGGCTGGATGGGGCTTTCAGCAAGGTGTTTTATTGGAAGGTGTCCCTGCCCACAGCAGGGGACTTGGTGCTAGACGATCCTTAGGTCCCTTCCAACCCAAACCATTCTATAATTCTATAATAATAATTCTGTATTTGTATTAAAGTTACTTGAAATAGGAAAAAAGTGTGAGCAGTGTTGAGCAGAAATCCCAAGGTGTATGCCTAAAGTATTTCCAGGGTTTTGACATAATCTGTGATTAGGTTTTATAGAGTTCTGATGCTACTCTTTATGCTTCATCCAGTCATGTGATGAAAAATAGATTCAGGATTGTCAGAGATTTATTCAGATAGGAGATGTGCACCAGTGTTCCTTCTCCTCCAAAAATAAACGATACAAACAAACCTGCTGTCTTTATCTATAAATTTGAAGCAAACCAACCAACCAACCTAGAAGCCATATGTATTTAAAGTATTATTAAAAAAAAAAAAAAAGCCTCTCCTTGCGTTAGAACACTGAACAGATGGTTATGTCATATAAGTTTTTATAAATTTAGATTATTTTTAAAATATACTTATGTCTTATCACTACCTTCCTATTATATTGGTATGTCTCCACAGGAGTATCCTACTTCATTGGTGTAATCTGTTTTATTGGCTCTTGGCTGTTCAAAAATATAGAACATACTAGTCTGACCATATTTAACTATTTGTAGCATTGTTACATCTGAACTCTTTTTCTTGAGAGAAATGGGCATATAAACTCATCTCATGCAAAAGTGGGTATCTTAAGACCAGATGAACTGAACTCTCAAAGTGTCTGTTTTTCTTTGTGGATGGGCTTAGATTTGTATAACTACACAGTTTGCTGTCATGAATCCATCCTCTGAGACTTCTGAAAAGTGAAATCCACTTTCAGTACTTACTGTCATGTGTTTGACATGCAAAATAAACATTATTTTGCCAAGTATAAAGTAATATATTTTTGGGGTAGGGGATTTTTTTGTGATGGTGGGATTGTTTTTATGTACACGCATTTGGAGCCCAACACATAGTTTAGTAATGGCATGTTTGCCATATAAATTTCTGTAACTACTCCTTCACAGTGTATTCAGAAACTACTGTTCAATAAATCGACATACAAACCCCAGTTAAGAGTAAAACTCTTCTCTTGTAAAGGTGCTGTACTGGAATTGCTAGGTGCTGTACTGGAATTGCTAGTGCTATTTAATAGCCTTGGCAAAGTGATGCAAATGATTATAAAAAATCTTTGACTGATTTCAGTGTGGTCACCAAGACACTCTTTTAAACTATTTTCAGTTCCACCTTAGATCTCTGTGGTCTTAGATCTCTTGTGAACTCTTCTTATGTACATAAACTAGGGATATGCCATTTAGGTGTTTCAGAATGAGTACAAACAAATGAAAAAAAAAGTACAGGACAGTCTTCCTTTTTTAGTGTGTTGTTATGATGACTTCTGAAAATAAAGGACAAACATGTCTCTAATGAGAGCATTTAAACCCATTCTGGCGCCTGAGATCATATATTCAAGACCGCTCCCATTTTGCTTAGGTGCTGGAAGAATATGCCTATCTTCTGATTCATGACGAGTTATCATAGACTGATCCTCAAAGAAAGCCAAAAGAGGGTTAGAGCTATAGCACAGCATTACTATTTACATAGAAATAACATTTTAGAAGGTTCAGATAATGACAAGAGAGCATTACTGTTATTCCAGTATTGCTTTACTGTATGAAGGTAGAGTTCTTGGGTCGATGATTTCCACTGAGGATAGAATTGTTTATGGACTTCTTTTAATTTGGAGAGAGGGAGCGGCTTCTCCTATTAAGGGTAAAAAACCCCAAAATCTTGTACTTTGTGGCGACATGTATGTTTCACTTCTGCAAATAATGTATTTCCCAGAAGCATTATCAATGTTTATAATTTACATTATAATAACACAAGCAAATTTGCATTTTGCCTTTTGAGATAATAGTGTTTTTATAAGAAAATACGGTCTCCAATCGCAAGTGTAAAAATCTTTATTAACACATCCTGTATCTATCCTGTAAATTGTCTTTCTTAGTAGTACACTTTCTTCTGAGTCTGGTTCTGCTCTTGTGATTAGTAATGATACTTTTATCTATAAAAAGATAACAACAGTATTTTGCTACTGTGGTATTTATACCTAATGCAAAGGTTCTTTGAATATCCATTGATTTTCTGTAAGAAGTAATGGGTATGAAAAATTCTTTGATAATTTGCAGTCTATCTTCTTATGTTAAGTTCTCCTAGATTTAGTTCCTGTAATCTATGCTGTCTTCAGCAGCAGTATTTGCTTGTAGCCAAGATAAAACATCTTCTTCCATGTAGTTTTTTAAAAATATATAGTGGCTATAGTGGCTGTAAAGC
>VZTE01004626.1:404725-496639 GCA_013397775.1 Eulacestoma nigropectus
ATATATATGTGTGTGTGTGTGTGTGTGTGTACATAAATTTTATATATATAGAGACATAAAAATTATATATATATAAAGCCACCTAAACTCAATTTATACTTAACATTTAAAATTTTTTAAGAAAGTCCATTTTAATGTATGCTTCTCACAGGCCAAGCATATTAGAGATAAGAGGCACTTGCTTTAATGACTGAAAAGGAAAGTTTCTTGTAGTGTTTTTGCTTCTTGCTCACGTTTTTTATATATGTTAAGTTTTGAGTTTATTCTCTTATTATTAATTGTTTTCTTTCAAAGATATGTTGAGGCCACAAGGTTGGCCTGGATTAACTGTGTTTATCATAAAGGCAGCCCACAAGAAGGACTTTTACAGAAACAGATGAACTGTGGCCTTAGAGGAGAGATGGGAGACAACTACATTCCATGTCACATTTTGCAAATAACAGTTTTCAAGCTAGAAAGAAGACCAGCTGCAGAACCAACAGCAAGACAGCAGACTGTATTTTATTTTCTATATTCAAATTTTTTTTTTCTTCTTTTTTGTTCTCAACACAGAAGAAAGAGCTGTTTTAGAGCAAACATATTTATAATTCTTTTTATTTTCCAAGTTCCATACATGTGTGAGAATGCTTTACACAATTATGTGGTGCATGGAAATAAACAATTTTGGCCATACTTTTTTTTATTAGTTTTCAAGGAGAAAAATTAACTTGCAAATATCACTTCTTCCCTTTGTCAGGTATACAAATTGGTCTCAATATTTATTTTTGCAAATTGTTTCACACCAAAGGTACAAAATCTGAACTTGTGAGGTAGCCAGTACTCTATTTTGTATACTTCTGTGATAAAATTTGTCAAATGAAATATTTTAGATTGTATTGCCTGATACATGTTTTTGTTTTTGTTTTTTTAACTAGTGAAAAAGGCCATAGATTTTAAATCTAGAGGATTTAAATTGTTTCCAGGGAAAGACAACAGCAACAAGTTTTCTATCTGTGAGTGTACTCCTTTTTTGTTACTTTTTACTAGTGCAAGAGTGAAGTTTGTGGTGTGTTGTTTGTGTGTAATTATTTATGTATTTCTGATAATAGAACTGGTTTCTCCAGTCTGCATGGTGAATTTTTAAGTATGGTTCTACTCTAAAGACAGCCTTTCTATAAAGGTGGAATTGTAGAAGGACATGTTATTTTGTCAGTAATTTCACAATAAATTTACAGTATTTGCAAGAAAATATATATTTGGCCTCCTAGATGTCAGCTGTAAATTCAGCTGTGAATAGGAGATCTATTCCTTTAATTGAACATTAGAAGTAGCATCAAATGCTGTGCAAATGAAAAGTATATCCTCATTTACAAGTGCACAACCACATATGAAGTCACTTTTTGAATTTTTTTTAAATTCATTAAGTTTCACATTTTAACTGATTAACTAGATGTAGCTTTAAAAATTCTGGAGATACTTGGTGCCTTCAATTTTAATTACAGAAATTAGAAACTGAAAGTGCTTGACATCTCAGTGGACAAAGTCCTGATTAAATTGTAAGGAGAAGTCAGGAAACTTTGTAGCACAAATTAAATAGGTGCATCTCTAAATACATAAAAGGATATTTTTGAAAAAGAATGTGCCGTTTTTATAGAGGCCTTTTTGGAATAGAACCAATTTTTAAATATTTAGAAGTAGATAAAATGGACTAAATGTTTAGCATGTGTTGGATTATACTACATTTCATTCTTCACAGGACTGAAAGGACTTGCTTTTGAAGCTCCCTAGGTTGGATATGTTTGCACTAATTATCTGTTTAAAGTATCAATGTTGGATTCAGTTTGCAGAATTTAGCAGGACACGTTAGTATACGTTAGATTTTAAACTGTCAAGGTATTAGATATGATTTCCTTTTTTTTAGAGAAAGTTGTCTTTAAGCAGGAAGACCCTTTAACATTTACCAAGTCAGAAAAATAAAGCAAAACACACTTCTGTTCAATTTTTGTAATGTCATATATTGCCATGTTCAACTTCTCTGTCAACTGCATCACCTAAATAATTCTGTAAGACATTTCTGGTTTATTTAAAAACTTTGTATCAAGATATTTAAAAACAAATATTCTTTTTATACTTATTGGGTGAATGGAAAACAGACTGATTATGCAGAAGAAATAACAGTAAGATAATTACAGTAGTGTTTATAAAGTACATCACTGAGATCTCTGTCCGACAGCCCATCTATGATTCTTTAGTTACAAATAATAATACAATAATAATACAATGGACGATAAAAGAGATTGTTTATTTTGCACTAATCATTACATTTTCTACTATATAAACTTTCATAGGAATTCCATATTTATAATGAAGTGCCAGATACTCATGAAATCCAAAGCTGATTGTTATGAAATAAATGATGAAATTTATCAACATATTTTTGAAGGTCTTTAGATAATTTCATATGTTATGATATTCCATGTGAAGCTGGAAACTTTTGTATTTTAAACTCTTTATCTTTTATGTTGTTGATTATGCAGAATAGATTACCTATATGAGTCAATAATAAGTGAAGGTGAAAACCTTGGTTATTTGTACCTTTAGTGATCATAATCTTGTCATAAATAGATAACTAAGGTTTTATATTGTAGTCTAGAATTTGATTCTCTAGTCACTTTGGTAGCTGAGGATGTTGAAGAGATAGTATTTTGTAAGAAGCTTATGTATTTGGCTGTTGACTAAACAATTTTTTCAGTGTAGCCTCAGCTGGGTCTGTACTTGCACTACAATGGCAGATGGGGTCCCTTAAAAAACAATAACTGTTAGTGAAAATAAGGATAAGTGAATATCTATTTTACATTATGCCTTGTATTAGGAATGTCTTTAGAGATTTTCATCTAGCATTCTTATCTGTATGTCCTTTCATTATTTTACATCTTTTTTTTCATATATCAGTTGTATAACCTTCAATATTAATGCACAGGTGATTTGCACAGAGTAAAGCCAGAATGGTGATATTTGTTAAGATACACTTTGAAACAAGTACGCATCAGCTTCAGTTTAGAAGTGTTGACACTAACAAATGAATTAATTGGCAGATCGAATTCAATCTGGATTAGACCTCTGGAGTTTCTTGATACCAGTTGCACGACCAGACCATGAATGAATGCTTTCCCTAGGTGCATTTAATTTACTACAGGAAACCCTTTAAGTGCTTATTGTCATATGAGCATCTGGGGTGTAAAACAAAAATATATAGACAGATATCTGTGGAATTACATAGGGCTGTAGACTGAAAATTCAGGCATTATATCTATAAAAGTAACATGAATACAAAAATCCTATATATAAAACTATATAAATATAAAACCATAAAATTACTTTTCACTAGGTACTTAACAGAAATCAGAATGGGTTTAAGATTGTATAAATGCACTTTGGAATTGGGTTCAAATCAGAAATCAATATCTACCTATAACATTTTCCTCTGTATTTTTACTACAGTATATGTATTAATTTTTTTAAAATATTTTATTGATTTTCTTTTACATACGCATTTATACTTTTATTTATGAATATTGGTAATTCCATATTTTTAAAATTCTGTTCTGTAGAGTATTTCTAGGAATGAAACTTTATACAGAAGGTGTTGAAAACTAATGGGATTTTTCAAGCTTCCATTCTGGTAGAAATCGAAGTGTATAGCAGTTCTTCTGTCTTGCAATCCAGTAGAATGTTCTTTTTGTGTGAATATTTGCTCTATTACCTGTGTATGGGGAAAAATAATGTACAAAAATAAAATAATTATTTAAAATACTAAAACATGAATTATAATAAATAGAAATAATATTGTTTAAACACTATTTTTATTTTTTACGGTAAAAATTTCTTCTGTGTGCATTGATATACAATGTATGGCCAAATGGCACCATTATAATTTCTATAATATTATCAGTCATTGGGAATAATTTTTTAACTATAGTTTTAATATATATTTATGTTTCAATGTCTTCTATATATATGCAGGCTAATTTTGAGGATTCTGAGTTTCTCATGTCTCATAATGAAGCACCCAGATATTTCAAAGAGAGAGTTAGTTCTAAATGCTTATCCAACAAGATGGCCTTGTTAAATGCAGTCTGTGGAATTGTAGTTGTCAGAGAAATAGATATATTCCAGCACTAGCATGAACATGGGTTTCTGTAGCTAGTATGCTTTCATCACGTGTACACATCTTGGAGGAGGAAAAGACTGAAATCTGAAACCAGGAGGAAGACTCCTCCTGGCCCAAAAGTCCCCTGAACATAGAAATCCAGATGAACAGATAGTGCCTTGGTTTGCTTTTAGAGCAAACTTTGGCATATTACAGGTGTTTTGGGACAGAGGAGAGTACATATGTGGTTCCAGCTGACAAGCACTGAGCTTGTTAGGTTTTTGGAGCAGTGTGCTATGTTGAGATGTTTTCTGTTTAAGCCTCTACAACCTTTGCCTTTGGCCTTTGGCTTCCTCAGGGGTACCAAACCAATTCTTCCCTTTCTGTGTGTGTAAGAAGACAAATTTCAAGGAAGAGAAACCCCTAAGTATTCTGAATTATATCTATCTTCATTAAAAGCTGAAATTTAATGAACACCCTTTAGAAGTATAGTTAGAATCTACTTTTTTCTTTTTTTTTTTTTTTTTAAATCCAGTAGTGTGGCTACCCTGTTTATATGCAAACCTTTTCCTTAAAGAGAAGTAAAATTCTAATAATGCAAATCCATTGGTCTAGTTCATCAATAGCAAAGATGAATAAAGGTTAAACTCTTTTTCTGCTTGATAAAAATTACTTGGCTTCATGTCAACTTTTTTTTTTTTTTTAATATTTTTCTGTCAAGCTATGAATTTATTAAATAATAGCAGGCTAACTTCCTTTGCTAATTTTTCAGTTTTGTGAATAGGTGGTTGAATATACTGAGGGTTAGACTGTTACATACAAACTTCAGGAAAAATACAGAGAATGGTCCACAGGAAGTTTCTCTCTGAAGATCCATTTTAGTTTATTGTAAGATAAATTTATGCAAATCAAACTGGCATTTTGAGTTTACCTTCAGATCACCGTATTTTGGGAATATATACGTTTTCAATACTGATTAAGGACAATTCTCTCAGCAGGAGTTTATGCATTCAAGTTTTATTATAATTCAAGGAGAAAAGGTCAGCTCTTAGTGGAGATGACATTTATTAGTGTATGTTCAGAATAAAATCTTACAGCCCTAAACCTGATGAACGCTCCTTTAAATGTTAATGTTTCTAGAGAAATAACAATAACATTTCCATTCTGATTCAATAATATTGCAGACAAACAAAATAGCTGATTAATACATCTGATAAAAAACTTGTGGGGATTTTTTTTGAAAAAAAATCAGAAAATACATGCTTTGTTTATTATAGGGAGGACAAATGTATGTATTGAAACTAGAGCTTTTATGGGTGATCATATTCTGTAGGAAGTCTGTTTTAAAAGACCTAAAGTGAAAATAATACACGCTTTCATATTTGTTAATTGCTTACCTCTGTATTTTCTAAAAATTTCATTGTTTTATCTATTCTTTTTTTGCGGTTTATTTTATTTTGTTTTGTTGTTTTGTTGTTTTTTTTTTTTCCAGTAAATGAGGGAGGTATTAAACAGGCGTCCAATTTGTGTCCAGATCCTGGAGAACCAGAAAATGGAAAACGGATAGGCTCAGATTTTAGGTAAAATATAAATTCTACCATTGTATCATTTCACTAATACTGAACATGGAGAATGAATATGTTAAAAATGTATTACTGTTGCTGAGCACTCTTTCAAAACTGACCTTCTTAGTAAAAAGTGCACTAGAATTCTGTATAAAATTATGTAATGCAATATAGCATGTGCTTAGTATGCAAAAAAATAAAATACCTACTTAGAAGAGATCATATATCTCTGAAAATCTGGCAAAAATTGGATTGAAGGTAAGTTTACTTTATTTTCTCTTGTACTGTGTACTCACTATACTGTGTTAGATTTATAAATATTGAGCATTCATGTTGTACTGGAAGTTTTTGCAAAGGACAAAGCAAAATTGAAGAAGAACAATAAAACCTCAGAGAAGAAATTTCAGATCTTACAGAAATAGTCATTGGACTCTAATAGAGAATACTGCATTTCCTACAGTATGTTTTTCAGGAACTCAGAAGTTTGATACATGCACACATATTTCCCTAATAGTCCTCGCATTGGTTTAGCACTCTGAATACAGACTATTTTTTTTATTTTTTTTATGTATCCTCCTCTATTTGCAGCTATCTTTCAAAGTCCTTATCTTGTAAGATAAAACAGGCTTTCAATACTCTTTCAAAGCATTCTGTGTTGTTTTCTCAGTGAACATGACTCCTGATTTCACTATTACCAGTGGTTGATGAGTAGACATACACATAATGAATTTTTGAGAATGTTTTGGATTAATTTCAATCTCTTTTTTGAGTTTCAGATTTTTTTCAACTGTTGAACATTTATTTTCAAGTGTTCACATGCATATTATTTTATATTTGACATATAAAGAGACTTTAGACTGTATAAAATAAGAATCTAAAGCTATGTTCTTGTTTCACACCATATGCTGATTTCACATTATGTTTACAAAACTTTTCAAAACACCTCAATGATGAAAGAAAAAAGACATAAGAAGTAGAAGGGAGATAATTTTAAAGTTAATTGGTTTTGTTACCTTCAGGTTTGTTTTCTATATCTTTTGTATTGTACGTATCATGCAACACACTTCTAAGCATTTGAAGATAACTCTTAGAGTAATCTGGATGTACAAAGATTTTAAAAAATTATGATACTTCATTCTTTTACATAACTTCTTGTACTTTTTTGTGTGTGTATTTTGTCTTTTCTCCTTGTAATCTAGCAGATGACAGGATTGAAAATTACATCCTAAGTAAATGTGCTAGCTAGGAAACAGTTAAAATTTCTCAATTAGTCATAATAGTCTCCCTATTTCTCTAGTTTTGAGAAAAGCAAAAGTTCAGTGTGCATCAGAGAAAGCTTTATAATTAATTTTATAAAAATGTAATTTCTAATGTTAGCTGGCAAAAAAAAAAAAAAGCTGATATTTTTAAAGAAATAAAAAAATAATTAGCTGTGTTTAACTGTCATACTTCCTAGAATCATTCCTTTGGCTGGTGTTTTGTATTTTAACTTCAATAATATGACTTGAGAGCAACAACCTTTGACAGACAGCCTGCCAGTTCTTTTCTAGTGTTATCTCTGCAAGTGATAGTGAAAAGACCTACTTGCAAAGATCATTCTAGTTAAATTTTTGCAAGGGCAGTACCTCAAAGAAGATTTGATGATGATCATGCCCTCATCTTTCTTTTTGGACCAAAATATTAGGATTTCAGTTAGCATTATTTTTCACTGTACACTAGGATGATGTATCAGGCTTTCCTATCTCAAATGCATTAATGAGAAAATGAAAGGACAAGGCATTCAGATTACTGACCAATAGTATACAAGATATACAACTATAAGAGTCAATATATTTTCCAGTGGTTTTTTTCTTTAAATTCTCACTAATCTCAGTCACTTTTTTTTACTTAAAGAAAGAAAAAAAATCCCCAAATTATCCGTTGGGATTTATACTAGTAAAAGAACAGCACTGGTGCACATTAGTAAAACATGTACATTTGTCTCAAGTTGAAAACTTCACACATTGATAAAGGTCTTATGGAGAACAAAAGCAGACTAAAAATTTTCAGCAGACTTAATAAAATTCCTTTTTAAGTTAACCTGGTTTCAGCTCTTGCCATTATCATAATTGTTGTTCAATTGCTTCATAAGCTTCCAAAGCAAGAATGTCACAAATTATTTTAAATAAATAAGTTAGACATTTACATTTAGTTAAAAACATTTAGTATTATGGAAAATCTTTTCCAGGCTGTCTTATACCTGGCAGACAGAAAAATAGCACGCTTTCACCTTTCCCTTCTTGAAGTCACTCTCTCTGTAATGAAGGAAATAGCTTTATTTTAAGCTTGTCTCTTATTTTCCTTTCTGAAAAGAAAGTGACAATTCCCATTACAATGCCTTCATTTGAAAACACAGTATTTTGGAGAAGGGTTTAGTTCTATCTCTACTAAGATCATCAACATTTAATTTCTGTACAATTTAATGTATTTTAGAGAAGAGCATGCTCTTGTCACATCTCCTTAGCTTTCTTCAAGTGTGAAGGTGTAGGTTCGGAAGCATTGTATTGCAGTTTTACTTCTGATTACAAACACTACCTGCTCTCAGCACATTCATTTCCTCTTACATGGTTCTTACACAGATTTAGAAAATCTGTAATGCAAGCTCTAAGACAAACTGGAGTATTCCATGACATTATTTGGAGCCTGTAATTCCATGTTTACCCTTTTGGATATTTCTTCTAATGTGAAAATTCCCCATAGCTATATTTTGGAGTATTAAAGGCATTGTTTCTGATGCTAGATGCCTATTTGAGCATAAAAGGTTTTGCATGTTGAAATAAAGTCAAGAAGACTTACTTATAGCTGCCAGCTTTTCTTGTACTGAGAAAAACATTTTACTTCAGAAAGAAAACTTCCCTTCCCTGGGAGTTTCTTAAAATTTTAGACACACTGGTGATTATTCTGCTGGAATTTCAAATTTTGCTCTACTTGTCACCCGTAACATAAACATCCTTGCCATGTATCCAATTTTGGAATCAATGCCACTATGTAAAATAAAAGATGTAATAGATAAAAAAGTTTTCACATGGTCTTGTTTTTATTTTTCATTGTTTCTACTGGAATAAACATATCCAGACTGAATTATCCTTGAACAGATGTTTTATTGTGAAGCAACCACAAACTTTTTTCCACCACCATCTCAAAGTTCTGTCTTCATGATACGAACGAACGAGCCCATCTCTATCCCTCTACCTCTGTAGTGTGGTCCAGCTAGGATTTAAAGATGAGATTCTGATCAAACTTGTATCACAACAAAGCAGTGAATACTGTTGGACAAAAATGCTCATGTAGTCTTAAAAATACATGTTCTACTAAGAGAAGGAAAAATATGAAGTTTATGATAAGGACAATTTATTTTACCAATGGGTTGACTTATATTATAACTAATGATAATATCTTCTTTCATTTTGTATTATAAATTAATTTATTGTTATTTTCTTTGGAGGAATGATGTTCAACATTAATTGAATAGATTACCTAGAAGTTTCACTCTTGATTTTCCTTAAATCTTTTCTGAATCACATATCCTTCTCTGCAGATATGCAAGGTGAGCTTCCAGACTCTGAATCTTGAAGCCAAACATCCTGAAAAATTAGCAAAACTTGATTTGTGGTGTGAAATATGAGGCTAGTTTGTAGAAGATCTGTGCACCTATCACTTTTTAATAGCTAAGTGGTTCCTTTGTCAAGGACAAGGGTCTGACAGTACAAGCTTTGTGAGAAAAGATGACACTATTTTATTTTAAAGATGAATTACCAATGACCTCTAGAGTGTCAGGAAATCCTCTGAAACTGAAATTTAGTCATCACTTTAGTTTTTTCAGCACACAGTAAGGATTTTTCTTGATCAGAAGTTAGGAAGATTTAGATATTCTAACACTATATCGTGGAATCCTAGCATTTTGCAGTAGTATTTCCAAGTAATGCATCAACTGATCTATGAAAATGTTGTTGTGGATTTTCTTAACTTGAGAGAGATACTGTGACTTAGCTCAGTTCTCATACTGTGACACAAAGAGACAACAGTAGAACCTATTTGTAGCTTGCACATAAACAGTTGTGGATCAGCAGTGTGTAGAAAGTTGCTAGGTTAAAAAAAAAAAATTATTCACTGTGCATAATCTTGAAAGCTTACATATCTTTAGTTTATTTTGCTGCAGGTGGAAGAAAGAACATATGTGCTGAAATACTGATTATTTACTTATGCTAGCATTAAAATATATCATAATGTTAAATTTGCAATTTGATAGAGGTGGACTTTAAGAGGTGATTTTTAGTTATTTCTGGCCATACATTTTCTTCTATGGCTAAAAATGATCTCCTCAAAATTGTTCAGTTGCAAGTATGAGCAGAATAGGTTAATACATCAGAAAGATGGTTTTGATTCCTTGCATAATTGATTATTTTTCAACAACAATTTAAAGAACATATCAAATAATGGAGGAAAAGAACCTAAAATGAGGCAGTTTGCTGCACAAATGCCAACTATTAAAATAATACTATTCAGTATAAACTTCATATGAAGTCCAAAATTTTAAACTTGCTCTTTCTCACCCTTTAGAGATCCTATAGCCTCATTTTGGACTCCTTACTGCTTTTAGTTTCTGTTGTTTAAAGAAGAATCCCAAATTTGAGGCACATGATGAAAACTTTAAAAGCAGATACAAAATTAAAGTTTTTTTCAAATTTGTATACTAACTTCCTTACTTAATATCTATTCATACATTTTTCCTAATAAAAATATATCCAAAGTTTGGGGTTTTTTTATGAAAATGCAAACCTAATGGCAATCATCTTTTGTCCTATTAAAAACAGAAATTTTCAGATAAAGGTACTGAGAGACACAGGTCAAGCATTCATTTTTGGAGTTACGAACTGCCTGAGCACATTATGTTGTATATGCAAAAGCTTTGCATTAATTCAGGACAAATTAAGCAGCTTATGTGAGTCATATAAATATTCATTGGAAGAGTCCTTCAGAGGGAATCCTGTCCATCCTCCTGCCCAAAGTGGGACTAGCCAGATCAGCTGTGGTTTTGTTTAGCCAATCATGAAAACTCCCGAGACTGAAGATTTCACAAGAGTTTGAATATGCTGTTCCAGCTCTGCCCAGCTTTATTGAAGGAAATTTCTTGTAAAGTTAAATCTGAATCTTCTGAACTGTCTCTTGTATATTATCTGGCACATTTAGAAAAGTTTGTCTTCATTATCTTTGTAATGGCGCCTGAAGTAGTTATGGTCTGCTATCAGGAAGTACCTTAGCTTTCTCTTTGTCAGACTAATTAAGCCTAGCTGCCTTAACTTTTTACTGTAGGTCATGTGCTTTAAGCCTCTGACTAATCTCCAAACTCTTGAGTTTTTACCAATATCTCTCTTGAAGTGGAAGGCAAAACATTGGGCTTAATATTGCAGATATAGCTTTCACCAGCTGAGTAATAATTTCACTTGATCTGCTGCCACCACTTCTAGTATTGTTAAGTATATAGTTTGTTTTATTCAGGATGAGAACACGTTACTGATCAATAGTGCAGAACATTGTACCTCTACTTGTTGTGTTTCACGAGGTTTCTGTTGGCCCAGTGCTGGACTCTGTCAGGCTTCTGGATTGAGGGTCTGCTCTTCAGTGTGTCAGCTACTTTTCCTACTTTAGTATGATCCATAAATAAATGGATGCATAAATTGTGTCTCACTATCAAGGCTGAGGATGAAAATATTAAACAGCATCAGACCCCATATTGATTTCCTAATGTTCAGCTTATTACTGTCCACTAGCTGAATTTGAAGCCATTGATTCCTACCCTTTAAGCACAGCTGCCAGGCCAATTTTGAATATGTATCTATTCAGTACATATTTTTTCAGCTCTCAAAACATACTGCTGTAAAAGGTGCTCTCAGAAACCTTGCTGATCTTAAACACTGTTACACTGAGCACTGTTACATCTACCACTGCGCCATGTAGCCAGTCATTTTGTCATAGAATACAATCAAGTTGATCAAATATAATTCAGCTTTGGTAAATCTGTGTATGTGCTCTTGATTTCCTGTTCATGCTTTATTAGAGCACATGTTCTTTCCAGAGATCGATGTAAGATTCCTAGCATCTTCTTGCCCTTTTTAAAAGTTCATATAATGTTAGCATTTCTACAATCAGTAGGAACATCTCATCATAGTTTTTCGTTGATAATACTCACCGTTTTTCGTTGATAATACTTTCGTTGATAAGACTCAGTCAGATTTTTCAGCACCCTTTGGTGAAAGTTATCTGGCCCCCTGCCCTTGAACACAGCTACCTCATTTTACCTGTTGTTTCCCAGTATTGGCTGTCCCTCTTCTTCATGAATCATGTTGGTACATGCAGAAGCCTAGGAGTACATCTGTGGAAATTGATGCAGAAAAGGCATTTAGTACTTCTGCCTTTTCCATATTGGATTTCAGCACCACAAGATTGCTTCATCCATTTACGAATGAACCCACATAGTATATGAACTTCCTTTTCTGACTAATATACCCAAAGAAGCTCTTTTACTTACCAGTGTGCCTTACCAGTCTTAGCTTTAGCTAGGCTCTCATTGAAAAAGTCTAATTTAGTCAGCCAGCGACTTCTAAATTAGTAGATCCAGTTCAGAAAGTTCATTAATCATAAATGATCAGAAGATTAACTATAAATGGTTCTTGTATTCTAAAGATTTCCTCTAAGCATTAACTTTTCATCACTTTCAGTGTTAGCATACTGAACTAAATGAACCAGTCTGGCCATTGACTGCATCCACACAATTTTTTTTAATTAATATATTCTGCTTCTGAAATTTTTTGAGATTTCCATGCTATCTTTGAGATTTTTCTTTTTTTGGTGATGTATTTCTGTATTGTATACAACAATGCACAACTTCATAGCTGTATCATGCTTCAGTTCTCTTGAGATTTACAAAGCAGATATAGTCTACTCACACTTTTAGGGGGCTTCATCTGGTAAGCTGTTTGGATCAAATGTAAGTCAGGACATCAAACCATCCTTATTTTTCCACACTATTTTTGGTCATTTGTTCCCATAATCTATTTCTGGACTACTCTGCCAGTTTTCTCTAAAATAATACCTGCCCACAGTTCAGATGTTCCCCTAAAACCAGCTTCTATGATCTGACTTTCTCACTCCACAATTTTTAATTCTCTTACATACCAGAAGGCTGAGATCAGATCTTTCACGTGTCCTCCTACAGTACCTCTGGATATGTAATAGGTATCATCAATTTTAGCCTGTCAAGAATCTCCCTTTGTCCTACAACATGATCCTTAAATCATTTGGGACTCTGTCAAAGAAAAAGAAAATAAAAAATAAAAACCTAAAACCCTACTGAAATTTCTACTATGTCACCACATCACACAAACCCGCATCAAACCCTTGGCCAATCTTTTTTTCCTTTTGTCTTAGAGCTAATAATAATTTCCTGGTAATTTGCATGTCATTTTTGAATCTTCATCATAATTACCTCATATGCCTCATGCACCCTCCAATGGAGAGAAGTGACACTTTACTCTCTTGTTACCAAACTCTTTTTAGAGAAAGATGAATTTCAAACTGAATTCTTCTAGGTCACAGATAAAAGGTCTTGGGAAAAAAAATACCATCATCAGAAACAAGAAGGATCTCTCCTTTGACCGCTGTATGGGCCATTCACTTAAGAGTTGAACTCCATGATCCTTGTGGGTACCTTCCAACTCAGAATATTCTATGATTCTGTGATTCTCTGATACTAGACAATTTTGAAAGAATTTCTGGTTTTCCATTTTTAAGAGTGTATAGATAGATAATGACAGCAAAATATTAAAAAATTGTAATCTTGACTATGCTTTTAAGTTCCCAAGAGATGCATTTTCTTAACATTTTCTTGACAAGCTCTCTATTGTCTTTTTTCAGTTGATTTTCCATAGGAACTGATCCCGTATTGCTCCATTTTCTTTCTTAGACTGTAACTTTATCATCTGCTTATCTAATTGCCCTTAGTAGGTCTCACTCACACAGCATATATGTCACAGATTTTGTAAATTATCCAGTCTCACTCTGTTTATGAGCAGTCATATGCTTACAGTCATATACTATTAAATACCAGTTTAATATCAAAACTGATTTGGACAAGTAAAGTGGACCTCCTAATGTGAGTGTTATTTATACTTTTGTAGGTGATAGACATAATTATCATACTTGTACAGTCTTCATAATCAGTCAGACCTCTGGGATTTTTGCCCGTTACAGTATTTTTACCATGAGTTTAATTTTATTTGTAAATGGTGTACTTCCTGTTCAGCATTTCCCCTTTAAATCAGTCCATGGTTAGTTAAAGGAAATATATTTCCATGTTACTTTTCTTCAAATGTTCCTTTTTTTTTTTTTTTCTAATGATCAAAGCGGCTCAGATTTTCTCAATATGGCTTTCTGAAGCAGATAGATTATTACAAAAATCTAATCTTGAGAAAGGTATCCTTGTCTTCCCAATTGCTACCTTTTGAACTTTCCTAACCATATAGTCCCTGTAGAAGCTGTGCATAATTTTTTACATTAGTGATAGATAATCTTTGTTTTTCACAATTTTGAAATATCCTCCATCTCTATGATCTGCCTGGTGGCTCTTTTTCCTCAGTTGCGTATAAAAGCCTTTTATCCTTACATTGCAAGGGCCTTAACATTATGTTTACTTTTTTTTTTTCCTCCAGTTTTTCACTTTTATATCTCCCTTTCTTTTTTGGTGGATTCTACAACTATTCTTTATCTCATTCTTTCACAAACATTCTTACACAAACAGGAACTGCTTTTAGAATACCTTATAGTGCTGTTATCCACTATCAAATCCTCCTTTTCTGAGATGTCTGTTTAGGTGACTGTCATCTTTCATATCCTCATTTCTTATTATCTATGTCTCTGTAAGGCCCAGGTACGTCCCAGATTCCATCAGCTATTTTTTGCTGACACCATTCCTTTTCAAACATCTAACACTTCTAACTCCCTTAAGTTAATTCTTGTTCTGGTAAGTATCAATCTTCTTGAGTAGCTTTTTGCATCATAGATGCGTTTGAATAGATTACCTAACAAAATGAATGTGTACTCAGCCTTTTTTTTTTCTCTCTGCCTTTGTGAATTGAAGAATTGATGCACTAAAATGGCCATCTATAAGGAAAAAAAAACAGGGCTCGTTCTTTGCAAGCCAAACCCTGCAAAGAAAAATTAATTTTAGTATGTGTTTTGACAAAAATGAATGTTATACCTTGTGGGATCAAACCCAGATTTGAAGGTCCCAGCCAAGTAAATATTGATACTTTGCTCAGAGACACCTAAGAAACTTATTTTTTTTACAAGTACGTAATGTATCAAAGACAAGAAAATGTCATCCATCTGAGGAGGGTCAGGTAACTACATGACTTACAGTGTTATACAGGAAGGCTGCTGTAACAAACTCTTGGGGAGTTACTGCACATTTAATCTTAAAATACCCAGAGAACTGCATTCACAGTGTAGCCAAGATCTTGTAAGTCATGTGTATTTATAAAACATTTTGCGCTTTACAGCTGTGACAGACAAGCCTTTAAACTCAGCAAGCTGAAATTGTGGAGCATAAGATACTGGTGTCAGAGAAAGACCTATGTGTTGTCTATTTTCAGCTGTAATCAGGATTTAAAACCATAATGATATTAAAGGAAAAGAATTATCTCAAGAATATGTATTTATGTATTGAGTTATTCAACTTTTCCAAACTGAATCCCACTTCTCCCCCCTCCTGCCCCCAGCCCCCCATTTCTCCTCTCAGAAAAACTTAACAAACAACCAAAAAACAACCAAAAATGTTCTTCTAGACTTTTCTTGTTTTGTCTAGTGCTGAGTTTCCAACACCAGATGTCAGCTTCGTATGAAAAAGTACAAAACCTTTTCAAGCCAGACTTATAACTTCATAAATAATCATAGCTAAACACCTAGAAATATGTTTTTAGAAATCTTTTATTTTCTTCCATTAATTTGAGAAACATATGCCAGTTAAATGAGCAAATCCTCATATTCACCTTGTAACTTTCATCGTCTAGTAGTACATGTTACATTTAGAATCTTGTTACTGGCAAGAGTACAGCGACCACTTCTATGAAGTTAAGATTTCACTGCAAGCTTAATTAAAATCTTAACCTACTAATCAAAATATAAAACAATGTTATTCTAGTATTTTTAAAAGAATCCAAATGTATATATTCCTCCTATTAATAATATTAATTGTTCCTCTTATTAATAGGAGGAAACTCTTATTAATAATATACTGCCAAGAAACATTGTCCATATCTAGCCTTTTTCTCTGGTACTGTGCTCCCCCTTTCAAAAACTCAAGAATCAGGGGTGGGAGATATTCACATCAGATCATTTATATCCTGAGATCTTCACTGTGAGGAATAAAATGTTTATAATAGGGATTTCTTTTTCAGTCTTGTAGTTGACCTTTTGACTTTTCTTATAAGTGATTCCCTTATATTGCTTTCGCATTCTTTCCTAGCTTCAATTAACATAAATAATTACTTTTTGTTACACAGTGTCCAGCTTTGTCAAATTTTTACTGTATGGAGGTCTAAAGTTGGGTTATGAAATAGTCCCTTAACCTCCAAATGGCTGTTAAAAGAGGCAAACCAGCTCCAGCCAAAACAGGCCCAGAGAGGGTTGAACGTTGTGCACGGTTAGGCTAGTACATAGCCTTCAGCCTTTTAGTACTGAGAGCAGAAATTTCTGGATTACATATTTGTGTTGTTTGTCAGGACTGTCATATCTAAAGGAATGGAAGCAATTGACTGCTCTCTATTTTGTAAAAAATGCCTCTTTTTATGTCATTGTTTGATTTTAGCTTGGGAGCAACAGTACAGTTCTCCTGCGATGAAGATTATGTGCTACAAGGTTCCAAAAGTATCACCTGTCAGAGGATAGCTGAAGTTTTTGCTGCATGGAGTGATCATAGACCTGTGTGTAAAGGTAAACAAATTCTTACCCTTACAGTGATTTTTCCATTTTGCATCTATCCATTGTTTGATAGGCAATCCTATTAATTTTTTTGTAAGTATCTGAAATTTTAATCCTAGTGTCCCTGCTTTGTTAGTAAAAAAGGATTCACCTATGCTGTTTTGTTTAACATGAACTTTGTATTTCAGTATGCTTGTTTAACTAGGAAACTTACATTATGAATTTTGCTTCCTAAGGAGATGATGAAAACCTATCACATGCTAAATGTTAGGGCTTATCAAGATGGATATCAAAATTGCAGTGATTTCATATAAAATCAGTAGTTCATGAAGCTTCTTCATTACCCATTTTACAAACAGATGAGAAGTTCTTGAATTTATAATAGGTAAGTAGTGGAGCAAGAAGTCTACAACTGGTTTTGACTCAGTAAATGGATAAAGGGCAAAAAATTCAGTAAGAGGAGAAAAGCATGAAGGAATTTTGCTTAATATATTTGATGACCTAATACAATGGCAAATAGTATGATGAATACCTGAATCAAGGAATGAAAGTATTAGTGTGTAGGTACATATCAGATATTAATATAGATAATGAAAATATTACCGTGCACAAATACACAGAAATTGTCATAACTACAACCTTTTTTTTTCTGGTCATAACTACAAACTTTTTTTTTTTCTGGGTTTCAAACATAGTACTGAAAGCAAGTGTTTTCTAGGACTATTTCAGATTAGTATGAATAGTAGACATTGGAGGTCAAAGACTTAGATTTCATTCCACTATAGAATGACATGGTTGTTTTGGGACCTTCACTGTGTGGCTACACTGAGAAAAGGCAGCAAACAGAGCTCATAACTCTTTCTCAGCACACAGGCAAAGGAGCTGTGCTTTACATCCCAACTCTGCCCCAAAGGATGGACTCACATGTTCAAATGGAGCAGCAAATTGTCTAGAACACTCACTGTTTTCCCCCTTTTTTCTTATTTCCCACACACGGATACAAGCTGCAAGGAGTCATATAATTTCTTATTAAATATATAGAGAAAAAACCATGCTTGGCATTAGTCTCACTCATGACCTTAATGTCTTCTGTTACTGATCCTAAATGAGGAGCCTTCCTCTCACCTTTCTACCCTCTACTTGTTTCCAAACATCTAGTGTGACTTTGAACAAACTCATCACCAGAGTATTGTTTCTCTGAGGGTGGTACAAAAGTAACATTCTTTCTAGAGGCTAATGTGAGGAAAGGAACAAGCCTTCATCCAGCAGCAGCTGAATCTTCCTCTGTTCAGTACTGATCACATAAACATGCTTTGTGAAAGTGTGATGCAGCTCTAGGATTATTTCACATATCTAAGTGTAATTTTTTTTATTCAATTACACAAGATGGTCTGTCAGAATATAGTGGAAGAAATATTTCTTTACCTTTTGCAGTTTATGTGGTGTCATAATAATCACTGGAGAAATAGAATAGGCTCATGTTTACTTGAGGTTGCTTGTCAGTTTTACGTCTTCATACAGGAAACATTAACCAGTAGAGCATTCAGCAAAGATCTGAATATCAAGGAAAGAACAATAAAAGTGATATTGACTTCAACAGACTAGGAATTTAGTGCCTTAAAAGTGTCATTTGCAAGCACAAAGGACACAATTTATATCCTTTGTATTATTTGTGATAGAGATGCAAGCTACGTAAATAAGAA
Source organism: Eulacestoma nigropectus (assembly GCA_013397775.1). Lineage (NCBI taxonomy): Eukaryota > Metazoa > Chordata > Aves > Passeriformes > Eulacestoma > Eulacestoma nigropectus. The sequence goes on from VZTE01004626.1 coordinate 423,139, forward strand.
TATTTGTTTTTTATTTGACAAGCTATTGTAAATAACCATACAGACTTTGATTTGAAAATAAATACCCTTTGTAGTCTTTAGAAATAGGTAACACTGTTTTGTGTTAATCTAACCTTTACAGGTTTCCTTTAAACTTTGGGTGCTTCGGCCATTGGTTCAATGGGTTTTACAGAGGTTATAGGAGTAAAAAAATGCTGACATGCCATATACCAACACATATGCACAAAAAAGGCATATATACACCATGATAAAAGTGATCTTTTTTTTCCTACTATTTAAATTTGTCTTTCAAGATGTAAGTTAGTCCTTAAAGTATTTTAAAAATAAATAGGGCAGTTTCTCTTACTGTAGTTATTCTTTTTTGCTCCAAATACTTTACTTTTTTTTTTTTAAGATTGTAAGCTTAGACACAAGAGAAGGTCTCTTATTTTGTCAGAATAACTAAACATGAATGTTCTATTTAAGAGGTGGTTCTGTTTTTGTTTAATGGTATTTTAATTCTTCACATCTTGATTAGAGTAAGTTAGAGATTGGTTTATGAATCTGCTACATGTATTTTCTGTGTGAATTAAAAGGTGAACTTTCTTTTTGCAGTTAAAACTTGTGGATCCAATCTTCAGGGACCTGGAGGCACTTTCACATCACCCAATTTTCCATTTCAGTATGACAGCAATGCTCAATGTGTGTGGGTCATCACAGCTATCAATACTAATAAGGTAAGTTAAATATTCTGGCTTTGCTTTAAGAAAAAAACCCACAACCCAAAAAAACCCCACTCCACCACCCCAAAAAAACCCCTAAACCAACCAAACAAAAGCACATGTAGACCATAACATTTTTGACTAATATGATTTATCTCTACAGTCCAGCTTTGTACTAGGTGCATTTCAGAAATTTTTAAGGAATGTCTGATATTAGATGACTATGGACAGACGATAAAATCTCTTGTTTCCCCTAAGATTGTTTTACCTTTTTTATGCCAAATAGATGCTATCATGTTTGTATGTGATTCTCTAAATTAATTCCCAGAAGCAACTATCCAATGGTATGAGGCAATGTCATGGGTCCACTAGCATTGTGTTATAACCAGAAGAGCTACTTTGTGTATAAGACTGTTTATATCGTGTTTGGCCTTTGACTGTGTGAGAAATCACTGAAGTTCTTGAATTCACTTTCCCTTCATGAGGAACTGTTCTGAAGATGTTTATTTCATTGTCTGAACGACTGTATTAAAATCCTATGTGCTTTATGCCTACACTTTAAAGCAAAAGTACTGACAGTTCTGATAATGTCAGATGAGTCAAAGTAGAGCAGTAAAGCTAAGTTATGACACCATTTGTCTTTAATTTCAAGAACTAGACACCTGGCAGCAATGGCTGTATTCTATTTCCAGGTGTATCATTTTGTCTGAACAGAGTGTAATGGACTTGTTTAGATGTAATAAAACATAAATTAGCTGTGCAGCTCAGGAGTGTTTTATAAAAGACTATCAACATCTGGATTTGCTGGTACAGGGGTATATTCTACCTCTAATTTCTGTTCTATATTTCCATCTGCATCACACTCCATTAACTGATCAGACAGGCCTAGAAGGCCCACTCCTTTGCACCTGAGTTCATCAGAGGACTCAGTGAAAACCTGACTACATTTCAAAAACCATTTAGATACACTGGTGTATTTGTCACTCTGATTTTACAAAGTCCTATGTGGAAGGCATCCTTACGTTCCACTTTGGTAGAAGAAAAAAGGATATTTATATGACTGATTAGAATTTGATAATGAAGATTATAAATGTGTTTGGGGAGGAGGTTGTTTGTTTGTTTGATCCTTGTTCCAAAGACTGCTAATCCAATATATCCAATTTGCAGATCATAAAAAAGGTATCAAGAGTCCTTGAAAAATGATGCAATCACTGTTCCACAGATGGGCAAAAAGTTCAAAAGTAATAGTTAAGATCCATTTCTCATCCCAAAGAATTTTCATATTTTTATTTCTTTAATTAAAAACTATTTGTGAGCAAGATGAAATCTCTCTACACATCTAGAATTTCTGAAAGTTTCATCAAATGTGCCAGCTGACAGAATTTAGTATCATACTATTTGAGGAAATGAAAGACAGCTACTACACTTTGAACAAGTTTTCTAAGTGGCTTGAAAATCTCCACTGAGTGGTTGAATGAATTTAAAACCCATATGGCCATATTTTGCATAAAATAGTTTCCTTTCTTAAAGGCATCGAGGGCATGTATACATAAAAAAAAAGCCAAGTAAGATTTTAGACATTCTACCAATGGTAGAAGCAAAACTTTAAGCTCACAAACTGGTCCGTATGCACTGGCAAGTCACAGTTCACTACAGGTTTAAGATATTAATGACTTGGAGATGGTTAAGGATTATACTCCACTGGTGGTATTCATGTCTTAATGCTGCCTTCCTCCTTCCTCCCTGCCAGTTCATAAGATGGTGATGCAGTGTTATTTTCAAAATCTCAGAACTTTATTTTTACCAAAAATATTTTTACGAGAATATTCAAAACCATTCTTCCTCAGTATTATTTTCCTTAAAAATTTCCAGTTTCTGCATTTAAAGAACTGCAGAAAATTAAATGAACAAATGCTTTGTCTCTGGTTGTCAGCGTGATTGACAGAGTTACAGAATAATTGAGGTTGGAACGAACCTCCGGGAATTCTGTAGTTGAACTCCACTGCTCAAGCAGAGCCACCTAGAGGCAGCTGCCCAGACAGTCTTTGAATATCTCAGAAGATGGTGACACCATAACCTCTCTTGATTAGTCACCTCCACAGGGAAAAACTGTTTCCTGATGTTCAGAAAGAACCTCCTGCGTTTTAATCTGTGCCCCTTGCCTCCAGTCCTGTCAGTGGGCACCACTGGAAAGAGTTTGGTTTCATCTTCTTTACATCCTCCCATCAGGAGTTTATAGATGTTGAGATTCAGTGATCCTCTTCTTCTTTAGGGTAAGCAAGCCCTGCTGTCTCAACCTTATATGAAAGAAGTTCCAATCTCTTAATCTTCTTAGTGCCCCTTCACTGGACTGTTTCCAGTAGCTGCATATCTTGCTTGGGCAGGTGCAGTTGTTGTCTTTTCTCTCAAAGCACTTGGAAGAACAAGTTATTCCGTATATAAAAATTCCAATTCTAATGAAAATAAAATTGACACTCTCTTTAGTCAGAGATCATGCCTGCTATAGTTCAAATAAAATGTCCTTAAGTGTTACTCTACACTGATTTTTTTCTCTGAAATTGTAGATACTGAAAAACAGTATATGACCATAGCATGAAAACTGTTCTAGTACCTGAATGATAACACCATATAAGCATACACACAGTTTTAATACTTGGGGATGAATCAGAGCTCATAGGTTTAATCTCTGCTGGTTCAGTAAAATACTTCAGTGTATGCATGCTTCAATTTGATTTGATTAGTACGTGCATTTTGATTTTATTTGCAAAATAAGGTTTCAGTAGCAGAGATGGCTATAGGGGTGACTTCTCTAGGAAGAGATCAGAAATTGCCCCCATATCAGACTGAGACAGTTCTAGCTGGCTCCAAAGCAGACCCACTACAGGACACAGCTGGTGGCACCTCTGTGATAATTTACTTATGGGAGGGCAAAAAACATTGTACGACTGCAGGTGAAGGAGATGAATGAGAATACCCAAGAGAAATAACCCCACATACACCATGGGCAGAGCAGAAGGAGTGGAAGAAGGTGCTCCAGGTGCTGGAGCAGGGATTCCCCTGGAGCCTCTGGAGAGTGCCATTGATGCAGGTTGTCCCCTACAGCTCATAGAGGTCCATGATGGAGCAGGGATCCACCTGTGGTCTGTGCAGGACCTCTCTGAAGAGGTAGCTGTGCCTGAAGGAAGCTGTGACCCTGTGAAGAGCCCAAGGGGAAGCAGGTTTCTGGCAGGACCTGTGACCCCATGGGAGGACCATACTGAAACAGATTTTGAAGAACTGCAGCTTGTGGGAGAGACCCATGTTGGAGAAGGGTGCGAAGAGCTATTTCCTGTGGGAGGGCTCTGACTGGAGCAGGGAAAGAGCACGAGGAGGAAGAAGCAGCACAGATGAAGTGTTACAAACTGACTGCAGCCCTCATTTCTTGTTCCACTTTGCCACTTTGGGAGAGAGGAGGGGACAGAAGAGTCAGGAACAAAAAAGTGAATTTGAGCCCATGACGAAAGGTGTTGGGACGATGGTGGGTTTAGTTTTGGTATTTGTCGCTTTCCTACTCTATTTTCAATTGTCAGCAAATAAAATTAGTTTTCCCTAAATTGAGTTTGTTTTGCCCATGACAGTAATTAGTGAGAAATCTCCTTGTCCTTATCTTGGCTCACGGGCTTTTTCATCCCGTTTTCTCATCCTGTCCTGCTGAGGGGTAGTGATGGAGTGATTTGGTGAGCATCCGACAGCCAGCCAAAGTTAAATTACCACACCTTGCATGTTTATCTATCTCTTCATGCATTAAATACTGTGAAGATATAGTAAAAGAGTGAAAACAATAATTAAGAACAGGTCACTTACTTAAAATTAAATATGAACTTTTAGATAAAGCCGTAACCAGGAATACCTGTTTGTTGATGGTACATTAACATTATACCAGTAATTAGAATGCAGAGAAGTAATGTTAGGTTTAGTAAGTAATTTTATTTCAAAGCATAAGTTGGACACTCTTTCTGAACTTCTGTAATATACCACTGAAATTTCTATACTCTGAGTTAGATTCATCATGGATAGATTGTAGTGCTAGGAGATATATTGTAATAGCTTCAACATTACCCAGAAAATACTGTTCTTTGAATGGTATTGATTGGAATAATTATAACTCTTTGATATTGCAATGAAATCCAGATACACAGGAATTACGGAGTTTTTAAACTAAGGAATAGATAAAAAGTTTACAATCTTATCTGGAACAACATTCAGATATGTTTATAGTTTTCAGCAAAGGTGTCTAACATTGATTAGAAGAACCTAAACTTGCTGAGGTTAAAAGAAAATGAAATCATTTTACAAGTTAGATCAACTTCTTTTTATGATACATTGAGGAACTTGCATGTATAAAATCTCTGATTATATCATCAGTGGTTTAATGTGTCTAATTTTGATTCATGCTAATGTTGCCTTGCTGTTCTGAACGCAATACTGCTGGCCTTGCATGACTGCTAGAAGCCATACTAATTGGGAGAAATAATGGGCAAAACAGATATTAAACCGTGTTATGAAGTGGAGAGTTTGTATTATAATTGAAGTGAAGGGTCCAGGGATGGATATTTTGTAATTTGTCCTTTTGTTCTGTGTTGTGATGATGTTATTTTTGGATTTGGTATAGGGAACTTCTTCCTTCTTTTTAGTTTACTTGGGTTTTTTTTTGTTGGGCTAAGTGAAGACTGTATGTTGAATGTGGATTTTAATGATGGTTTGTGCCTTGAAGTCAAAACCTCATAGATGTATAAATGAAGATTTGCCATTAAGAATTATTTATAATGACTACAACAAATAATGTGATAGTATTGATTATAACATGACAGTATTTACAATATTTTATACCACAGCTGTGAGAACAACCAGACTTATTGATCCTGGTAGTTCAGAGGTGCTACTTGTTGCATCATTTGCAACAAAATAGCTCAGAGATTGAGAATCTTTTAAGGGAGAATGCAATAGATGAAAGACCCTGAAAGGCTCTTTAACTGTAATGTAAATGGCTTTATCCAGGACTGAATCTAGCTACTTTTCTCCCTAACTGATTTCAGAAATAAGTTTGATAACAGCTCCATATAGATGAAAGAATTATTTCCCTGTCCATTTTCTGCCTCCTTAGCTTTGTACTGCATTATAGTTGGCCTCTTACCTCATACAGTTAATCAGATATACTTTTCATGCCCAAGCCTTGCGGACAGTGGGGCCATAATTAAAAACCTCAAACATGGCCAGAGATGACAGTGAGTTTACTATTGAAAAGCAGAATAAAAATTGTTTGTGAAAGGAAGGTCATGTGGATGGAGTCAAAAATAAAACTCATTGATGAAGGTGCACTGACACATCTGATGTTATCAGTGAGATGCATCAGATGCATCAGAACATTTTCATTGTTCTTGTGCATCTTTTTTGCATTCTTATTCTTATATCAGGATCCTGTTCTCTGGAGTTGATCTATTTAAGAGAAAACAAATAATTTTTTCAATAATTAATATTATGGTTAGAATAATTATAATCTCTGATGTGCAAAGCTCTGAATGGTGATTCAGTGGAGGAAGAAATATGGGCAACTGATACATAACTTCACAACAGTGAAATATCTATGGCTGCCTGTATGGCATCACACCAGCATACTCTTTAAACCTCCTTGATGGCTCGTGCCTTGCTTTGTTGCCCTCTTAGGAGGGGTGGTTGAAATTCTCTGTGAGGATCAGTACCTGCACATATAAGGCTTCTCCAACAATATATGATGGAGGAAATTCGTGGACTGTTTTCCCATTTCTGCATTGTCTTAACATGGTTTCCATATAGTGTTTTATATACACCAGTGAAGTGATTGTTGCCACTTTTATCCATGGCTACTCTGGAATCAACTAGACCTTTGTTGATCAAAAATAGCAAGGCTATAGTTCCAGGGATCTACCTGAAAGAGCATTCAAGAAAATCATGCCTTTATGTGGAACTCTGAAGATGCAACAAAATTTAAACTTCTTTACTTGTCCTCAACGGTGATGCACATATTATTAAAACTTTGGGTCCCTTGAAAACGTTCTTGTGCATATCTGCACAGAAACAAGAACAAGGATTTCTCAGTTTGGACTCCATTTCATTACATCTCTCACATCTAGTAAGGGAAATGATACCTGAATGTCTTGTTGGATATTGTATAGGCTCATCAGTTAGGTTCTGGACCATGCTATGTATGGCCAGTAATTTATTCTGACACTAGGTAATGGGATAATTTTATGTTTACATTTTGAGTAGTAAATCTTTATATTTTCAAGATTTAATTCCCATCTCCTCCCCAGTGCATTTTTTTTGTGGTTCTTTTCTCCTAAAAAATTAAAACCTCTTTTCCCTTCATTTTTTTATAAAAAAAAAAAAAAAAGAAGAAAGGACTAAAAATTATGGATTTTAATTTACATGCCAGGCTAAAATACCAGCGAAATCTGAATTAGGGCTAAAGTTAACCGGAGTTCAAGTCTTATGAATTATACTTGCTGAGTTTTTTCTAATCCACAGTGACAGAAACACTGTGGAAAATGTCAGTGCTAGAATGACATACTTTCTGACAGATTTCAGCCACGTTCACACCACATATCATTCATCACCAAGCATCAAGAAGGAGAAAAATAAGCAGAAGAGTTTCTTAAAAAAAAAAAAAAAATCAAGCTGGTTTTTGTTTTTTTATTTCCAAATTGTAAGAAGAAATTAAATGTGTGAACTGACTGCTAAATTTAGATGGATTAGAAAACTAGGTCCTGGTCTATTGATTTTATATGACAGGAATTTCAAAAAAAGAAATTTTATGTGTATTTTATTTTTCATTTATCACCATCATATTCTAAATTTTATATTGAGTGTATTTCAAGCATTTACTGCTTGCATAAATACATTCTTTAAAATGCATTCTTTAGAATATAGGTTTTTTTTAAGTGTGACAATGTTTATATTCTTATCCTTTTATCTATTTCATTTGGAAATAATTTTGAAATCAAGAATGATGTGCCTGAGAACTGGGAGATAGCTGACTTGATTTAGGCTTTAGGGGTTTTTTTAATTATTGTTTTTGCTAGGGCTTTTTAGGTTTTGGAATTTTTTTGTTCATTTGGTTTGTTGGGCTTTTTTGTGGATGTCAATTATCTGTTAGAAAATCTATAATCTGCATTTTGTTGAAATGGCAGAGCTTACTGAAAATTTATAACATCTGTTTCCAATTGCTGTAGTCCTTTACTTTCTAAGAAACTGTTGATTACTGTTAATTCAAAGTATCTGGAAAACTCCTCACATGACATTTTCTGCAAGTCTGGAAAATTACACTGAGGGAATAACTTGTGACTATTACTGAAATAGTATTAAATATGGTAGTCATTTAATTACTTTGTATTAAAATAGTCTTTTTTAGTAAGTTTTTGCATTCCATTCTTCCCTTCCTCCTTCATGTCATTAAGTTGCTGTTTTCTTCCTGCAAAAAAACTAATCTTTTAATTTCTGAGGTTTTTTGCTTTCACCCAGGATAAAAATAAGCAAAAAAAATTCAACAAAGTGCTGAGTATTTGCATTTAATTCTCCACAGCTGTGTTATTTTATTAACCATGTCGAAACTGTCAGTGGAACATTTCCTAAGCTTGCTGTTAAGCCTTAACCCAGCTGCCATCCATATTTAATCAGGTTAACAGTATAAATCTCAAGCAGGCAGGGTGCTTCAGCATGAATTCAAAAACTCATTTCCTGAAGTTTCTTTTGGTCAGGCTGTTGGAAGAAACCACACTGCACCTCTTTTTGCAAGCAAATGTCTCAAACTTGGCTTTTCCTAAGCCTAGTGTGAAGCTGTACTGCATATGTTACAGTCTGTGAAATTATTAGAAAGTATGAGCGTACTTAAGCTCACTCTAAACTATATATTTTAACCAAAACTGTGTTCTTCATTCATGCAGATTAAAAAGGCTGCTCTTGTATTTATCAATAGTAGATAATGCATTTTTATCTTATATGAAACTAGGAAGTGTAAATATATTTCAGTTCTGTTCAGAAAACAATAAATTTCTTTGTAGTGTTGTCTCCACCATTCTTCCATATTGTTCATGTACATTTTGATCCAGTTAAAATATCTGAGTCACATATATACTACAGTTAAAAAATCTTAGAAATATATGTGGACAGACAGGAGATTCTCTCAGCAGAATAAGAGTATAGAAGGGAATCCAGCTATTCCTATGATAGGAAGTTAACAGGTTTGGCTGTGAGGGAACAGAATAAATGTTGCATAATAGAATTTGGAGTCAGGAGGTATGTGCAGTTGTAGAGGGATAAATGCCTTGTCATTCCATCCTGAAATTTTGCTATAGGTCTTCATTACGAAAGGAGGACAGGTTCATTACCTTAATTATTGTAAATTTTTTTTCCTGACATGTCTGTGGCTTTAGGAGTGACATTTCACACTCTGACAATACGATCTACCCATAGAGAATGAGTGAGACTGTGCTTACTGCAATAGCTGAAACAAAAGCAATTATTTCACTTTGAGCCATTAGCAATATTAGATTCTAGCTGTTGCCTGTATTTCAGCTATTAACTCCACCTTTTGATAAAACTTTAGATAAAATTAAATGTCAAATTTGAGTTTTAGTTCTGTTTGACTTTCTGTAAGTTCCTAAATTGGGTCTCAGTTATGTCTCCCACCAATTCTGAATGCAAACATTTTCTCTTGTTTTTACTTATCATGAATATTCACACTCAAGCTAGAACTTTTAAAAAGATATGTGCATATGACTAAGAGACTGTGATAGGAAATTTCCAGTGCTTGCACTATGAGCATTTGAGATGTTTCAGTCTTTTTTGTTTGATGAATTTTTGGCACAGAGACCTGTCGCTTTTCTCCATGGTTGAGTTCACTTGGTTGCTCTTGTGAGTGATCTTTACAGGATATTGTTCTGCTCAATATATATCTTTTTTTTTGATACTAGACTGGGAAATAGAGCTGGTAGTAGTTTGCTTGTTTATTTCTCTGTTTTCTGTGAAGGAACTCCTTCAAAGGCTCATGATACCATTCTATGGCGTGTTAATCTTGGCTGCCAGATGCCCACCAGGCTGTTCTATAATGCTCCCTCCTCAACAGGACAGGGGCAGAAAATATGAAGAAAAAGCTCACATGTGAAGATAAGGATAGGGAGATCAATCACTAGTTATTCGCATGTGCAAAGCAGACTCAGCTTGGAGAAATTATTTAAATTTGCTGCCAATTAAATTAGAATAGAATAGTTAAAATCTAAATCGGCACCTTCCCCTCACCCTGCATTGCCTCTGCTCCCAAAACCTTACCATGTAAATCCAATATACACTCAGAGTGCAAACTGAAGATTTGCACAGAGCGTTAAGACACAGTGTGATTCCTGTGTTTCTGTCCCTTTCAGGATGTGTGGCTGCCCATCAGGTGAGGCTGACATCAGTTAGCGGCCTCTCTGCTTTCTTTTGGAACAGATGGCTTATCCTCTGTGGGATTAAAAAGGGCAGATTTCTATGATGGATGCAAGGATATCCTTTCTGGGTAACTACTGAAAAGAAGAACTGGAGCAGGGGCAAGTCAATTTGAAGTCCACAGTCCCTTCCTACAATTGCAATCGTCTTGCTATTTGAGAATAATAATTTTTTTCTCTTTACAAACTGACTCTGAGCTTAGTTTTGTGAGGGAAGGATGAGCATGATTTTTTCATTGTGGTTTTATAGATAAGTTGATCTTTTTCCTGCTTTTACCTCTTACTACCTCTTTATAATGGTCTTGTCCAGTCATACTTTCTTTCAGGCTATCTAGAGCATCTTCATCTCCATATCTGTGAAAGTAAAAATGAAAAAGGGCACAAAAACATTTTAGAGTTTTCCTAATATAGTTCCTTTGAAAGTAGCAAAATATATTGATGGCAATACTTCACCTAATGCAGCTGAGAATAGCACTTGCCTTCTTTTCAACAAGGGCACATTGCTGGCTCATGTTCAACCTGATGTCCACAAGAATCCTCACATACAGTTGTGCAAAGAAGCTTTCCAGCTGGATGGCCCCCGCTAGGTACTGGTCTGTGGGGTAGTTCCTGCCCAGAGAATTGATGTTGCGCTTTCCTTTGTTGAACTTCGTGAGGTTCTTAAAGGTCCATTTCTCCAGCCTGTTGATGTCCCTCTTCATGGCAGCATGACCCTCTGGCATATTAACCAGTACTCCCTTCTTGGTGTTGTGGCAAACTTGCTGAGAGTACGCTCTGCCCCATCATCCAGATAACCAATAAAGATGTTAAAGAAGACTTGTCCCAATGTTGACACCTGAGATACACCACCAGTTACTGGCCTCTAGCTAGACTTTGTCACTCATAACCATCCTCTCGGCCCAGACTTTCATCCACTTTTCAGTCCACCTCACTGTCTACTCAGCCACACATCAATGACTTGTCTGTTAATATCTTAACAAGGCCAAAGGCCTATGTGAAGCCCAGGTAGACAATATCCGCTGCTTTTCTCTTGTCTACCAGGCAAGCCATTTAATCATAGAAGTCTATCAAAGATTGTCAAGCATGGCTTCCCATTGGTAAAGCCATGCTGACTACTCCTGACGATTTTCTTGTCCTTAATTTTCCAGGAATTTTTTCCAGGGTTAGCTGCTCCATGGTAGCAGTAATATTAAATAAAATTATACCTAGTATAAATAATTTAAGTAAAATGATAGCTAAGTCTTACAATAAATGATTGATTCAGTATATTTTCCTGCTGAAACTGTTCTTCTATAATCAGATGTATGATAGCACAATTATTTTGATGGAGGGACCTGCAATTCTATGGAAAATTATGGAAGTAAAGCCGATCAATCAGACAGCGGCATTTCATTAGCTTGTACTATCAGATATAAATGCACATCATTTACTTTCTGGGAAGTAGTCAAACATCCTCAGCACAAAAGCAATTAACCATCCTGAGGGCATATGAGGACACTCAGATACAAACAGGATGTGTTTTCTTCTCCTTGCCTAGTTTCACTTCTACTAGTGACAAAGGCAACCACACATCATTAGAAGTCTTTGGGTAGCTTTTTTCTTGCCAGGGTAAGCAGTGAAAAATGGAGAAAATAGATATCTTGTGAATCTTTTTCAGTGAGGTGGATTTCTTGCTGTTGCTAGTATGTTTGGATCATTCATACCATAGGGTTTTGCAAGATGATATCTGCGGAAATACTAGACCAATAACCAATGTCCTGGAACTAGAAAGGTGCCAAGAATTTTCTAGTTCTAACATTTCTTCTCTTGCTATTTTCTAAGTACAAGTGCTATTCCTATACCATCTTGAATTTAGTTACTAACCAGTTGTTTCCTTTAATGTCTAGATCAAAAATTTTATCTTTTTTTCTAGTAGCCTAATAAAAAAAATGAAAGTAACTTAATTTTAAGTACAAATACTAGTAATTTTTATAAGTAGAATTTGACAGCATTTGCAAATATTAAGATATTTAATGTGAGAAAAAAATGGAAAATCCAATCTGAAATAATTGCCTAGAGGTCAATATTCTGTCTCCCAAGATAAAAGTTATCTAACAGTCTTTATTGTTGGGAACATGATAAACAGAAACTTCAGTAAAAGACAATGTGTTTGGTTAATGATTTATTTGCACTCATTCATTTCCATTTGGGGAAATATTGACAGTATTGTAGAATCCTGTATTGCTCTGAATAATTAATCTCAGAAATTCCTATTGTGAATTCAAGTCAACAAAATATAAGTCATACTTCTATGCAAACAGAAAACTGTAACAGAAAAATAAAAATAAAATCTCGTTATGCTGTTAATTTAATGTATTTGTTCTCAAGACAAAGGAGGACTATCCATTTGTTTTTAACTATAATTGCTCCAAATTAAAGGATTCAAAACGATATAATATAATAAATTTATATGACTTAAGTACATTTCAGTTGTCCTCAGCATAGATATCCATATATAAATGCCTAATCTCACTTTATAGACAAGACAGATATGTACTTCTCAGATGTTTTTGATTTGAGTGTGAATTATCTACCTTTTGATGAAATAGATTACACTCTTGGCAGGTTTTTTCACTGTTTTTGAAGAAGCCTACATCAAATATAGTTGTTTGCACTGTAGATGTCTACACTTAAATATGATGAATTTCCAAGAAAGGGAGTCAACAGTAAAGTGACTATCCATTTCAACTGGTGAGCATTTATCAAGTGTAATAATAATAATGAGCATTTATCTTGCAGCTTTGTTTTCTCTAATGTTCTGTGAACCTCCAAGTTTTCTTCTGCCTTTTTTCCCCTCGCTCCCACAGTCTGATACTCAAAGATTATAGTAAATTTGAAGGGACAGAGGTGCTTACGATTCAGGCTGTTTCATTTTGGATTATGTTTTGTTCATATAATATGTAACTGCAATTAAACTATTCTTATGTTACACAACAGTTCTTAGATATGTTGCATTCTTGGAAGGATGTTTTAATTCATATTTATTTCTTAATATTATCTAATGTATAGCTAATTTAAGCTGTATCTTAGCCTAATACTTAACTACTCTTGTAAGGAGAAAAGATCCATAACACCTTTAGAAACTTCATCATTATTTTACTGGTAGAATGTCCCATTTTATGGAGTAAAAATGTTACTATTCATCTGGAAATATTTTTAGAGTTATATTTGCATTGGAAGATTCAGGATAATAGATGCACATATAGAAGTACATGCAACTTTGTATCTTTACACGTCCCCTTCAGCAGTTCTGAAGAACACATACTTGCCTGTTACACACCATTCTGCTTTGCATGTTTTGAAATTTTTAAAAGTTGAGTACTTCACCTGGAACACTACTTTCCTTGAAAAATCTTGAGGGAGCTAATTTCATCAGGAATTAGATACACATATTGAACAATTGTCTGGAAAACCTGTTGTCTGGAACACATCCTTTTGAGCATGCTTTCTCTGGAAAGCTGTAGGAAGTTCTCAAGGTAGTCATTAACAGTTCAATAAAACCTTTTTCCATTTTACGGCTGAGCTGGAGTTTTGCCCAAGGAGTGAGTTCTAAAGGATATATTCCAAGGCACAGAATGAAGATACACCTACTGAAATTTGTTAGAAATTAGATCTCTGCCCCAATGATTCCTTTGCAAAAGTTCTTACAAAATAATTAAGAGACCAAAATACATAGTTATAATTTTCAGAAAGTTATTTTTCAAATAGGACTTTTTTTTTTTTTTTCCCCTCCTTAAAGACCGGATAATAATTATTAGTGTTACTGCCTTTTATTACTATTTCCTTCTGGGTGTGTAACTTCAGTTTAGATCAGACATTAAAAGCTGTTCATTGCTTTTGGGTTTATAAATAGCAAGAGCAGACTCAGAGGCAGAGACACTTGCCTTTTGTTTAGCTGCTTTTGTATTTTTTTAGAGAATAAAAAGTGCACAGGTCAGCATATTTTATTTCAAATAATTTGGTTTTTTATATAGTGTGTGTATGGAGGAAGAGAAAAAACGAGATTCCTTTTTCCTCATAGTAGTGCATAGGGACGTATTTAATAATATCCTCTGAAACAAAATTCAAGATATTAGCTTGTATCAGAACAAGTGTAGTAGTCTGATACCTGCTGGATTTATCACAAATGCTACTATAAAGGCACAAAATTTTTAGGGACTACTGAGTATCTTTTTCTAAAAAAGAGAATTACAGTAATTATTATATTGACTAATTTTAAGATATTCTTCTCAGTTCTGAAGCTATAGAGATACATGTCTGATATCTTTAGTTGACTCATCATGTGTGAAATGATAGCTCAAGATGGGTGGCAAACTGTCTGAGATGCAACCTTTGAAATTGTCTTCTTGTGCCTTCCAGAACCCAATTTTGATAGTATAATCCTTTTATCCAGAATCTTGTAGCTCAGGCATATCACTGGTGAAATATTTTTGTTCGTAGTATTGTTCCTTGATGTTATACCTTGTCATTTGAAAATATTTTGTGGTCCCTCATTTTTTCTATTCAGCTTTGAATGGGACTGTTGGGGCAGTGGATAAATGCAATAAATACATAAATATATTATAGCATGATCACTGTTTATAGGTTTCAATAAAACCCATGGATCTTATTTCATTCATATTAATGCTTTAATCTTGCTCTGGGAAACTGGAATAAAAGACTTTCCTGGAATGTATAGATCAAGAAAAATACTTGCCCCTGTGATTCTGATTACTATGCACCTGCTAACCAGATCAAGAGCACACTTTAGTAATGCTAGTCTGATTTAAAAATATGTAGAATATAGTAATCATCACAGCTTTCACTGAAGTGTTTATTCTTATGAACAGCAGACTAAAAAGTAGAATTAACCTAAGGTTTTACTCTAATGTTAAACTGATTCAAGGATGCCACCCAACTTTGGTTTGCCATTTATAGATTTTTCAGAAAAATGAACAAAGACACTGTTAGATAACTGGTAAAAGCAGAATTTTTGTGAATTTTATTAAAAAGTTTTAAGTTATTTACTCATCTCACTTAAATTTCACTTTTTATTTCGAAAGCTTCAAGCACAATCAACTTTAAATGCTGATATCATCAAAACACCTTTTCAATATTCTAAAGGGAATAGTCAATATAATAAGCACTGCAAGTCCGACTGACACTGAATGTGATCAAACTAAGACTGATGTTGTAAAACAAGGACTCTGAAAACATAGTCTACCTATTTTCTTGCTTGTTGACATATTTAGAATGATTTCAAGCACATTTTGTATTATGCATTGTGTGTGTACTTTGCATGTCAAAGGATGAATTTCCCCAAAGTGTACAGGGTTTATTTTTACAGTAGGAACATATAAATTCTCTTGTACAGTACCTATGTAGTTAATTAGTTTCCTGTCTCTTGTATGTTGGATATTGACAGCTCTGCTGTTTCTATATGTTACTTTTGCTCTATTTGTGCAAATTCCCTTAAAGCTAAATGTTTTCAGTATCAGCTGACAAGCATATTTGTTAAATAAATGGCAAGTTTACTTTACCAATGCCAAAGTTTATGCTGTAAATCATGTTAGGTTATGTTAAACCTAAGTTTGAAATGAGTTGTGTATTAACTGGTACATGCAGCTTGTTTACCTTTTAATGACCTGGAGTTATGAAATACATCATTGATACTATAGAGTGGAGTACCCATTAGCAACTGGTTTTAACCCTCTTCCAGCATGGCAAACAAAATGATTTCCTGTCTCAAGGAATAATATTTTACTTTTTACTATACATAAAATATGCTTCTATTTGGTGATTGCTGTTTCTGATTTTGATTTACTAGTGCCAATTTTGCACAATGAAAAAGCATTTTCTAACTTTCAGTAGAATCAAAAACTTCTAAAAAGAAATCCTGGTAATATACCCACAAGAATAAGGTTATCTAATGTAAATATTTCAAATTTCTTATAGCCAGTTGCTGTAACATATTTTATTTTTTTATATAGTCTTAAATTTTTGAAGTTATTAATTGCATCACTGCTTCTTATTGCCTTAAAAATGTGACTTTCACAGAATATGATACAAGACAAATGTAGACTAATCTGTGCTCATGTGGCTTTATAGAACTACCGTTTTCGATGTCATACCAATCTCATTTATTACAGTTTTAAGTGAGTTACGAAGAGAGTGAGACAAAAATCTTGTAATTAAGCATCCTTTTCTGAAAAATATTAATGGAGAAAAAAACAAGTTAAAAACTTTTTTTTTAAGATGTACATCTATTTTGATTAAAAGTAAAAAAAAAAATAGCTGTCTTTATCTCAGAAAAGAATTTCAGAGTGTGGAAAAGTGAGAGATTATATCAGAGCAGCCAGATTACAACAGAATCATCAATAATTGGGGATTCCCTAGAGGCTAGTGGAAAGATTGAAGCTGAAGCCTAGTGGAAAGATTGAAGATGAAGCCTATTATTTGAACAAAAAAATCAAATTTCGGGTTTTTTTC
Organism: Eulacestoma nigropectus; assembly: GCA_013397775.1. Classification (NCBI taxonomy): domain Eukaryota; kingdom Metazoa; phylum Chordata; class Aves; order Passeriformes; genus Eulacestoma; species Eulacestoma nigropectus. Next base: position 439,844 of record VZTE01004626.1, read on the forward strand.
ATGTTCCACAGTATTCCTTAATGAGACAGATATTTTTCAGGGAGTTCTCTTACTTTTTTATTTGTTAGCATTGTTAAAAAGTAATGACAAAAATCTTACATTTCTGCAGTGAAATAAAGAAAACTTTTTTTTTGTCATTCCTAAGTAAAAAAAAAAAAACATATCTTAAGACCTGTATTTTCCTTAACCTCTGTCTTCTCCTCTGATGAAATACACATCACATGGGATAATATTGATTGTGCTAAAGAAAAGCTGTTTTACCTTTCTGACACAACTTATAAAGACAAGTACTTCAATTGCAAAGAGACAGATGCCTTGTATCAATTTAGTGGTAGTCAACTAATATGAAATATCTAGGATATTAATTTAAAAAATATTACTGTTGCACTTAAAAAAAAATCTGATAATGAGATTAGATTTCTTCATGTGTTTGGAAAACATGATTAAGATTTCTGATCATGAATTAGTTATACAATTCTTAAACTATCTTGATTTTCTTCTTATTGTGAATTTAGTATTGGTGGTTTTGCTGCAATGTTATTTCAAAATGTATTTCACTGTTGATAAGTAAAATATACTTTCAAGTTGAATTCAACTTACATTATTTGCCCATGTTTTATTGTGGAGTTTGTTCTGTTCTGATGCAACTGCACTTCTAATTGCACAGAATTTAAAAGTGGACCAAAAATGATGGCTTTTTTGTTTGGTTGTTTTGGGGGTTTTTTGATTTTGTTTTTGATTGGTTGGATTTTTAAGTACTGAATGAAATATGTGTCAGCCTTAAATTTAGTCACGGATTTCAGTTTAAATTGTTATGTCTAGTCTTACAAATTTTGTGGCTAGAAGAGCACAAAATATCTAGAATATTTTTTTTAAACTAAGAAGATTAAGAAGATTATGTGTGGTTTTCTCCTCTTTACTCAATTAGAGCAAATCAGCTGCTTGCCTACACAATTTTCCATGTCCTTTTCATCTGCGCCCTCTTAACTCTCTCTACTTGACTGCAGTCTCTGGGGTATGGCACACGCATATACATGTACACACACACGTTTCTGTATGTGAATATGCCAAACTGGCTGTTCCTCAGTGTACTTATGTCACCATTTACACCTGTAAAGGAAAGTGTTTCTCCTCCCTTTGGAACAAACTGCAGTCCTTGGAACATACGTCAATTTTCCGACTTGCCTGTACTGGCTTTTGCTCATAGAAACGTCCTTCTTAATTCCCAGAACCCCAGTGTAACAGAGTAGTATGAGCTTTCAAGGACATGTTAATAAACCATCGGAATGGCCTCCACATCTTTAAACACAAATGCTCTCAGCTCTCAATTATAACTGTAATAAAAGACAATTTATTACAGTATTAAAATTCCTATGCGTAAGTATTCTGTCATTTTTATCTATATGAAATTTTGAGAAACTAAAGACAAAGTTACCATGATTAATACATGGGTGGAAACAGTGTGCTTTCTTTTTTGTCTTTTCTTTTCTTTTTTCTTTTCTTTTCTTTTCTTTTCTTTTCTTTTCTTTTCTTTTCTTTTCTTTTCTTTTCTTTTCTTTTCTTTTCTTTTCTTTTCTTTCTTTTCTTTTCTTTTCTTTTCTTTTCTTTTCTTTTCTTTTCTTTTCTTTTCTTTTCTTTTCTTCTCTTTTCTTCTCTTTTCTTCTCTTTTCTTCTCTTTTCGTCTCTTTTCTTCTCTTTCCTTTTTTCTTTTCTTTTCTTTTTTCTTTTCTTTTTTTTTTCTTTTTTCTTTTCATTGAGTTTTGTTCTAACTAAAAAATGCATTATTTTCTTAAAATGCAGCTGAAATTTTTATCCTTCAGCAGCAATATGCATAGAGCCATTTAATTTACAGGATGTTAAGAATGGCTATGCTTCTGATAGTTGTATTTTACTCAACTTCATGAAATAAGAAAATTACTTTTACCTTTGATGCATCTTTATACTACTTGAGCCAGATTATAGATGTCAGGAGTAAATCATATTCTTCACCTTCACTGCATTTACTCAGTGAGGTACAATTATTTAGTTGGTGTTTGAAGACAGTGGTATTGCACAAAAGGCGGTTAGTTACCTTGCCCTTTGAGTATATAGTAATCAAAATGTAATGCAATTACCCAGAACTGTAATAAACATGTAACAACTACATAAATAAGTGAAATTGTGGCGCTTTGAGGAGGTCAGCAGAGTGATGATACCTGAAAGTTATTATAATTCATTTTTCATGATCCAAACCTTTGGGGTTAATTACACTAATTTATCATAAAATACACTAAACTTATACGCAATTATTAATTGGAAGATTGCTTTTATTTACACTGCTGAAAAGCTTAATTTACAGACTCATCTCTCTAATACATTTATTTATTTCTAAAATATATTTACTTATTTTATTTTGTAGGTTATTCAGATAAATTTTGAAGAATTTGATCTGGAGATTGGCTATGACACACTGACAATTGGTGATGGAGGAGAAGTGGGTGATCCTAAAACTGTGCTTCAAGTGTAAGTCTTTTGCATTTGCAGTTTGTATATGTTGAAGAATGTCATTAATGCGTTTTGATAAGACTAAATTATTATTAGAATCAGGTAAATCTGAACAAAAAATAATCTCACTGAGCTTCTAAAATTACTAAAGATGACAGTTTAAATACATTGTTATCTGTTTACTGTTCTGAAGTCAGAAAGAGATGACCTAGACATCACAAAAGAAAAAGATGAGCTAGAATCAGAAGTTTGAAAGACATGGTGTGGACATTCATGTGTAGATATGTAAATTTTAGAGACTACTGCGCTCCCTTTGTGTGTTCTCAAATTAAAATTGTATAAGAACATAATTAAAAATAGATATATGGGCAACTTGTGCACAAACTTTTCCAGTCTCCTAGGAAGGTTAGCATGACAAAAGGTGTACTATAGCACCTTGACCTTAGTTTGCTTATTGACTATTAGGGATAACTGAAAAGAGCAAGTTAACATAGTGAAGAAAACTACTACAGAGAAAGGCTGAATAAGGTGTGACCTAGACCATATATTGCAAACCAGCATTGAGTATTGAATGAGATTTTTATAATTCACTGACATTTTTCTACAATATGTGAGCCCAGATATATAGATACATATTTTTAACCATCGTTGATTCACTTCAAAATCTGTATTTCTCAAATACTTAGCTTGTGGCAATAATACTAACAACTGTCTCAAGAAGACAAATTCAGAATTTTATTACTTAGTAAAATTTTCAAGATAGTGTTATAAGTCAGTGATTCTGTTCATTTCACAGTCACTTGAAAATATACAGAACACTGTAATTAGACCTTACTTATAATTCATCATTTTATGTAACTCTAGCTCTAGTCTAAACAGATCAATGTCATGTAGGAGAAATGAAAGTCTCTTAAAGTACACTGGATTTATTTTTTCAAATCTGAGTCAATTTTATTAAAAAAAAAAAGTTATCGTATGCTTAAAAACCATACTTTGCCTGTAAGGGATTGTCCACTATTTAGAAAATATTTTTCAAAGGCCAAATAATATTTAGCTGTTAGTTTTAAATAAACTGACCTTTCAGCAAGTACCTGATGTTATCATTGGTTCAAATGAGCTAGTAATTGAAACACAGATAAGAATGTGATAAAAGCTTAGTACAAAATACATGTAATCATAAAACAAAAGAATAACAAGATTGGGATTCCTTAGAATGATATTCCCTGCAGTATATTTATTGGAAATGTATTAAAACAATTTTATATATTTTAATTTTCCATTAGTCACCATAAGAATGATATCAAGAATTAATTTAATTTGAGTACACTAAACCCAAGGTTTGGCTCTTTTTCTGCCCTATTTTCACCTCATTCATCTTAGTAATTGCAATCGAGCAGAACATACATTTTTTCTAAGATTTACAGGTTTTTTTAATGAATTCCCGTTTAGATTTATCATCCAGAGGATAGATTATCTGACCCATTTTTAGTTGTTTTTGTAATCATTCTATACTTTCCGTTTTATCCTATTTTGTTTAATATCTTTATCAATGGTCTGGACAAGGGGTTTGAGTGCACCCTCAGTCGGTTTGCAGATGACACCAATTTGGACAGGAGTGTCGGTCTGCTGGAGGGTAAACACAGAGCTGAAATTCACAGGTCTGTAGTTCCCTGGATCTTCCTTTCTCTCAGGAGCGATGTTTCCCTCCTTCCAGTAACCACGTGACTGGCATGACTTTTCAAATGATGGAGAGTGGCCTGGCAACAACATCAGCTAGTTTCCCTATGATCCTGGAATGCATGTCATCAGGCCCCATAGACTTGTGACTTTACAGTTTCATCAAGTGGTCTTGAACCTGCTCTTTGCTTACAGTGGGAGTGACTTCTGTCCCCCAACTCGCATGTAGAGGATCGAGGACTTGAGAGAACTGGGAAGCCTGACAGCCAGTGAAGACTGAGGCAAAGAACTCACTGAAGTACCTCAGCCTTCTCCTTATCTGTCACCAGCTCTCCCCTCTCACTTATCAGGGGGGAAACACTCTCTTTGGCCTTTTTTTTCTGACCAGTGTCAGAAGGATTGGACATTGTTCCAATGTCAACCATTGAAAGAGGCTGCCCAGGGTGGTGTTGGAGTCACCATCCCTGGAGATGTTCAGATGTGTAGACATGGTGTTTAAGGACATGGTTTAGTGGTGGACTTGGCAGTTGGTTTAACCGTTGTACTTGATGATCTTGAAGGTCTTTTCCAACCTAAATATCAGATTCTAGGATTATTACCAATGAAAAGACCAGCATTTGGCTGGGTATTTATGGTGCAATTGCTTTAGGATAATGCTGTCTCTCAGTGGATTGTAAATGAGTTAATTGCTACTACTAATAAATTTGAGAAGTGTGGAAGTACTGTAATTTCTACCTTTTAAGCAGTACCAGTCATTCAAAAAATATTGTTGATAATACTGGAATTCAGTTTTAGCTATTCTAAGATTCCTAAACTATATGGAATATTCTCTCATGTGGAAAGAATCTTTATTAAGTGCCAATTCGTAAGTTCTTCTTAAAATTTAACTAATGTATTGTTACTGAATTACAGTAACGCATTAACGCACAGTGCAATAATATTTTCAATTTTGATTCATGTGGTAGAACATTCTGTCTGGATTGTATTTCATTGAAGATGTTAGCATTTTATAAAAGTATTTCTGATAATGTACCTTAGGTTGGGGAGAAATGATGGAATTACTCTGCTAAAATTGTCACAAATATAAAGAATCCTGAGTAATTTTTTAAATCGAAAAAGTTAATTAGAATTGTGAAGTCTTAACATACAATAAGAGAATCTGTTCCGTAACTAACCAGGTAATTAATTTTAAAGAATTATTACTATGAAGATCCTGGAAAAGCAAAAAGATACCCCATTAATTTATGGAAGTTTAATATTAAGTAACATTATATAATAAACCGCAAGTATATTATTTTTGTTTACCAGTAGAATGATTATTCTGTGATCAGAAGTATGAATGATGAAGTTATTAGGATTAAAATGCATAAAAAAATTACATGGAAGATGAAAGATAATTGAGTAGTGTAAAAACCATGTAAATCTTTTCTCCTCTGAGCCATGCAGACTTTGTCTGAGATATGATGCATAGCAAACAAATATGCTGTTGTATAATTTAATTTTTGGATTTTAAATTTTAAAATAATTATCTATCCCCCAGAAAATTGCTGAATGACACTGGTTTATATATGTCTGGTTTACATATTAATAATGTGAAAACATTTATCTTCTAATTTACCAGACTTAATCAGGAAACCTACCCAAGTGTTTAATCTGCTAGTTTTAGTGGGCACTGCTTGATAGGAAGGTTCAGAAGCAAAAACTGAAGTGGCATTTCAATAGAATTATGCTTCCTAAATTGATAATTGCAGTCCTGATTGTTCCTATTCTGCTGATGTTAATCACAGAAGTAGCTAAACTCTAAAGCCTTTCCAGTACTTGCCATTAAGTTTGCCTGGGTGCCTATAATTCTGAGCCTGTATATCCACACACCCAGCAATGTGACAGTCTGCTCCAGCCTGGTGAGCCTAGCACCCAAGTGAACTTAAACCTGATTGCTGTAAGTTTTTTAGTCTGTGTGACAAGATGACTAATATTAGTGCATTCTTAGTGCTTTCCTGTGGAACTAAGATGCAAAGTGGAACAATGTTAAGTATTATTACCAAGGGATAGAGGGGAAGAAGGAAAAGAACTGGTGGGTTTTCCCTTCTCACATCAGACACAGCACTTTTTCAGGATGTTTGGAAGTTTGCTTTCAGCAGTTTGGTCTGACATTGCTGCAGGTGACTTTTAATACAATATCCATCTAGGCACTGGTTCCTGTAACATGCATTTGGAAAATCCAGTGTACAAGACATGAAACTCATTCTTAATGTTTTAGTATGCTTACTGTTTTGGCCGTGCATATGTCCAACCTCTTATTACAGGCTGTCTTCAGCAAATGGAGAGTTACAATCTTCTGAATATCCTCAAAGCCAGTCTTCAGAGTACTCTTTCAGGGGGGACGATATATGTCACTAGTATGTGGGAGGAGTAGTTCTGGAGTTGTAGAGAGGGAGGTGGAAAACACCCTGCTGAGTGTTGTAACTGTTAAGCTGTTTAATAAAAAGAGAGACATCATAATCACATACTTCCATTTCCACTGCTGTCAGTGTTCACTATTTAGCTCTTAAAAGGGAACGTGTACTTCCAGGAGAAGAATCTAGGTAATGAATCCAGGGTAGAGGAAGCCACATAAACCCCCAGAAGGACAGAAAGAATAATTCTCAACTGCAGAGTTCCATTATTATCTTAAATAGCTTCCTTCATATAATACTGTTTTTCCTGGATCTTATTGCTCTGTGGCCCCTTCCCAAATGTTTTACAGGGATCTCTAAGGACTTAATTAGAGCAACAAGTGATTTTTGTGTTCTGTTGATTTATTCTTTCTTTCTTTTTTCAAAAATGTATTTTCAAATGATATTTTTTCCTCCTGTACTATTTAATTGGAAAGTATTTCTTGTTAAAACTATGGATTTAAAAAAAAGTATTTATAATTAATTAATTACAGAAAATGGAAATGCTGAATGTTTTGATGGATTTTTATCATAGGAATTATTCTGTCTGACACAACAGAGAGATTAATATTCTCAATGCCCTTAATATTCAAAATACATACTGCCAGTCAGTAGTGACAATTACAAAACTCTCTTAGCCATTACATCAGTGTTGTTTCTCAGGAACATCCTGTTAATCTACTAATTTGGCAAAGACTGAGCTCACTGAAGACACTTTCCCTTAGTGCAGGAATGAGCAGTTAATATGTTATTTTGGCCAGGCATTTACTTGTTCAGTTCTGGCAAGAGTCTTTCTAGTAGCTCCATCTGTGAACACAGATGTGGGAAACAGACATGAATTTTTCCCACAGCAGACTATTTAATACAGAAGGAAGCTAAAATAGACCAGAGGGAAGAACTAAAGTTAACTGTAAAATATATTTTAAATAGTCCATTTTAAGTTTCAGCTGCCTTTAAAGAATGGTTAGAACTTCAGAAAATGAACAGTTTTCACTTCTATACAGTATCATGCTTGTGATCCACTTTACAAGAATGAAAAATATCTGGAAACTTTTCAGCATTTGCTATAAGATAAGCTATAACCAAATTTGAGACAAAATTTGGGGAAAAAAAAGCAATATGACATAAAACTGCAGCTTTCACAACATTTTCTTTCTGCTATCACATTATCCAGCAAATAGAATCAACATTTAGGATTGTACTGATTTGCAGATTTTTGCAAACAATATTAAAATAAGAAAAATAAAAAAAGGAAAATCAAGTTTCATTTTTTCTAGTTAATCAGCACCCTGTAACAGTAGAAGGTTTTAAAGTTTGTTATTTGTTAGTTTTCTTAATGAAGGAATAGACAACATCTGAGTTTTGTCAGGCTGTTCTTCCTTTGTTGTAGAAGAGGTGATGAGAAGAGGTGGGAGAGTGCAGGGAACACATGGACTTTCATAATAATGCTACCTAAAAATAACAGCTTTCTTTTAAATATGCAAAGCATGTATTTCAAAGTGGATAGTTGCATACCAGAAAAACCAAAGAATCACTGTATTGCCATTGATATGCCTTCATGTACCTGAGAAATGGACACAGGATTGCCAGATATGGTTAAGGATTAGGGAAGTTGCATGTCTTTCTGGAGCAGCAGCTGAAAGTGAGAATAAATATTTCAATACAACATAAGAAGCAGTTGCATGTGTTTATAAACTACTATCAAATTTCCAGTCATGAAACATGAGAGTTGTCTTGGCTAGCTAGCCAGTAAATAACTAATTTAGTGTGAGCTGAATGCAATGAACTTAAAAGCAAACATTAAAAAATTCTTAATAGTTATTTAGATTTCTTACAAAAAGTAAGAAATCAACTTACTTAATGCTTAATGGCCTTACAGAATTTTTTTCTATCTATAGGTTAACCGGGAGCTTTGTACCAGACTTAATTGTGAGCATGAGCAATCAGATGTGGTTGCACCTTCAAACAGATGAAAGTGTGGGCTCAATTGGTTTCAAGGTTAACTACAAAGGTAATGATACATCACTGGATGCAAATGTAACAGTGTACCAAAAACTAGGCAACTATTATGAAATGTTTTTATTTCATATTAGTGGATACATTCTATTTCCAGTTCTGTCAGTTTTAAAAAGAGGAAAATTTAAGCTGAATTGGAAAAAAAAAATTAAAAATGTTCTCTTGTAGGTCTTATGTCACATGAAACTGCACACATTTTGTTTGATGTGTTGTTACAGCAGTTGGGTTTTGGCATATAACTTTACTCTTATTTTCTGTTATTTAATTTTGACAACTATTAAAATGAAATAATTCTGTGATTATTTAAAGATAAATGAGTAAAATAAATGAATACTTCCTACATTCTCTTGAAAATTATGGCCTATCACAACATAAAAGAACCCACTGCAAGTGACGAATTTGAATTACTGCTAAGTTTTGAGCCAAGATAAAGGAAAACCTAATAATGTTGTTCTTTATGGTCTTAAAGTGTATAATGCACTATATAAACCATCTGTTGCTATTTGATACTTCTGGAAGAACATACAGTTTTTATAGAGCATGAACAGCAAAATCAACAAAAGCTAAAGTACTACATATATGTACATATATATATATTTCTGTATTATTATGGAATTAGTCATATTTGTTACTTTTTATATTACATTTAACATAGATGCATGTCTTTCTTATGATAATTTTATAAATTGCATAGTTTCTGTCTAGCACCAAGACTAGATAATAGAAAGTATGAGTATTCATCAGAAAATGAGAGAGGCAAAAGTTAAACCAGTGACTGTGTGTATTAGAAATGGAGCTGATGTTGCTGAGGATCGGCAGATGGAGTAAAGAAGCGTATTGGGAGTAAACGTGCACAATGTGACTTGCTGGGTTTTTTTCTGTCCGTAACTTTCCTGTAATGTGAAGTAAAGCTCCATAGTGGTATGGTATGAGTGTGCTTGTGCACTCTTGATATTCAGATCTTGTGGACTAAGATAGGAAGGTCTTAGTACTTTGTTGCATGCTAATCATTAAGACCTAGGATTTCCACATTCAGGCTGTTGAAAGGGGCAAGAGAATGATTAGTGTAAACAAGTTTAAGAATTTGCTAATATAGCAAAACTAGAACCATATTTGAGTAGAAAAAGATGAGTTTTAGATCTGAACTCTAGCTTGCAGAGCTTAAGTTGTCGATTATTTTATTTACACGATTCTTTCCTGATAAAATTAATTTTACTTGCAACAATTTTAGTTTGCAGAAGGCAGAGGATTATTGTCTATTCTTATATGCTATGTCTTCTTTTATTCATGAGTTATGTTTATTCTTAGAAGCTATATTCTGCAATAAAATTAATTGAATATGAATAGGTAGAAGGGTACAGAAAGGGTGAGCATTCACAACGGCATCTTCATATAATCAACTTTGTGATTGCATGCCTAGATATTGAATCTATTTCTCTCTTGCCCTGCAATGGTACTTTACATTAGTTCACTAAATAGCACTTGAATGCAGCAAGCACTCAATGGATAGGTGCTCTGTGGTGGTGGTAGGGAGAGGAGATCGCCTTTTTTTTTCCCTCTTTGTTTTGGTTTGAGTTTATTTTGTGGGTTTCCCCCCACCCTCCCTCATCACCTCACCGCCAATCCAGAGTATGGGATAATTTTTTTATCTAAGTTGTCTTCACTTTAATCCTTGAGGGGATGTGTTCATTAGATATATCAGAAATTGGTCAATGCTCATAAAATAAAATGGAAAGGGTAGCAAGGGCAAGTCAGGTTTGAAGGGGTTGCTATTTCTGTTGTTGTTTTTAAAACTTTATATTCAGGTTCTTTCTAGTAATGATGGTAGGCGCTGAAAACAGATGTGTAAATGGGTAGTATTTTGGGTTAGCAGCTGTTCTGCAATTTAAGTTTTGGAATTTATGAATTAGAAGTTGAGAGAAAGTCCAGTGAGGTAAAATGAGTATTTGCGTTAGAACAGTGCATTCAGGGCTATGAAATAACACTGAATTATTTACTAGAATAAAAAAATTGCAAAGAATTTTCCCTTTTCAGTGAATTTTTAGAAATACTTCAGAGAATGATGATTTATAGAAGTCAGGGTCAAAGGACATTTCAGTTTAAGTTATTTCATGAATTCTTTAGAATGTATCCCTAGCTTTCTTGTTCATCTCTTGACTAGACCAAATGTATTTCCTTACCTTGACCCCATCTGCCTCACAAGTTCCACTATCCACTTAGACATCTAGCTAAGGCTGATACTGCATTTATTTATACATATATTTATTATATGTTTAGGTCTTGTAAGTTTCTGCTTACATAAAAGGTACAATTACATTAGCATTTTACATTAGATCCAGCAGTTTGGTTTTTGAACTGAATCTTCTTCTGATCATTCCCACTGCCCTTGTTTTAGTTTTCATCATGGAGCAATCTTGAAAGGCACAAATTATGCTCATTTGAGGTAATTCATAAGATGCCCTTGAATAGCATCAGGAACAGCATTCCTTCAGTGCTTCTGCTGCTAATGGGCATTTCTCAGGAATTTGTAAAGCTTTTCCAAAGTTAAACCACTAAAACACAATGAAATGCGTATAGATATTATCGGTACTGTATCTTTTATTGTTTCACTTTACAGATCTGCTTATGTTGGAGCTAATTACTTGATATTGTACTTGACAAACAGTACTTAGTAACAGCTAAAATACTTTACTACTAAAAGGCTTTGATGCCTAAATACCTGCTTCTGTGCTTCTCAGGCTCAACTAACTGGAGATAGTGAAGATATATGCCTCATCCCATAAAAATTCATAAAGACACATTTGGGTCTGATTCTGGCAGGTATTTTTAAGATTGTTCCAAGTCCTACATGGAATATGACAGGAGGAACAAAAGATTATGGGATGTCATCACCCAGTGCACTTTACCCATTTTCCCCCAAAATGCTATACTTGCTTACAGTGCAAGATAGAAGGTCACCTTTCTGACTGGAATAAAACTGAATATGCCACATCGTTTTTAGTGGCATTTAAATTAATTTTAAATACATCTGTGTTATCAGTTTTTAGCTGAATAATTCTTTTAAATTTATGTTATTACAGGAACTAACAGTTGATCCTCTTTATGTATCTGCCATTAGAGAGAATCTAGGAAGTTTTTGTGAAATAATAAAAATCTTTGTCTACTTGACATTAAGGTGTTGCATATGAAGTTATTTTATGGTTTTAATAGCTCGGTAACATAAATATTTAAATACTAAAACTAAACTTAAATATTTGTGAGACTATTTTAAAGTATATAAATTTTCATTGTTGTTTTGAAATCCCTTTTCCAGTATTCCATAAAATAAAACTACTTAAAAAGGTAGAATAACGAATATCAGAATTAGGCAGGACGGAAATACAAGCACTGCCTCACTAGAGAGAATATTTTATCTGTTTTCCACTGTAGTATGAACTGTTTTGCATTTTTTTCATGCTTCAAATGTATATGTAGAATTATTAAGTAAAAACATGGAATATTTAGAAATCTGAAATTTTAAGTGAATTATTTTCACATCATAATTTTAGGGATTATTTGAAAACCATAATCCTCTCTTTAGATGTGAAATCAGACTTTGGTGCTTGTGTAAATACCAAGTAAAACAAATAAACAATTGATTATTTGCAGACTTCCCATATCAGTACTCTGAAAAGAAACCACAAATTAATAGTTTTAACTGTTGACATGTTGCATGAATACCTAGGATCATTCAATATTTCAGGAAATGGTGCCATATTGTCACAGTAGCACTTCTATTCTCAAAGCCATGGTGAAGAGCGAAAAAGGATCTAGCTAAACAGTAGTAGACAAACAATCTCCAACATATTCACACTCTGGAACTGAATGGTCTTCATCTATAATTGAATAAAAAACAGTTGCACAAAATATGAGACAAACAAAATCATGGCAGAGCCTTCAAAGAAACCCATTTTTCTGAGATAAGATTTTGCAGAATTGTGAATTTATTTTGATTCACAAAAAAATTATAATCTAGCAATGGAATATTATAGTTCTTGGAAAATTATATATGAGAATTTTAAGTGCAATAGCTTTCATATACACTTGTCTCCTTTTGTAACTTTGGACATGTACGAAATATTAAATCCAAGATACTCCTTATACACGTTTTCAACATAAACTGTATGACAAAATTTGTGGGATTAATTAATAATATAAATAGTCATGGTGTAGATTAATAGGAAAAATTTCTGTAGGGAATGAAATCAGTAATGTAAACATAGTACAAAACAATCCTCCATCAGCATCATGTGAGAAAGCTGAACTTGTGTTTAGGTCAGATTTGAGGCTTCTGAAACAGAAAACTAACCTCAGGGCAGTCTAGTTCTGTTAGGTCATGATATCACTCCCTCAGTTTCTGTGCTGTGGCCAAATCTGAGAGAAATTTTTCTCTTTTGGTGTATCTGGTTTATTTTTCTCTATTCTTTGAAACCTCTTAAATCAGTAGGTTCTCCTGATAGTTCTGCCTCTTATTAGGACAAACTCTGTTTATTAACACATCAGGCATATTCCAATCTAATTACATAAGAAAATAAAGTTGAAGAAGGTTTCATTGACTGAAGTGCAATGATAGGTTGTAAAAGAGGACTATTTAAGATGCCAAGATAGATAGCAGAGTAGGTAAAAAGTGAATTTGAAGCAAAGTAGACTTGCTTATTCAATTTTTTGCATTTACACTCTTAACACCCAGCATTTTAGAAGATTTCTTTTTGCTTAAAGCATGATGTTCATCTTGCTTCAAGCACCATGGCTTGTGTTCCTGAGTGCTAGGGATACTAGTGCAGCCTGGGGTAGCCTTCTGGAGTTTGTTATCCGCATTTCATCCTCTTTTCCTAGCAGTAAGCACTGAGTTTCAGACACATCTGAGGTTTTCTGTTGCAGATGGTGCAGAGATATTTTTCCACCACTAACTGCCCAACAGCCATTGCTTTTCTATTGATGACAGAATACTGAATTATCTGAATTAGGCAGATAGTTTAATCCATTCTTTGTCCCCTAACTACGTCTAGAAACATGAATTTCAAATGTGTGAAATAAGATACATTTACCATAACATAGACTTCAGGAAGGTCTCATTTTGACAAACTGTGAAAGTAGCTTTTTTATGAAACATATGCCTTCATGTTCATTCTACTAAGAAAAATATAGCTTTAATTCTTGCTATTGTTATTATTGGCTAATTAAAAAAACTCAACAAATGTCAGTGAGGTTGTGAACAGTCTCATTGTATAGTTTTGGGTTTCACAAGACAGTTGTGTTTCTTTAGTTAAATACTATGTGATCCCTTTTTTGTGAGAATGGGGGAAATGAAGCTTTTCTGATTTCTGCACATCAAAATCAGGAATTAAATCTATGATGCATTTCTCCTTTCTGAACTATTCAGTTTTATAAATTTCAGTATATATTCTCTTGTGGTATTTTCACTGTTCTGATGATTTCTGTTGCCTTTCTATCCACTGTTCTCTGTGTTTCTCATCATGAGCTTGTTCTTTTTGTGTGTTTTGTGGTGCATTAACTAGACAGGATCATATAAATTACTTATTTAATTGGATTCTACCCCCAATTCTATTCCTTGTGTATCCTAACTTCATTTTGCAGAAACAATGACATGCAGAGATTCACACTAATGGTGAAAATCCATGCAAATTTTTTAAATCCACCTAAGTCTCATGATTAGTTCAAATTCTTACATGCAAATACTGCTTTGTATTTAAACAAAAATAAAGACTTCTCTTTGTGCAACACAGCTAACCAACAGTTTACTAATTCAGGACAGATTTCTCTCTACTGATTCCATGTCTGCTGAAAGTTATTGCTAGTTTTATAATTGAAGATAATTTCTATTTCAGATATCTCTTGAACATATAGAGCAAAAGTGCATCCATTTCAGAAACTTGGGGCACTTTCCCTTGTTAACTTAATGCCAAGATGGTAATTGGTTTTGTATTTTACTCATGTGTTCTTTCTGCTTTGTTGGCCACAACTCACTACTGACTTTTTCTGACCCTACTCAGTCAGCATTGTCCAAATATGTTAATAATATTTTTATCTAATTTTCCAACAATACATTCAACATAAAATTTCCTGTTTGTAATCCCTAGATTACAAGAATATGAGAACAGTTCTACAGAGGCATAATAAAGATTCATTTATCTGGGTACAAAATAAGGAAAAGAGAGCAAGCAATTATATAGTGACACCTACAAAATGTTTTCTTACTCCCTGACAGTTTGTGGCATAGAGACTTCCTAAATCCAGTGTATATAGAGTAAGTAAAACTTGACAGATTTTTTCATCCGTGATTTCGTCTGTTTTCCTCTCAAGCCCACATATACTTTCAGTATTCTAAATATTTTATGGCAAAGACACTTCAGTGAAGAAGTATTTCCTTTTGTTCACTGCAGTTCTTCATAGAATGCCTTTTCATTTTTTTTTCCTAGAAAATATAATGTATTTAATCTTCCATTTTACTGCTTATTCGGTTTTTCAGAACCTTCCTTTATTTCTTCACACGCACATGTCCTCATTACTGTTTTATGTAAGCTATCATCAGCAAGCTTTGTAATTTCACTGCTTGTCTTGTTTTCCATCTACTAATATATTGTCAAACAATAACTACCCTGACATCTGCTGGACAAGCGACATGGCAAAGCACAAACAGTCCAGGAGGATCCTGGAAAGCACTGATGGCAGCTTTCTGACATGGGTACTGGAGGACCCCACAAGGAATGGTGTACTGCTTGACCTCATACTAATGAACTGGGAAGGCCTTTTTGGAGATATTGAAGGTTGGGGGCAACCTTGGCTGTAGTGACCATGAGATTGTGACGTTCAATATTGGATGAGGAGGAAGCAGGGCAGCAAGTAAAATTATAGCCATTGACTTCAGGAGAGATGACTTCAGTCTTTTCGGGGATGTTCTTGGAAGAATCCCATGGAAAAAGGCCCCAGAGGGAAATGGAGTCCTAGAGAGTTGATTGATATCCAAGGATCACTTCCAAACCTGCACAAGAACAATGCATCCTAACCAGTAAGAAATTGGACAGAGGGGACAAGAGATGTATGTGGATAAATAAGGAGCTCCTGTCATTACTCAAGGATAAGCAGGAAATACATAGGTGATGAAAGCAGGGATGGAAGAAGCCACTTGAAGTGAATGTAGAGATTTTCAGTGTAAGTAGAAATGAGACCAGGAAGTCCAAGGCCCATCTGGAATGAAATCTGGCCAAGGATGTCCGAGACAACAAGAAGGGCTTCTTAAAATACATCAATAACAGAATAAAAAACAAAAGGATATTGTGGGCCCATTAGTAAACGGAGGGAGACCCTGGTAACAGAGGACACAGAGAAAGCAGAGTTATCAAATGCCTTCTTTGCATCAGTCTTCACCGACATGATCAGCCCTCAAGATTCTCTGGCACAGACCAGGGTAAAGGAGTCTTGGAACAACACTTTGTAGACAACACCTAAGCAAACTTGACATCCACAAGTCCATGGGCTCTGACAGGATGCATCCATGAGTGCTGAGAGAGCTTCTGGACACCATAGCAAGGTCACTCACAGTCATTTTTGCAAGGTCATGATGATCAGGAGAGATGCTTGGGGACTGGGAAAAAGCAAATTTCACCCTGGTCTTTAAAAAGGGCAAGAAGGAGGACACGGGGAACTACTGGCCAGTCAGCCTCACTTCAATCCCTGGAAAGGTGATGGAGCATCACATTCTAGAGGCCATCTCTATTCATATGGATGACAAGAAATATTAGATTAGAAGTATTCAGCATGGATTCACTAAAGGCAAACCAGGCTTGACCAAACATATTGCCTTCTAAAATGAAACAACTACCTGGATCAATGAGGGAAGAGCAGTGGATACTGTCTACCTTAACTTCAGCAAGGCTTTTGATGCTGTCTCTCACAAAATCGTGATAGACAAAATCAGAAAGTGTTGACTGGATGAGTGGTCAATGAAGTGGACTGAGAACTGGTTGAATGGCAGATCCCAGAGGGTCATAATCAGTGACACTGGGTCTAGTTGAAGGTTTTTCACTAATGGTGTCCTCCAAAGTTCCATACTGGGCCCAGTACTGTTTAACTTATTCATCAATGACTTGGATGAAGGGGCAGATGCCTCCTTGGCGTGTTTACTGATGACACAAAGCTTGGAGGAGTGGCTAACTCCCCAGAGGGCTGTGAGCCCTTCAGAAGAACCTTGACAGGCTGCAAAGATGGGCAGAGAAGAACTGTTTGAAATTCAACAAAGGCAGGTGCAGGGTCCTGCACCTGGGGAAGAATAACCCCATGGACCAGCACAGGCTAGGGGCTGACCTGCTGGAAAGAAGCTCTGTGGAGAAGGACCTGGGAGTCCTGATGGAAAACAAACTGTCCATGAGCCAGCAGTGTGCCTGCATGGCCGAGAAGGTCAAAGGAATCCCGGGGTGCATTAGGAAGAACATTGCCCCCAGGTCAGCAGATCCTGCCCCTCTACTCAGCCCTAGTGAGGCACATCTGGAGTGCTGCGTCTGGTTCTGGGGTCCTCAATGAAAAAGAGACATGGAGATCCTGGAGCTGGTCCAGTGGAGGGCAAAAATTATGATTAAGGGACTGGAGCATCTTCCTTAGAGGACAGGCTGAGGGAACTGAGCCTGTTCAATCCTGAGAAGAGATATTGAAGGAGGGATCTCATCAATTTTTATCAATACCTGAAGGGAGAGTGTTAAGACGATGGAGCCAGGCTCTTCTTGGTGGTGCCAGTCAATAGGACAAGAGGCAATGGGCAGGAACTAACGCACAGGAAGTTCCACCTGAAAATGAGGAAGAATTTCTTTAATGTTCGGTGACTATGCACTGGAACAGATTGCCCAGAGAGCTTGTGGAGTCTCCCTCACTGGAGATATTCAAGAGCCATCTGGACACAATCCTGGGCAATGTGCTCTGGGATGTCCCTGCTTGAGCAGGAAGGTTGGACCAGATAATACACTGTGCTCCCTTCCAACCTTACCTGTTCTGTGATTCTGTGAAGCAGATTAGATACTGAAGAAGTCCATTAGTGACTTGTCTCCTCTGGCAGAACTGACCATTTACTTTTACCATCAACTAACGATATTTTAAGCAAACATGAAGAAAAAGCCAGTCTTTTTATGAAAGAGTTCTCTGTAAGAACCTTCCATTTGCGTTTCCTCTAATGCCCTTTTAGAACTGCAAATAGGATACCTAAACTTGATTTCTCTCATCTCTGTGCCAGCTAATCTTGCTGGGAAGCATTGGTAAACTTACAATGCAGGACTTTGCTTTAAAAAAGCCATGCTGCTTTGTGGATGTCATTTTTATCCATGTGTCAGCTGAATTTAAGCTTAATTATAATTTCTACAGTCTTGTTACATGTCGGGTTTACATCTCTGTACTTTTCACATGTCCTTTGGAACTCTTTCTGAAAATAGAAATTTTATTTATATCTCTGTCCTACAGTGCTAAAATCACCTTAAGAAATTGGACATTTCTTAAGCTTTTCGACCTGCACTTTGAGTCACAACCCAAGTTCTTTTCATAGAATCATGGGCACAAAAAAATTACTTAGGTTTTCTGCTATTGCTTTATGGCAGCTAGGCAAATTGGAAATTTTTATTCTTCTTTCTGATGGAGTACCTATGTTTATTGATTATTAGCTGTTGGTAGTTTTTGGGCGTTATGAGAGGGCAGTTTACAAATTATCATCTGTTGTTCCTAGAAATCAAGTTCTTCCAAATCTTTGATCCATAGCATCAGAACAGGTTTTTTTGGTTGGTTGGTTTTGTTGTTGTTGTTGTTCTTTTTTGCTTGTTTGTTTTGTTGTTGTTTTTGTTGGGATATTACCTTTTAATTACTAATTTCTTCCAGCAGGTTTTTTAACAATTCAACTTTCAGTAGTTCATCTTCATTATTAGAAATTATCTACTAGCCATTTTCTACCCTTAGTCAAGAGACTGTCTGCAATTTGTTTGTGTACATGTGTATGTAAACACACACAAATGTACTTTTAATCCAATAAATAGTCAAATGTTACTATGTAATTTGTAATTTTTGAATATTCAATATTATATATTTAATTCATAAAATTTATAGGGACAAATATAAATCAATGTTGCATCAGATTTGATCTTTCATAACACCTTAAATGATATTTCTGAGTACTTAAAAGGCTATCCATGTTACATTATAAAGAAGGTCTTAAAAATTTCATGTAGTAGAGGGTTAAAAAATTGTAACATTGTATGCAGCCACTGGAATTTAGCTTGTCAATAAATTTTTGTCAGTATTTCTTGTAATTCTGTAATTTTTCAAAGCAAATATATTGGTCTCAGGTCATTTAAAACTAATAATAAACTATGTCTCTAAAAGCAGTTGCTTCAGAATGTATTTGAGTGTGGGGTTTTTTGGCTGTATTTTAAAATAATTTCTAGAAGCTGTATATTTTTGGTATTGAGAAACTTCCGCTTTTCTGTTAACTTTCCCAAATTGGTGAAAGTAAGTCTTCAGTCTAAAAGCAAGTTCTTAGAAAATGAAATTGTATGCTTTTTCTCCATTTCACCTATCTATTTCCCAAAATATTTATTTACTGGTACTCATTGCTTCTTTTTGAATATTGAGTTTTGAATCTGATTTGGCTATTGGACTAGATGATCTCAGGTTGGACTAGGCCATCTTCAGAGGTCTCTTCCTACCTTAACTATTCTGATTCTCCACATATTAGTGCTGTTTAATATTATATTCTCCAAGCTGATTTAAAAATGAGGTTGTTTGTTGTCGCCCTGAGATTTGCAGTCTTTTGATGTTTTCATTTCTGTGATGGAGTTCTCACGCACTTTCTGTAAACACAGTTATGTTTGGCTAACCGTTCCTTTTTGTTTTCATTCTTTTTCCTGAGGCGGAGAAGTTTGATGGTCTTTTCGTTTGACCAGTGTGGTTGGAGAGGTGGTAACCTCATCCTCCAATCCACAGTCATTCCTAGAAGCATATATATATGAAGTAAAATAAACAGCTGGGGCTTTTCCTGGCTTTTCGTTTCTATCCTGAACAAGCAGAGTCTGCGTGGTTCCTTCGTGTCCCAAGTACGACAGTTTGTCTTCAACAAGTCAATTTAATATTCATAATTCTACTTAATTGTTTTGTTTGGTTAAAAAAAAGGTGGCATATGACTTATGATTCTACAACACCCTTCTTGTGAGTGGAGAACTGGTCAGACAAGTTTTTATTTGAAGGTGACTCCCGTGACTTTTTAATTTTGTTTGATAAAATTGTAGGTCATTCTGTCTGCTTTACAATATTTAATTAAAACCATTTAGCAATCCAACCTTTCGTGATAGTGTTATCCATAAAGAAGTGGAAGGATTTTCACTGCTCTGACGTTAGTCTGCTGGGCAATATGAATACATTACATGTAGAAAGGTCATCTTTCGCTATGTCCCTAAGTATTAGCTACTGCTTAAACCAGGACACTGGGCTAAATGGCTGTTACTCTGATTTGTCCTCTGCAGTATTTCAGTGTGTATTTAACTGCAATTGATTTTGCTGTCTTATGCATTAAGCATATCTGTTATAAGAGAATAGCTATTTATCTTTGATTTCAGGGTAAAATATATACTCAAAACAACTTAAGTTAAAATTTTCTTACAAGCATTTTTGAATTTATCTCTGTAACTGAAAGCAAAAAAATACACAAATAATAAAGCAATTCATGCTTTTGGAAAATTCTCCTGGGCAAAGGGTAGAATTTAAAAGCCCAACATGGATATCTTGACCTGAAGAGCTCTAAAAAGTGGCACGAATATAGAGTTCTGTGTCCATACTTAATATCTTTCTTATCTCTGAGTGAATCTACCTCATTATTTACAGTACATAGTTTTTGTGTTGTCCACCAACGGGCCGTGATTCCTGACTTCAAACCTGTCTCTTTTCTCCACACGTTTTACAACACTGAGAATTTGCCATGCCTGATTAGTCTCCTGTACTACACTTGAATTTGAGCTGATGGAGGCCCCCCTCCTTGCTGCACTGCATCAATTTTCTTGCAGTGGTGAAGGTCTGTGTGTGGCAGTCTCTGGAGCTGTCTGCTTTCAAAACATTAAGATGCATTTCCTGCTACATCAGCCTGTGAAAGGGTGACAGAAGTAAGATTTCCATCTGTTTGTCTACTGAAGTAACATCATGGCATAGCGGTTGCTTAATTTCTTCATCTGTTGGCATTGCATGAAACAGAGGGCTAAAAATGTATCTTACTTGCTTGGATGAAGAGTGAAGCTAGTTGTTTTGTTTTGTATGTTTCAGTATGTTGGGCAGCAGCAAGCAGGTCAGCACTATATTTAAAATACAGTCAGAACTTAAATTTAAATTGTGTGTATGTATAGAGGTTTTTCAAAATGTTTCCAGATGAAACACTCGAAAGAATAAGAGTAATTGATTGAGATGTTGCACTTCTCAAACTTGGACTTCTGAGTTTTCCATATTGCCAAGCATATGCCCTGAGAATATTCTTTTTTTTCCCCTTCTTTTTCCTCCAAGTCAATAATTAATTTCTGTGAGTGCTATTATACTAGAAAACAACTACATCAGCGGGCCTTTTATTCATATATTTTCATGTTCTGAGAAACTTTTATTAATTACTTGTATTGTATTAGAGTAGACTGTATCTTGCATTTATTGCTGGCTTTTTATTTCAGTTTGCTGTTGATTGGCATTTTCTGTAACATGTTTCCAGAGAAAATGCCTATAAGCTATAATGCTTTAGATTTGCATGACTGTTGCAGTTAACCCCAGCAGGCAGCTAAATCCCACATGGCCATGTGCTCACACCCCTTTGCAACAGGATGGGGGAGAGAATCAAAAGGGAAAAAGTGAGATAACTCATAGACTGAGATAGAGTTTAATAGGTAAATCAAAAGCTGCACATGGAAGCAAAACAAAGCAAGGCACTTATTTTCCATTTCCCATTGTCAGGCAGATGTTTAACTACTTCCAGGGAAGCAGGGCAACATTATGCATAATGGTTACTTGGGAATGCAAACGCTGTAGCTCTCAAAGTCCCTGTGTTCCTCCTTCTCCCAGCTCTTATTGCTACGCATGACATCAAATGGCATGGGCTATCCCTTGGATCAGTTGGGATCAGCTGTCCCAGCTGTGTCCTTTCCTGCTTGTGCTACCCCAGCCTCCTCACTGGTAGGGTGGTGAGGAACAGCAAAGGCTTTAATCAGCAATCAAGGTAAAACTTGCAAGTGCAATCAAAGTGCATTTGCAAGCACGGATCAGCGATAGGTAAAACATCAGTATCTTATCAATGCTATTTTCATCGCAAATCCAGAACAGAACCATGATACTCTGTGAAGAAAACTAACCCTTACCCCAGGCAAAACTATTAATCTGGCTTACTATATGATGATGCCTACTTCCAAAGATGGTGTGCAGATAGTGCACTAATCATTAAATTACCTTGCATTAAATTCATTCATTATTTTTATGACCTGAGGAGCCTGTACTTTCACTGTAATTGCCAACCTTTTGGTATGATTGAATCATCGTCATATTTTGCTAGTGCTGAAGCAACAGTTTACTAAAAGCTTGTTTCTTTGTCACAGAGAAAATTATGGGAGTTTCTGCTTGATGTGCTTTTTTTTTTTGCTTTTAGAGGGTTTTTTTTCTATTTTAATTTTTTTTAATTGAAAATTATGCAAAAGACTATACAAAGAGAGTTTTAACTTGAAAGAAAAAGGCTTATTTATGCTGATAATTCATGTTGGTTATCTGAAATATCTATTGAATGTCCTATTTCGTCATTATATTTAAAGTAAGAAATAGAATAGAAATAAAAATTTCCAGTTTTCAATTAAAAATCCATAATAATTTTTTTTTTCTTTCACCTTTTTTTTAGTCCTGTGTGGTGTATATCTATGCATAAAGTATTTCATGACATATGAAAAATGCTAGGGGAACACATTGTTGATCCCCATGGTGCAAATCTGTTATTAATGTGAGATGTATAATGTGAATTTGCATTCCTTAAAACTAAGGTAAAAATCCAATCTCTAATCTCAAGAGGATGTTTTTGTTTCTGTCTTGTCACACCAAAAAATCAAAAAATAGACAATCACCTTTATCCTTGATTTCTAAAGCTAGGCTTTTTTTTTTTTTTTTTTTTTTAATTAAAAAAAAAGGGGGTGGCATCTGTCTTTGCCTTTAGCTTTAGCTTTTTGTTTTTTGTTTACCCACTAGCAGCATCTGCAAAATGCTGAAAGATTCAATTTTATTGGAAAAAAAAAATACTGTAAGCTGCCCAGTACAAGAAGTGTATTGACTTAGTGGAGGAAGCCACAGGGTCATAAAGATGAGGAAAGTGCTGGAACAGCTTTCATATGAGAAGAGAGTGAGATCACTGTAGCTATTCAGACAAGACAGCAGAATGTATAGGAGCATCTTATGTATGTAAGTACCTGATAGGAATGAATGAAGAAGATGGAGTCAGACTCTTCTCAGCAGTACCCAGAAGAAGCAGTTGACACTCATTAAAATATATTAAATTCCATCTGAATGTAAGAAAACACTCTTTTACTATGAGGATGATCAAGAACTGGGACAGGTTGTCCAGAGAGGTTGCAGAGTACCCATTCTTGGAGATCATTCAAAACTTGACCGGGCATGGTCTTGTACAAACTGCTCTAAGTGACCTTGTTGAGCAGATGGGTTGGAACAGATGATCTCCAGAGGTCTGCTCCAACCTGAATATTTCTGTGAATCTATGATTCTACTATGAAAAATAAAATAAAATGCAAGAGACATGTTTCTTGCTTTAATAAGTGGGGAAAAAAAAAGTGATGAGAGGGTAAAAAACTTTTCCCCTATGCTCTCCAGGATAGCTTCCTTCTATTACTCTGTTTTTAACTTTAGGTATCACAAAACATCTCAAGTTGCCATCGAATTGGCAACATTCATATACTATGTAATTCTGGAAATAATCTGGGAAACAAATTTTTTGCTTTTTTTAAGCAGGAAAAAATGAGGATTTTGAAATATAAACTTGCACCTTTTTTTTGTGTCATTCCTCTATAAATTATCTTAAATTTTTTCTTGTTCTAAATTACTTGCCATAAGACTGACAATAAAAACATTTTATATCAAGCCAGTGTCCCTTGGAGACAGTTTTCTGTACTTTTGTTTTGTCACATTGAGAACTGCCAGGAACTACTGTTCCTTTATGATTTGTAACAACCAGAGTTCTGTATTTTTCCTTTATAGTGGAAAAAAAAAATTAGACTCCCTCAAGTGGGAACACCTTTCAATGTAAAAAAAATAAAAATACACACACAGGCATGTTTTTGCAGTTGAATAATCTAGAATTACTTGTATGTGCAATTTCGATTGTTTTACCTACATGAAAGTACAACTGCATCATGAAAGCAAAACTGAATGAAGTTGTAATTGTGTGGTGAAAATTTCATTACTTCTGATTGAAAGCTGATGGAGACAGCTGATGAAAGAAGAGCACAGCTGACTACTGAGCTAGTCTGAGTCTTGGGACACTGTTTTGAACGACTTATAACTGGGTCTTAGGAGAGAATCACTTGAAATCACCATGTCTTGGAAATTTTGAAATTGTATCAAGAAACTTCAGTGATGCAGAAAGGCATTTAAGGTCTTTGTTTTAATTTCTGCAGATTATAGGTTTTTTTCCTTTTTAACTGGAACTGGAGATGGTAGGGGGTTTGTTTGTTTTTTTTTTTTTTTTATAATTATTAACAAATATGGAAAAACATATAAAACCACAGGGTATAATATCAATGAAATCTGCATCTTAAATTACTTGGAAAAATTTAGAGATATGAGCATGTGCCTTTAAACTAACAAATCTTGTTTATTGCTTTTGTTAGTCACTTCAGACTTTTCAATTGAACTGTTTGGTTTGTTACAAAGGCCAACTTGAAAAGAAAGTGAACTTTACTAAATAGGTGTCACGACCAATATTTTAATTAAATGGTAATTAAAGAGATGTTATGACAACTTTCTCTAAGTATTAATGTAAATTACTGAAACAATACAGAGGTTAACCTGATGAAATTAATTAGATGATATGAAACAAATGAGTTCACGAGTCAGCCTTAGAAGGTGATTTTTAGTAGACATTTAATAACATTTAATAGCAATGGAAATTGGAAGATCTGTTGATGTTATTTAAAACTCAACTGGACTCTTGGAAATAGTCAGGGAAACAAACTGATATTATTCCAAATTTAAAGAAGGAACTTCAAAAATTTTTGATTGGTGAAATCTTGAACATCTTGTCCCTAAAATCATCTTCAAATTCAAAAGGTGGGGCTTAAAATTCTTCCTCTTTGAGGAGGCATTTCAGAGACATGATATGAAGAAATTAAGATGATGAAAGCTGTGTCACCCAGACGTAGCCAAAGGAAGGGATACAAGAGCAACTCGCACTTCAGTGGAGTGATACATTCAGTCTTAAGCATAAGCAAAACAGAACACCACATAAAAAGAACTAAGGGTTTCTTCTTTGTCTAATTCACATTTTAAGTCTAGCATTCAGATTGTCTAATTAACACATAGGAACCTTATGAACAATATAGATAAGATGGAACATAACCTTTCTAGTATCTGCTCCTTTTCCCTGGAGTTAAGTTTGCCTTTCCAGTGTTTTTTTGTGTCCTAACATTAACATTTGCCTTCCACTTGCAGAGGGCAGTGGGGAGGAATGTACTACAATTTATCAGCATCCCGAGTTCAATGCTTGGAGGAGTATTATGATCCTAGTGGGATTCCCTTCTCCTTTGGGTCTCCTTAGGCAGTTATCCTTACATACTTCTTCAAACAGCCGGCTTGTTTGTGGTTGGGTTTTTTGTGTTGTTTTGTTTTGTTTTGTTTTGTTTTCTTCTTTTCTGATTCCCATTTACTGTTTTGAATTTGCAGAATACACTCCCCCACCTTGCACCCCTGTTTCCACAACCGCCAAGGGCTGCTGAATATTATACAGTGTCTACCCCCATTAGCCAGAGCTTCACTGCACGTGACTGGCACAAAAACTCAGACAGGATAAGTAATAGGTCACACCATTACCAAACAACTGCTATTTTGGCTCAAGCCTGTTAAAAGCAGCTCTGGCCAAGCCAAACCCTGAACCCTGCCATGGCAGGTCATTGCAACACTTGTGGCCATTAAATGTTAATGGGGTAGGAACCTCACTACGTAACTTTCCTAAAAAGAAACTTTAATCACTTTCTAGACTTGGCCTCCAGAATCCAGAGTTCTCTCCAGCCTATTACCTATGTGATGCTAACAAGTAGATTGCATATGATTTTTTTTTCATATATAATAGCTATATATTAAAAACTGTGAAATATATAGGTGTCTGAATTAGTTCTGTGGAGAACGATTATGTTAAATCCATTCTTTCTTCAGTCTGAGGGGATAAAAAAAGTAATCACCATCTCACATATGATGAGTTAGGGATAAGGGAAAAGTCAGACAAGTGGTAGAAGTCACTATAATTAAAGAAATTACTGTTTTTATAGACAAGATTTACAGTAAATACATGTAGGTACATGGTTGCATTAAGAACTAGGAGTTTCAACAGGGGAAAGAAATTGTGCTTGACTATAAAAAAAAGTAGTGAATTATATAAAAAATTTAAAGGTTTTTTGGTAGTAACATTGTCGGTAGTAATGAAGGAAAAAAATCAAAAGGAGCTTTCCATTTAAAATTTGGCTAAATTGAGGGGAAAACAAAATGTGATGGATGGCCTTGACTGTGAGTGACAAAAATGGAGTGCGCTGTTGAATACAGTCACTTTCTTATTGGTAAGACCTAGAGGCTGCCACCAATTAATTATTTATTACATACATACATGCATTTTTTACACTGCTATCTTGCAATTTATCAAAACAGATATAAATATAATAGCTGTAGGTTAGGCACATAGCTGCAATAATAAATCTTATAGTAAACTTAACTGTAAGAAGTATGAAAAAAACCCCTAGAGCATAAGTGTTATGGTTGCTTTCTACATGACATTTGTAGATCATATTTAAGTTAAAAAACACCTTTGTATCTCATGATAGAAACCATTGAGCACTATGGCTATCTAAATATACTGTGTTGCAATTTGTTTATTCAAGTGTACTGTGCTAATATTATTTTCTCCTCAAATTGGTTATTTTTCTCCATATGCTTAACCACTTAAATGTATAGTAAGAAATAGATAAATTAAATTGAAAATAATCCTGTACATTGTATTAGTGTATTTATAAACTGGGAAAGTGTCTTATACTTGGACAGTAGGAAGATACTATGTATTCAGTTAACATGACAATTACTACTGTTAACTTTTTATTTCAACCTAAAGGACACCTGTAATCTGACAGTCCAGCCGCAGGCTTCATAAAATGAAAGCACAGACACAGTGTAATAAATAACATTTGGCATAGCGGTATGGTGCATGATTTGCTACTTTAGCATTGCATTGAAAAAGACTAAAAGCTGCACATGACAGAATTTAAGCCCTGGGCATAATTTTTTCTCAAAGTAAAAAAGTATCTCTAATAATCCAAAAGCTTCAAGGCACCTTTTCTACAACTCTGTAGAAACCAAATCACTTCATCTAGTGTGACATATGTACTGTAATACATAGTGTGCCAAGTCAATTAAATCCTTAATTGTCTGTTTTTAAGAAAAACAGATGGTGGGTCAAATTTTATTCACTTTCAACAATTTTAGGGCTCACACCTATTGGTGATATGCTCATATTACCCAGCAGGGAGTTGAATAAAGATTGTCAATGCCTTTCTCAAACTGTTTGTTTTTCCTCCCCTCTTCCACCCTTGTTTTAAGGAGTATTTAAAACTGATTTTATTTTGTGGGTTTTTCTATAAGTATCATGTTGGGGTTTTTTTTTTCTGTTTATCTATCCTAAATGCACCTGTAGGTTAGAAATAATCATATAAAGATGTAGAGTAGTGATTGGAAGTTTGCTAGTTTTGATCTCTTCAACCAGTAATTAAGGATTATAAAATAAATTGGCTTTAACATGGCCTTCTTAGTCAGCTGACTGGTCCTGGAAATGCTTTTCCCATGATTTCTATAGTTTATTTAGTTCTTTTAAGTGTCTTTTGCAATAATCTAACAATGGCTATATTTAGGATATCTGGCTAGACATGTGAACTATAATTAAAAGCATTACATTTGTGGTGTTTTCTCAATTCTTAAGAGTTTTGTTCTATCTGTTCTCTAAGTAGTAACTAGTTATTACCTTCCATGCCAGGACAGCATTTTCTTAGAATAGAATCGTCAAGGTTGGAAGAGACATTCAAAATCATCCAATCCAGCTGTTCATTCAGCACTATCACTGCAAACCCTAAACCGCCAAACCAGATCATCCAGTGCCAGATCCAGATGCCTCTTAAACACCTCCAGGGATGGCGACTCCACGATCTCCCTGGGCAACCTAATCCGATGCCTGCCAACCCTAACAGTGAAGTTTTTTATTCTGGTATCTTATCTGAATCTCCCCTGTCTCAACTTCAGACCAGTTCCTCTGGTCCTGTCACTACATGGCACAGGAGACCGGCCCCCACCTCACTACACCCTCCTTTCAGGTACTTGTAGAGAGCAATGCAGTTCCCCCTGAGCATCCTCTTCTTGAGCTTAAACAAACCCAGTCCCCTCAGCCATTCCTGCTAAGACATATTTCCTAGACCTTACACGAGCCCTGTTGCCTTTTTCTGGAAACACTCCAGCACCTCATTGTCCTTTTTAAAGTGAGTGGCCCAGAACTGATTGCAGTGCTTGAGGTGAGGCCCCACCAAAGACGTGTACAGTTCTTGCAGATGCCCTCTTTTTTCATAGGTGTATCCGCTAAAGCAGAACCGTTTGTTAGGCAAATTCTGGAGTATATATTTTCATTTAAATAAGACTAGAAAGGGGAGAAGTATTATATTCCATTAGTGTGAAGCTTTGTGCGGTTAATGCATGGACAGCCAACATAAAACTAGCTTATTCCTTTTGTCTCTGTGGTTAGCAAGCCAGAGCTAACCTGACCAAAAGGATCACCATTCCAGAGTCTTCCTCAGTGACTGTAAGCCTCCTGTTTCCAGTGAGACCAGTACTACTGAAAAAACTTAACATCTCACCACACCATCTTACTTTGTATTTTCTTCAAAATCAGTAGAAATCAAGCAGAAATACCATGAAAGCATTTTGTCTTACTTTCTGTTCCTTTTACCCCTCATAAATATTTTCCAATCTTTTCCCATTAAGAATATCAGAGGTTTTCTAAAAATGTAGGGTTTTGTCCCTTTAAGGATATTATGAGTAATGTTTTAAATTTACATGTTTATTTTAAAGTATTCATTCAGCAAGTGGGGGGGAGGGGGGGGAAGCTCTGACTTAGATAGTAATTTAAAAAGAAAAAGAAACCTAAAAATTTGGGTTTTGCCCAAATTGGGCTATTCCTAAGACCTTTGGAGAGACACAGCTTAATGTTACCTAAGATACTTTTGTATCAATTGACTTCTGGTTGGCTTTATGCCCATAGATGCCTTGGTCATAAAGTCAGAATTCTATCTCCAGTTTTCAATCTTTAATGCAGTCAAAATAAATGCATTTAAATCTACTATTTCTGCACTAAAGGATGTACTTATTGTCATCTATGATGTGCATCTGTTTACAAAAACTTTCATTTTCCCACTTTTTCTATTAGTTATATTCTAATATATATCGATATTTCTGAAAAGCCACATTTATTGTAAATAGGGAAGATTTCTTGTTGTTTGCTGACACAGTAGTTCTATTAATTTGGTTTTCTGGAGCATTTCAAGCAGCATTTTTGCCAGTCTTAAATGTTCCTTTTATAAAATTTTCATAATTCTAGGGTATGGTTGAACCATAGACTGATTTATTGTGGGGAGGTAAAGAGGATTATGAATATTTTGGTACTGTGTTGTGACCCAAGCTGATAGTGAAGATGAATCAGAACAACATGGGGTAATCTGGGCCCAGTGCAACTTCAATTTCACGTTACTCCTGTTCCTCTTCCACCATTACTGAACTACCAGTAATATACTTGATGTACTTAAGAAATGAATGTGGTTCAATAATGATAGGTTTTGTTGCCACAGAAACCTCTTTTAATGAGCAGATTGCTTAGTGCATTTCAAGTATAAATTTACTTTATATGCAGGTTTCTTTTGGTCAGTGAAATGCATGCATAGAGTTTTAGTCTGGGATAAGAGCTTCAGTCACTTGACTAAAGGATAAAACAAGCTGGATGTTTTGTTGGGTTTTTCTTAGCTCCTTTTCAACTTTTTATGGCATCTTGTCTTCAGAATTTTTTCTGTGAAAGGAAATATTTAGTGGCAGATACTAAGTTTCAGAGAAATAATGAACATTTGACTTAAGACCTAATTTCAGATTACTGTAATTTCATTAAAAGGATTGATAGAATTGGGGGTCAGTATAAAGGAAAGTCCTCCTAAAGTAATGGAGTTGGTGTGATCAAACAAATTTAGATCTTGAGCAGTTTCATAGAACTGTCTATTGAGAAGTATGGGTGGCACCCCAGAGTAAAGCACAACCTCTCAAAATCATAATGTGGATATGGAATGGAAAATGTAAGAGACAAGGTGAATTATCAGTAAAAGGCAGACCACAAAGCATTTTATGCAGAGAAGTGTTCCATGTCCAGTTGCAGAAATGAAATTTACTGGGTATTTTAGTGAAATAATTTAACATGGGTAGCATCCCATTAGATCTCTTCTGAAAGGTTCCAAGAATAAACGTCACTCTTCAGACTTCTAATTTTTCATAATTTCTAGTGTTATTTCATTTTTACTACTTTTCTACTTCTAAGCACCACTTGCATCACTATCAGTAGTAGAAGTGAGCTGATTGTTGGTGAAATGAACATTTATTTTTCTAGCTAAGGGGTTCCAAATCTTGTTGGAGATTCCACTGTCATTTACATTAGTCAGACTTTTCAAGCCAAATTTTGGTCTGTTCAATACTGCCATCATGAGTTTGCATTTAACACTTGCATTTATGAAATTAAATAAATGTGTAGGAATACATTTTTGTCATCTAGACTTGCTGAACCTGCTTTTGAGTAACTGGCATCTGCTAGAATGTATCTGACTTGTACTTTTTCTCTAATACCTATCAGTCTTCAAATAGACAAAACAGTTTCCAGCTGTAGAACACAGAGTCCCAAATTTGATTACTTTCTGTCCATAGAGGTCCCAGGTCCCCTTCAACAAAGGACATTTCTTATTTCTTTTGCCAGCTTCATTAAAGCACTCTTCTTGTCTTCGCAAAGGGAGTGGAATTATGTCTTGCAGAATTTGTGAGTGACATTGAGGGCCAACTTATGATAATACTATGTCTTTCTTTCTCTCACTCTTTCATTTTCTATTTCTTTACTTCATTTTCATGCTTCCATTAGATGACAGTGGACATATACATCGTATATTCTTGGTCTCTAAACCCGTAGCAAGCCCAGTTTCCACTCTGCCTCTTGAATCAGTGAATATAGTTCAATGAGACTTAGGAATCCCCATTTAACTTCTGTATCTAGAAATTATAGGGAGCTGTCACTAGCAAAACTCATTATAATAGAATGTTATAAAGCGTAACTTAAATGCAGTGCTCAGGGCTTGATGTTTTCTGGCTAGTTTTAAATCTGTTATTTTGGTTGTGTGCATGTGTTTCAAATCACTAGAAACAGTAAAGGCACTTAAAGGAATTCCAAGGGATGCAAGGAAGTCTAACTTATCTGAATTTAAATATCTTTCTTGGTGGTCATGAGGGGAATAGTTTTGTTTATAAGTTGAAGAGGAACATGTATTATTTGTTGGAATTAATTGTTTTATATGCTTTTCCCTACTTTGTGTTTGAGGTCATTGTCTGCTTTTAATTTCCTTGTCGTGACTCCATGACTGTTACAAATGTTATTGTTCTGACCTTGAAATTGCAGGAATGATGGAGATACAATTATGTCACACTTTTTTTTCCCGATCTTTATGGTAGGTCCAAATGATTTTTCTGTATGTGGTAGCACAAAAATTAAGCACATGATTTCCATTTAGTTTTTGTTTTGCAAAATGCATGATCCATGATTTTGCAGTTCTAGCAAACGAAGAAGGTTTGCAGGCTGCATAATTTCCGAAGTACCTCACGTGTCCTTCCTAAAAAAGTGATCTACTTAATCTACTTAACTTCCATGGAAACATGGAGAAGTTAAAAATTGTGGTGGCTCTCTGACGGGTCTTAGTCATGGTAACAGTCTTGACTTCCAACCTTTATGGCAAAATTGGGGTTCTCTGAAAAAAAACCAAACAAAAAACCTGGATACTCCCTGTCATTGAAAAGCAACAGTTTACTTTTAGTCAGTCTATGCTCAAAAGGTGGTCCATGGAGAGAAGTTCTGTCCTTTTTTTGTAAACTTTTTATACATGACTGAAGAGACTGTATATACTACATTATATACATCAGTAAATATCACATTCATTTAAAAAATTCCAACAGCATAAATTAAAGTTACCATAAATATTCTGGCAGTAGTTTTGGTATCTACTTTCTCCCCATAAACCATTGTTATGATCCAATTAGTGAGGGATGCCTCTGCCCAAATTAACGTGCAAATGAGACCGTATGCTGAAGTCAAAAGTACAGAAGATAGTTACCACTCGTGGATCCAGCAGCATCCCATTGGCCCTTCTTTGCTCTGGGCTTCTCGGTGATGGGGTTCCCAGAGTTGTTCTTCTAGGGGTACCACCTTTATGCAGTCCAAGTTACAGGTACCCACGGGGTGCAGATGCTGCTCCCATAACTTAGGGCAATATATGTACCCTGAGATTGGCTCACTTGGTGCTAATAATGCCAAGGTTGTGAATTCCATCCCTGTACATCCCATTCACTTAAGAGTTGGACTCAATGATCCTTGTGGCAGCTTTCAACTCAGAATATTCTGTGATTCTCTGTATGAGCAGTTACTTTCCCACAGTTTGCCACAGTGGGAATTTTTGCCCGGATGCATTAACGAAGATGTGCCAACCAGATTGTACCTCCGTCAGACCTGGAATCAGCACCTTCCTGTTGCAAATTCCTCCCTTCTGTGCTTATCGCAAGTTCCTGCTGTGGTGGTTTATTTTATGGCAAGTTCCTTCTGTGGCCTTCACAGCATTTTGGGAGAGGCAACTGTG
The DNA here is from genome assembly GCA_013397775.1 of Eulacestoma nigropectus. Lineage (NCBI taxonomy): Eukaryota > Metazoa > Chordata > Aves > Passeriformes > Eulacestoma > Eulacestoma nigropectus. The sequence goes on from VZTE01004626.1 coordinate 472,716, forward strand.
CTCTTTAAGTCCTTAGAACCATTAAAAAGAGTAATATCTTAATTTAAGGATGGTAATATCCTGCCACATAACAAAACTATAACTACACAATCTAAGGAGACCTTATCTGATAACTGCTCATCTTTTTCTCACATCTTTAAAATATTTAATGCTTAGTTTTGATAAAAATATTGGAATGGTCTTGACCATTAAAAAGCATATGGAAACCCCCAAAATTGATTTTATCTGAATGTTGTTCCTTTGCAGGCCTTAACTAGATGAGTGACTAATACCTAACGTAAGCAGACACAAACCTAATTGAATAACAATGTTTTGAAAGCAAGACCATTTCTTCATTACATAACTGTCACAAAAAAAATCAGCTTTTAAATGTGAGATTGGCTGTGTGCTCCTTCTCTTAAAATTTAGACATTTTAGATTTGTTTCTGATATAGAATTATCTCTTTTGTGATTTTTTAAAAAAAAACATTTCTGTTTAGAAAATTAAGCTCAAATGTAATTAATATTTTAAATTCTGACTGAATCCATAATTACAGCTTTGAGGTATTTGAAGTGACCTCTTCATTTTAGTAAAGAGCTAACTCATATACCCAGTACTATTTTATAAATTAGAGTTGCTTCTGTAGAAAGAAAAGCATGGAACAGAAACCTGTTTAGTCTCTCAAGATTTCTATGTTATTTTGGCACTTGAATAGGTGGTGTTTAAGAGATGCACCAGCATAGGTCCCAGTGATCCTTTTCCACTGTGCTGGAATTAGGATTTCCCCACGACTTGTTTACCATTAGACCTCTGGTCCAGTCTGTGCTGCAGTAATTCATTTTCGAAAACTGCTAGTGAAACATAGTATGATAGAGGTGAAAAGTTTGTCTAAACAATATGTGATGTTTCTGTCTTTAGCTTAACCTACCTGTGGAGTGGATTGAATTCAAAAACTGCAGGATGGGTTTTATAGAAGGTAGTCTTTTTGCAAAGTTGATTTTTCAAAAATTAAGAAGTGTCAGTATGTAAGTTACTCATGAAAGCGTAATTCAGCCTCTGTGCATGAATTCATTAGCATAGTCTTTAATTACACAGTCACACAGTATTTCCCTCAGGCTCCCTGCCTCCTTCATTGCATTGGATGAATGGTGTCTTGAGTATGTGGCAGCTGTTTAATATTTTTAAGTTTATCATTCAAGTGTTGGCTTTTGCCTTATTTACTGCACACTCTTTTGAAGCCTGAAATAAGTACACAATTATTCTCTATCAGTTTTAACATATATGTGATCTTATTTTCTAATCATAGCAAAGATTGTAATACTTTCTTCTCCACTTCAAGAGAGAAAAAAAATCATTATTATCCTAGTGTTATACATGGAGAAAATGGGATAAGAAGAAATCAGAATTAGTGGCAAAACTACTGTTATAACTTCTTATTGCATGATGCACAACTCAGGCTTTATTGCTGCTAACCAGACTGCAATATTAGGTGATGCCTTTCATCTTTCATGTACTTTCCTGATATTTTTTATTGCTCAGGCACCAAGATCTCAACCTAGACACTTCAAAAATTAAATTCACATGAGAGATGGCCAAATGTTAAAATTGTGGTTTTTCATTCTCTCTAGGCTTATACGTGAATTGTTATCATCCATTTAATGGTGTTAACATTTATATCTCATCACAGCCTCCAACTTCTTAGATTCTTCTCATCACATTTTTAACTGCAACAGTGTGCTCTTGTCTCCAGGTGGCTAGAATGACATTTTACTAGTTACTTTCTCTTCTCGGTAGACAATATCTCAAAAATTAACACCTCAAGCTGATTTAAAAACATAGTCCTACTTTTTGAACAAGAGTAACTGACATAAATAAAACTGTATTCATCCATAAAACTAGTATTTAAGTAACTGCTATAAGTAAACTTACTCAACATTTTCCCTACAACAGTCCTTTCTGACTTTTTTTTGTTATACATATTTAATACCTTTTTCTCAATATACTGATCTGCCTGCCTAGCAGTAACCCTTAGGGCCAAAGGAATGCTGCTTTCTGTGTATTGCAGGTATCTGTTAGTTTGCCTATATGCTTATTTCTCAGACCAAGCTTATAGTTACATAATCAAGGACTAACACATTGTCCTAACCTGATAGCTCCTCCCAATTTAGTTGTCCTTCAGGTGTTTTTCAATAACTCCCAGAACAGTCTCCTCTGTAGTACCAGTCACCGAAGTGAGGCTGACGGTCGTCCTTCTTGCCTTTCTTGAAAACTGGGATGCGTTAGCCAGCTCCCAGTCAACTGGGACCTCTCCAGATTCCTAAGAAGATTGAAAAACCACTTAGAGAGGTTTCCCCATGACCTCAGTCATTTCTTTTGAGTGATCTCAGATGAATCCTACCAGGCCCCAGAGACTTACAGAGATCCAGCTGGAGCAGCAGATCCCACACAAGTTTGGAGTTTCCTGGGAGTTTATCATACTCACAGTCATGTCCCTCCAGCTCAGGGCAATGGGAAACCCATAGCCCATAATCAGTGTTTAAGCCTGAAACAGATAAAACATTAACCATCCCTGCCTTGTCTAAGTCCCTGTTTTTCAGGTGACCATCCTCATGCTGCAACAGGATGATGTTAATTTTGCACTGCCTTTTGCTATCGATGCATTTAGAAAAGCTCTTTTAGCTATCTCACATAGTTCTGGCCAGCTTCAACTCTGAGCTTTCGCCACGTGAATTTTCTCCCTGCAGTGGCGAGTAGCCTCTCTGTATTGCTCCTATGTTGACCTTGCTTTCACTGACCATACACTTTATTTTTTCACCTTGACTCCAAGTCAGCCCTCTGCCTTGCCTGCTTGACATTTTGGAATTGACTGCTCTGGTGGACTAAGGAGGTAGCATTTCTAAAGTGACCAGCACTGATGAATCTCAACAGCTTCAAAAGCGTCTGCTGTTCTTATGTCCAGAGGTGAAGTTTCCCTGACGGTTTTCCTCCTGTCACCAGAGATTATAAACCCAACTGTTTTATTGTTGCTGTAGCCAATATGCTTATCAATCACTACTTCACCCATGACCCTATTATGATCCCACGTCTGACTCCAAAATAATGTTAGGGTACGATTATTAAGAGACGCCTCTGCCCAAATTAAGGTGTAGACAAGACTAAATGCCAAAGTCAATAGTGCAGATTTTATTTAACAGTAAATGTGAGGTAGCAAGAGAGACAGGAAGAGAAGAAAGGAAGCGGGGAGAGGGGGAAATGGAGGGATAGGGGGAAGAGAAGGGGAGTGGAGGACAGAGTCAGGAGGGGAGAGGAGGAGGAAAGAAGGGAGAGAGGAGAAGGGGAGACGGGAGATAGAGAGTGTGTAAACAAAAGATATCACCACCACCTGGGTTCCTGCAGCATCCCATCAGCCCTGCTTTTTCTGGTCTTATCAGTGGGAAGTGGGAGGAGAGGCACTTCTGTACAGTCCAAGTCCCAAGTATCCACAGAGTGTAAATGCTGTTCCCAAAGCTTTGGTTGGCATGTGTATAAGGACTTGCATCCTTTCTCATAGTTTGCCATGGTGGGAATTTTTGTCCGGACAGGTTACCCAGATCTGCCTCACCAGGCCTAGCATCTTCCTGTTGTTGCCATCTGTGCTTTTCCCACATTATGAACAGTGGCATTTTGTCCTGTGTGTTAATTCCAAACCTGCACCTCTGCTAGGTCTGGTATTAACACCTTCCTGTTTGCCATCTGTGCTTAAGTTCCTGTATGGTGGCTTATCTTATGGAAGCTTCCTTCTCTGCAGTAGTTGAGACAGTTCATTGTGCTCTTTAAGTCCTTACAGAGCCCCTCTCTATTAACAAGCAACAAATCGAAGAGACCACCTTTCCTAGTCATCTCCTTTAGTAGCTGTAGCAAGAAGTTATCAACCAGGTGTTCCCGGAATCTTCTGGACCTGTTTCTATCAGCTATGTGGTATTCACAGTTAACATCTGGAATGTTGAAGTCCCCATCTTCAGTTTGATTGGAGAGAAAGCCTTGATGCTGTACCAGGACTTCTAAGCAGTAGCCAAAACACTGGTGTGTCATCCCCTTGTTCTAACTACCAATACAAAGCACAGCCCTGTGAGATCTTCTGTAGGGAAAGATGACTCAATTCCAGCCAGACCCAATACACGTTACACTGCTTATTGTTCATTTAGAGAGTCTGTCTTGCACTGTTTTCTCCTGAGATTTTTCCATGTCAAAACTGGGATTAGTTTATTCTGCTGCACTAGGAAAAGGCTTGTCCCCAAGTTACATTCTTAGACAATTCTCTTAGGAGTATAGGCACCAAAGTGATAGCTAAGAGAGGATTTAATTCCTCCCTAGAAGAGAAATATACAGGAAAAGGTTTAATTGTTCTGAAAAGCTCATAGGGGAAACAATTTTCTGATGCATGTCTTACAGAATAAAAAACAAACCCTACTGCTGCTGCTGTTTAATCACTGCAGGTGAAATTATGTAACTCTTTTTTTTTTTTTTTTTTTTTTTTCTGGATAAAAGGAGTTTTGAAATGCTCTACAGTTTGGTAGCACTTAGTGAATATCACAGAAGCCCACCCTAAAACTTGCTTGACAACGTTTGTAGTACTTTAGGATAAAGTGTGACTATGTTTATTTTACCTTGTGATGTGGGCATCTGCATAAATATTTTATCCAGACATGCACACCTTTAATTTTAGCTTAGTGTTAGCATTCTTTTACTGTTTTACCTAAGGTTGCTGTGCTGACCTTCAGCAGCCTAACTCCATTGTAACTTAAGTTTTAAGGTTGGAAAGAAATATTATTCACCTTTATTAATCATTAAGTACATTTTAAAAATAATTTCAAACTTAAAAATATTTCTTAACTTACTAATTTTTCCTAGTAGAGGAAGAAATTCCTATGTTTAATTTAGCAAGAAGCCTATGACACTGTAGAACACTAAGTTGTAGTGAATGTCTTTCAAGACATTTTCTCTGAGTTTTTTGTTTCGTGAGCTTTCTTTCAAATATCTTGTGAGGTTTTCAGTCTCTGCATTAGCTTGAGAGTAGCATAGTGATATTTTGCTGAAACAACTCTTATTTTCAGGAAACTGTCCAGTACTAAGGAGGTGATCTTTGAATCATTGTTAACTAAGGGCTCTTTAGAATATAAAGCTTGGAAGAGTGGAACTATAGCATAGCAGATGAGGTAGTGACAGAAATACTACTTCTTACCATTTATGGCAGGGCGATAATCAAGTGTTTAATGATAACGTTTTTCTACAATGCCAGTTAAAAGCTTTCCCTAAATATGATAGTTTAAAGGAACAAATTATAAAGGCAGTACAGGCTCTAACTCTTGTGTGAGATCAGAAAGTAAACAGAAATTTTTATCAGATTCAGTTTGAACATCTAGTTCTGACAATGAGGGTAATTGCTGCATAATTGCTGTTTTGTTCTAAGAGTCTGTTGATTTGCTGAGGCCCAGGTGTATTATATTTGCTGGCATATCACTTGGAATAATAAATCTGTAATTGTCTCCAGCTACTTTGTGGGGAAAACTCATGCTGTACTTGTAGTGTTGCAGCACAAGTGGCCCAAGGTGTTTGAGATTGTTAGGCTACCTTGTCAGGAAGTCATGCTCTTTTCTCTCAAATCAGAAACAGTAAAACAAGACGCTATAGTTGCTTTCTTGACTCTACTTGTAATATTTATCACTACTTTGAAATCATTGAAGCTTCTGAGAAAGAGAACGGATTTCTAAGTGCTATTTAGCTTCACTTTTTTCACTTCATCATCTGTATTATATTTTCATAAGTAAACAAAAATGGTAACGGGCAGCCTATTTGGCCATCTTTATGGCCAGCAGGCTATTCACGTTATCATTTGCTTGAATCCTTTTAAATCGGCTATCAAGTGGTATATGCACAACTGGAATACAAGTTATTGCTTCTTCAAGTGCTTTGACATAACTCCTTTCAATACAAGATTTTTATAGTATCATAGAACGGTTTGGCTTGGAAGGGACCTTAAAGATCATTTAGTGCCAACCCTTCCACTATAAGCAGGAATGCCACCCGCTAGATCAGGTTTCTCAGGGCACCATTCAACATGTCCTTGAACCCTTCCAGGGATGGAGCATCCACAACTTCTTTGGGCAACCTATTCCAGTGAATCACAGTAAATGTGATTAGATGTGTCCTAATGTCTGATCTAAATCTCTCCTCTTTCAGTCTAAGGCTATTTCTCCTTGTCCTGACAGTACATGCCCTTGTTTTTAAAAGTCCCTCTTCAACTTCCATGTAGCCCTTTTAGGCACTGGAAGGCTGCTGTAAAGTCTCCCTGACTCCTTCTTCCCTCTAGGAAAAACAACTCCAACTTTCTCATCCTGTCTTCATAGAAGAGGTGCTCCAGCTCTCTGATCATCTTAGTGGCCCTCCTGTGGACTTGCTCCAACAGGTTCATTCCTCTGCTAAGAACCCCAGAGATGGATACAGTACTCCAGTGAGGATCTTACAAGAGTAGACTAGAGCAGCAGAATCACCTTCCTTGACCTGCTGATCACATTCCTTTTGATGCAGCCCAGGATACAGTTGGCTTTCTGGGTTGCAAGAGCACTTTGCTGGGTTATGTTGAGCTTTCTGTCAAGAAACACCCCCAAGTCCTCCTCAGACCTGCTCTAAATACATTCTCTAAATACATTCTGCCTGTATTTGTGCTTTGGGTTACCCTGACCCAGGTGCAAGACCTTGCACTTGGCCTTGTTTAACTCCATGAGGTTCACACAGGCCCAACTCTCAAGACTGTTAAGTCCCACTGAATGACATCTCTTCTCCCCAGCGTGTTGACTGTACCACACAGCTTGGTGCCATCAGTGAACATGCTACAGATGCCCTCATTCCTGCTGTCCATGTCATGTTAAGTGCTGGTCTCAATAACCAACCCTGGGGAACACCACTCACACCTGATAATCAGTGCTGCCGTGCAGTACTAAGGCAGATAAAAAGATGTATCTAGTAAGCAAAATGAAGTAGGCTGTGCAGGGATTTGTGCCACAGGACAGCAAGCTATTTTTTGACTCTGTCTTGTAACTTATATGTGAAGCTGTACTTTAATGAACATCATACTTCTATAAGAATCCTGAAGAATATTTCCTTAATTATATGAACTGTATTTTCTCTTTTGTCATCAGATTTAATGGAAATTCCATTAATACAGACTATGAAAAATGAGGCCTGTGCATTAGGCCTAAGACAAAGACATGGTATTGTGTATCAAGGCAAATTAAAAGGTCAATGAACTATTATAATTGAGTATGTTTTGAATCAGCCTGAATCAGTCCTTTTGTTTTCCGTCATCCTAATTTATCTTATCTTTCTATTTCAAAAAATAACATTACTATTTGTATTCCAAGTTGTATAAGCTGTCAGTAAGGTTCAGTACAGCAAGGGGGTGGACATGAGAAGGAGAAAACAACAGGAAGAAGAAATGAAGTGCTCCTATATTTTAGGTGGTTGTCTTCACTGTCCTGTAGTTGATCTAAAATTTATAGTTTAGAAAAATATTAAACCATCCATTAAGTATCTTTATAATTTAGAAGCCACACTTTCAGTTTCAGTCATTATTTGTTTTTGTTTTTTTTTTTTTTAATTTGGTATTAAATTGGATGTACATGCAATTTGGAATGGTACACTTTTCTCTCATGCTCTTTAGATATTTCTTAGTCTTTTTTTTCATATGCAAATATTCACTTAAAGCAGATCACATACAACTTATAGACAAATTTATTTCAATAAGTGGACTGGAAAAGTTATCCTCATCATCACATTGACATTTTTCCAATATTTTAATATTACAGCTTAGAAACACAGTCATTGTAGTGAGCTTCCGGGTGTAGTGGGGAAGTTCTTTCTAAATTTTACTTATTCTTCTCCCATCTGTATGCAAATAAACTCTTTTCTCTAATTTGTGTATTTTAAACATAATAGAGAATGAAACAATAAAACTTCTTATTGGCAAAACCAATTCATTAGTTTGAGGTTGAATCGTCATTTACTAAGTAGGACAAGAACTAATTTATTCTTTACTGTTTAGAAACTCTGAACTTTAACTGGCTTTTCGGTTGAAATTATCTGTACTCAATGGCTATCTCCCTTGAAATGCTTATGAGCAAATTCAAGCAAAACACTTAGTAGCTTTAAAGACCATGGTTTGAGGAAAATGCATTCCATTGTAGCCTGTAAAAAAAAAAAAAAAGAAGACAACCTTTTTGATAAGTTCTAACTTTCTTGCACAATGAATCTGTGACCTGAAATTTGACAAGGGGATATCTAACCAGATTCAGTTTGTAAAATTCTGATTCGCATAGACTTACTCACTTGTTTAGGAGGATTTACCTTACAGAAACTGAAATCCCCAAGAGCTTAGTCTGAGCTGCAGTCTTATCAGACCTCCTAGCAACGTGTCTCTCTCTTATTATTAGTTTCTTTTTTGGGGGTAAGGGGTGTAAGAACACTCCATTTGTAACTTGGAAGAAGTCTAAATTCAACAACCAGGTTCAAATGAAATGCATCTCTGTGCTGGATGACCTTGGCTGACTGCAATATGTCTACAAGGCTGCTCCCACTCCCCCACCTCAACGGAACAGGGGAAGAAAATAAGATGAAAAAACTCATGGGTTGACATGAGAATGGGACATAACTTACCAGTTACTGTCACAGACAGACCCAACTAAAGGAATTTTAATTTAATTTATTGCCAAATAAAAACAAAGTAGAATAGTGCAAAGTGAAAACAAACCTTAAAACTTTCCTCCACCTCCTGTTTTTCCCAGACTCCACTCTTTTATTCCCATCTCTTCTTTTCTTTCACCCAAGCAGTAAGGGTGGATCAGGAATGTGGAATGGGAACTGTGGTCAGTTCATAACACTTGGTCTCTGCTACTCCTTCCTCCTCATGCTCTTCCCCTGCTTCATTGTGGGGTCCTTCCCATCATCTGCAGTTTTTCAGAGCATGTGTCCTTTCCATGGAGTGTGGTCCTTCAGGAATGGACTGCTCCACTAGTTGCAGATCCTTTCAGGGTTTATCCACTCGCTGCAATGTCGGGTCATCCATAGGCTCCAGCAGAGACCTCCATGTGCTGCAGACAGACAACCTGCTTCCCTGTGGTCTTCACCATGGGCTGCATGGGAATCTCTACTCTGATGCCTGGAGCACCTCTTCCCCTTCCTTCTCTGACCTTTGTATTTGCGGGGCTGTTTCTTACATATTTTTATGGATCCTCTGTCACTGTTGCTTTGCAGCATTTTTTTGCTATTTCTTAAATATGTTATCACAAGGGCACCACCACCATTTCTGTTGGGTTCAACTTTGACCAGAAGTAGGACCTTCTTGGAGCTGGCTCTGTCCAACATGGGAGCAGCCTCTTCTCACAGAGGTCACCTCTGCAGACCCCTGACTACCAAAACCTTGCTGTCTAAACCCAGCACAAACACAGTAAACTGCTTTTGTTGGAGCAAACCCTGCTTTGTGTTCATAGAGTTGATCTGGGAACAGTTTTTTCAGTGTGTGTTTGGCAGAGAACAGTATTTGTTCTGCATTTTGGGATTGGGGTTTTTTGTGGGTTTGGTTTTAGTCTGTTGTAGCTTCCTTTTGGAAAGATATGGTTTCCTTGTCTCAGAAGGGAATAACTGATCAAACTAGAGAGAAGCAGGTTGAAGGATCATGGGACCAGAAGTTTGGGAAAGAAAACAAGCCATATAAATAAGTCTTGGTAACTGTTTCTCTAGAGACTTTCCTTTTTGCTCTATTCTGTGACCTTCTGGAAAAGGCAAAAGCAAGGTGGAACTAACAGTCTTACATCCCGACTAGATGTTTAGCTCCGCAAAACTGAAAAAGTGTAAGTGACAATAAAGTTGTTATCAAATTAAAACCTTGGTGGTGTTGTATAGTCACATGTATATTCAGAATATGATGCAGGGAATCATTATTCAAGATATCAGAGGGCAAAGTTATTGATTGTCATTAAAGAAGAATTGCAGAGCTGGTGCAAGTTGCCTTGATCAACAAATTTGAAAGGTTCTACAGATAATATACTAGCTGCAAATAGATTCACTGCTGTCACAGACCAACTCTGTATGTGTCAAGAGATACATTCTTGATGATAGCTTCAACAGTCTTGGGTTTGGACTTCTATCTGCACACATTTACCATTAAAGATGAAAAAGAAGAGCACTATTCAAAGCAAAAGGATCAAAATTCTCTGTGCAATGCTGACTCCCATAGTGCCAGAAAAAAATCCCGAGTTAGTTCTTTTTCATTTATATTTTCTTCAAAAGCATACTGACAATTGGAGATGAAGCTACTTAGTCCAGTGAAACATTTTATTTTCCTAAAGATTTTCTAAAGAGGCGTGAAAGGCCTTAGTCAAATCAGCAAAGACACAAACGAGATTCCTGTTACTCCTCATATTATTAAAATAGTGTATTTCATGTTCTTATTATAACCTAGAATATTTTGTAAACATCAAAGGACCACATTCTCTACAGCTCAGTTTCTTTATGATGATTAACAGCATGCTTAATTTTATTTAGTCTATGGAAGAAAACCATTCTTATTTTAAAATGAGAAAAGCCACACCCACTTAAATAAATATGATTCAGGAACAGAAATTATATAATTTATCTAACGGCTAATAAATGGATTTTAGGCTTAGTGCTACCTTGCAAATTGTTTCAGATATTTCTGCATGTGGTGACTACCCATTCACATTGTTTTTCTCTTTTCACAGGCCAAGCTGTAACTGCTGGTCTAAGGGATATTCTGTGCATTTGCATTGAAACTGTTCATGTAAAGTATTGCAAACTAAGATAAAATTCCTTAGTATTATTTTCCATTTATTCTTCCTTGAGAGTGTCTAGTATCTGTAGTTCATAAAGAAAGCTAGCAATGTAGTTGACTGCTATTAAAAGCTGTATTAGGGGAGAGCTGCTGAAATTCACAGATGTTTTCTCTCTTTAAAAAAACTACTTTATTTTTTGAGGTTTAAGTATGTGATATAACACTATAGAGTGTAAAATGTATGTTAATCTTTAAATTTAAAAAGTTACATGAAACTTTCTTCAAATTATTCAGTGATCCATCTTTAGTCCAGCTAAAGTCAAGTACATTAAGGAAAAGTCATCCTGAACTAGTTAACTATGCCCCAATGTAGTTGCTCCAGGTTGAAGTAGCTGTGTTAATGAAAGCAAATGTAGCCTGCCTCTTTCCAACCCGTTGTCCAGATTCTTGATAGAGGGAAATTAGCTGAAGAAGGAAGGTGTGATTGATTAAAAGCTATAGTGTTTGAGAAGCAAAGAGGACTGAATAGGCAGGGAGGAATGTAAAGATACATATACATCCTGCGGTTTCAGAAGAACATGATGTCTCTCTTGACATGCATCTTCACATCAAAATTACACTGAAACAATGCAAGTATTACTTCAATACGACTGACGGAGAAAGGCCATATTGACAGGGTTTGGGACAATAAAGTTACGAAGGCAACAGAAATCTCTTAAGGCAGCATAGATGGCATACAAACACTGTTGCTAATTCTCACAACTTTAACTAAAATTTTTTAAGTGATAAAATACCAGCTGTTTTTTCAAGCAAATCTGGAATTAACAAGATACTGTGATTTAGCAATATTTCAAGAGAAATTAACGAAGTACCCAAGTTTTTGTGAATTTTTGTATGAATGAGAGGTGGTATTAAATTGTTTGTGTGGATAGAGTTCTACATAATATTTCATTTTCTAAACCTAAATTAAGAGAGTAACATTTTATTGGAGGTCTGGTTATTATTTAAAGTCCAACAGGTGTCATTCATTAGCTGGGCTACTTATTGCTGGCTGAGTAATAAATAACTCAACTTTAGATATGGAACACGGTCCTGAATAGGAAGAGAAGGAATATGTATATCCATAAAGTCTATAAGTACCTAAAATATGTAATGGAACATAATTATGAAATATTTTATGCTAGTAGTAGAAAACTTCAGATAAATTATGCAATAAAAATCATGTTGATATAACTGCTGTCCCTCTGAAAAATCTGTTGTCATGGAGCATGGCTGTAAGTTAATTTCTTTATACTAGAAATGTTGAGCACTTGTGATATAGATAAAATATTACTTCTAATGGTGTCTGTCATTGTTTTCTTACTTCCTTTTCAGAGGAACCTCATCTGACTTTCCCATGAGTGTTGTTAGACAAATTATCCTCCTTTAATTAATTATCCCCCTTTTTTTCTTCGTGAAATGTCTGCATTCTGGCTCATCAATTTATATGATCAGGAAATGAGAAGTACCCTGACAATTGGCGTAATTCACCAAGGGTGAAGGAGCTTGTCACCACCTACATAGTAGGGAAAGAGCAACACTTCTTTTATAGATTTTTTTTTTCTCCCCATAGAATTTGGGCAGAATAGAACTGACTCTATACCCTTGAATGGCTGTTCTGTATAACGCATTGTAGACTAAACATCTCATGAATGCCTATGGGGAAAAGACTGTATGCTTAAATCCTCCTCCTCATCTCCTTTCCTCCCTTTGCATATCTGTTTCTTCTGTAATGGGACCCAGGAGCACAGAGAATGTGCTGCAACACTGTGATGGATCTCTCTCTCACCTGGAGCAGTCAGGCACAGATGGAGTTTTCTCATCATTTGGCTACAGGCATTGTTCCATCCTGTTTGTATTTAAAAGCAATGCTAGATTCATTCCCTATCTTCATACTTGCCAATTGCTAAAATAATAGCCACACTACTCATTAGATGAGTTTCTTCTTTTCTATCTTTTAGGCAAACAAGGAAGAAAAAAAGAAAATAAATATAAAATAAATATAAAATCTATTGTGGTCACAATTGAAGGAGAGAAAATCACACTAGTTGTTCTGGGTAAAAATAGTGGTTAAAGTGAACATTTTTTTTAACGTATCTGGATTTCCAAAGACATGGAATCTGTAGATAAAAACCTGATCATTAGAAGGAAATAGGAGTACTGATAACCTTTAAAATATAACTGAAAATCACACGGCAACAGACACTTTTTTCTCTCGCAAATGAACTTCCATCCTTTGTTTATAAAAATACTCACACTTTAACAGTAACAGGTAATAGACAAAAATATCTCTTTTATTGGAAGATACATACAAATATTATAATATTTAGGAGAAGGTATCATCTGTTAGGTGATTCGAATTTCTGTTTGTTTACTGATCACAGCAATACCTAAACCCTATTACAAATAAATGTAAACAATCCCCAATCTATTACCATGCAAATTGGTAAGCATAGATTAAGACTGCTGAAACTGGTCCAAACTGTTTGTCTGCTATGTGTCTTTAAGGTTATGTTTTGAGTATACATACTATGAAGACATATGGCATAATTTACTTTATTTATCATCCTGATTTACACTAAGAAATATATATGTTCTTGATTCATAAGTTACTAATTTTTATTTTCCTGATTTCTGCTTTTTCAGTGTTTTTTCTCCTCAATATTTAAGTTTGAATTTTCAAGATAAGATAGATGATATGGTGGATTGACTCCAGATGAATGTCAGGTGCCCACCAAAGTGGCTCTACCACTCCACTCCTCAGCAGAACAGAGGAGATGAAATATAAAAAAAAGCTTATGGGTCAAGATAAGGGCATGTTTCCAGTTACCATCACATGCAAAACAGTCTTGACTTGGGGAAATTAATTTAATTTGCTGCCCGTCAAAATCAGCATACGATAATGAGAAATAAAGAACTAAATCTTTCAACACTTTCCCCCCACTCCTCCCTTCTTCTTGGGCTTAACTTTATCCCTCCTCCCTCTCAGTGACACAGGGGGACAGTCAGTTCATCACACATTGTCGCTGCTGCTGCTTCCTCCTCATGGGGAAGGACTCCTCATATTTTTCCTCTGCTCCAGCATGGAGTCCCTCCCATGGGAGGCAGCCCTCCACAAACTTCTTCAATACGGGTTCTTCCCACAGGCTGCAGTTCTTCACAATGTACTCCACCATGGGTCCCTTTCAAGTGCTCCAGCACAGGTCTGAAGGGTCACAAATGCTGCCAGCAAACCTGCTCCAGCACAGGCTCCTCTCTCCATGGGCCCACAGGTTCTGCCAGGAACCTGCTCCAGCACAGGCCTCCAGCACAGGATCACAGCCTCCTTTGGGCATCCACCTGCTGCAGGTGTGGGTCCTCCAGGGGCTGCAGGTAGATCTCTGCCCCACCATGGACCTCCATAGACTTCATGGGCACAGCTGCCTCTCCGTGGTCTTCACCACAGAGTGTAGGGTCTGCAGAGTGTGAATCTCTTCTGTGGTGTCTGAAGCACCTTCTCTCCTTCCTCTCTGACCCTGGTGAGGCTGAGCATTTGCTCTCGTGTTCTCACTTCTCTTGCAGCTGCTCTTTGTTGAGCATTTTTTTTCCCCGTTCTTAAATACATTATCCCAGAGGTGCTACCACTGTGGCTGATGGGCTCATCCTTGGCAAGCAGCAGGTCTGTCTTGGAGTCAGCTGGCATTGGTTCTGTCAGACATGGAGGAAGCTTCCAGCAGCTTCTCACAGAATCCACCCCTGTGGCCCCTCCATTATCAAAACCTCACAACACAAACCTACAGATGATTATACTAACACTGGTTCCTTGGCCTTTGCAAGCAAAAGTTACACAAAAATTTCCTCCCTCACTGGAGATATTCAAGAACTGTCTGGACGCAATCCTGTGCTATGTGCTCTGGGATGACCCTGCTTGAGCAGGGAGGTGGGACCAGATGACTCACTGTGCTCCCTTCCAGCCTTACCTATTCTGTGATTCTGTCAAATATATGACGGTATATTTTTCTAACTTTTTGAATAAGAAAATCCTGCATTAATAACGTTAGCACAACAATTTCACAACTAAGTTAGATGTATGTATTCAGTAATGTGTATATAAATTGTACATACCATGGTGTTTCAAAGTGGGATTACATAGATTTTTATGCATTATCTTACAAAATGTTAGTGTGTCAGTATATGATGGTGAATGCTTGTAGCTTTTGCCTTAAAAAATTCAAATATCAAACAGCAAGCTTTTTCCTTTTTGCATCATATACTTGAACTGTTTCTTTTCACATTCTAGTATTTAGCTCATCCAGTATTCTTTGTTTCAAGAAATAGTATGTAATGAATACAAATGCTGTTTTACTAATGACTAAACAAATCTAGTTGTGTGTCATATTTCCTTTGATATGGTCAGTAAAACAATAACGGGCATTATTCTGAGATGTTGTTAAAGAGTGACTGGCCTTTACCTGGTGTTTCCCTGAAGGACTACAGATTTTGAATCTCTGCTGAAGTGATAACAAGTCTTCAGTACTGTACTTTTCCAGTGTGCACCAGTGATCTCTTTTATTTCAAAATTGTTTTCCTTATAAGAATTACATTCTTATTTTTATTTACCCCTGAGTTACAGGAACGGAAAGATAGACAAGTTACCTCTTCAAACCCTAGCTCCGGTGTGATTCTGTCAAAATACATTTGCGTAGTAAGTGACCATTTCTTTTCCCCAAGGCCCCTTTAGTCACCTCCAAGATGGGCCTGACTTTCACAAAGAGAAAGAGTAAGAGAAAAAGAACATTCCTATCTTGCTATCCCTATACTAGGGGCTACTGTAGCCTGGGGGTCTCCCTTCAGTACACCACTGGTTAGAAATCTGCAAAATATTTCAGTGAGATACAAAAGTAGTGTAAGGGTAATTTAAAATGAAAGGAGAGGGTTATCTTAATTTTCTTTATATTATTCTTTCAGTTTTCCCTTAACCTGATATGTTTTCTAGATATTTCTTGTTAGAAAATACTTTGGCAATTAGTAACTTAATTCAGTGCTGTGCAACTGCAAACTATACAGATTTATTTAGGATAATAGCTGTTTCCAAACTTAGTCTCCTAAATAGTTTCAACAGGAGTTTATCTTTTCAAAAAAGAGAGCTTTCTAGCATCACCAGAAATCATGCCTCCTTTTACTCTTTTACATTACTGTTAATGTCCTTTGTGAAATAATTTCTGAAAACAAAAATGGATTTTCTTTTCTATCTCAAAAACCTTAAAACACAAAAGAACCTACCTGATTCATTGTTAACTCATTTAACAAATGTGCTAACAATGAAAACACAAATTTTATTTATGTTTAGAGGTTCTTTTCCCTTTTTATAAGGCTACAAAGGAAATTTCTGTACTATTTAACAGAAATAATATTAGCATAAGTTGTTGGTTTTTTTTGTTAGGCACAAATGGCAATACTCATCTTTTGTATCACAGTGGTAGTGATCACAGGAAAACAAATACCCATCCTAGCCATCTCTTATCATAGCAAACATGAAGTGCAAATCTCAAACAGCAGAATAAATCGTAAAAGAGAACACAAACCAATACGTAAAACTATGAAGAAACCAAAATGTAAAATAAAATGCAAAAATGAGCTTAACCAATGAATTTACTTTTGACTTTTTGATGTAGCCTATATATATAATAAACTTATTCCAAATGCTTACACTAATATACTATAGAAATAATGTTTCCACTAAAATATACTCTATAACAATTTCTGCTGTGAATTGTACCTTTTTTTTACATCTGCATCATATGAAAGAGACCATTATAATTACTAATATTTTAGTCCAACAAATACACTGAGCGGTGGACTCTTACACGCAGTTTTATTGATAGGCATTCAAGTTATGTTTCAGAAGAGAAGCCCATATGCATTCTATTTCTCTTCACTCTTTGGTGCCTCACACTGAAATTTCCAATTTTGCAGTTGTGGATTTTTTTAAGTTTTACTTATGGCATTAATAATTAAGCTGTCTGAAAATTTACTGGTTTTCTGCTAATCTTAAAACAAAAGTAAATTATTTCTGTTTATCATGGATGAATTATTTACAATGAGGGACTAGTATGAGTTTATCAAGAAGAAAGGCTCTGTCAGGCTCTGAACCTAACTGCTTAGGAATTTTTGAAACAAATATGTAGTGCAGGGAAGCTGAAACACAAGTGGTAGAACTAGCAGCAAAAAAATGTGCATATAATTTAGTCCTTAGTGAATTAAAATATAAATATGAATTCAAATAAACATTAATACACTTTCCTAAAGTCATATTTTTTTAAATGTGATTATCTGACAAAAGCCCAGGAAGCAGCTTGTTTTTTTACTGTCTGTTTAAAGGAAGTTTATTGACGTTCTCTAAAGAAATCTAAAAAGTATTTGCGCTTCAATTAAAAAAAACAAACAAACAACAAAACAGCAACAAAACCCCAAACAAAACAAAAAAACCCAAACCCTATCATTTCTGCTCCTGTGGAAAACTAAGCAGTGATGGAAATAGTCTGTTTCAAATTCAGAGATTAACTGATGCTAATACAAAATTTTAAAAGTATATAAAAGTGTTGCAAGCAATGCATTCAGGAAAGTTTTAAAGTAATGAAGGAAATATTTGCTATAAATGTGAATGAATACAAATGGGGTTTAGGGATGGTTTAATTCATATAAAATTTCGTTCAACTTGATTTTGTTTATGAAAGCAAATTCAGTGTAAGACTGTGGATGTAATCTCTCAAATGCACCAATCATATAGGATATTTTTTTCCAGCTGTAAATATTTCTGTAAAGAATTTTGCTCTGCATAATAATTTTTTGAATGCAGAACCAGTTCCTTTAAGTCCTAGTAAGGATAGTTTTGGTCAGCTATATATCTTTTCAAATTTGAGAAAAAAAGCATGGAGACCCTTGCCCAGCTACATCAGAACAGAAGCCCCAAAAGAGAGTAAATTGAAGTAGCTATAAATACATTTACTGCCTAGTATATATTTTTTGGGAAAACTGCATTAAGTTACGTGATGTAGTCACTTGTTGGAGAACTAGTTTATGGAATACATTTGTTTATAGAATGTATTTACTTTCCCAAATGAGATATGAAATGACTTAGACACTTAGAATAGTATTAATCTACCTGGACAGCCTAGGGAAATTTTGTATTTCTTTGGCAATTAAAAACTGAGCAGTTCTGTAGGTTTGACATTAACAGTCTCACAAAAATTGAAGACAGGAGATTCGTGTTATCTTTGGGATAGCTTATGTTGTTTCTTCAGGACAACTCTAACTTTTTTTTGAGGTCTGTGATCTCAGGATAAATTGAACCTGGTTTTATCATTTTATAATAATGAATTATATCAATCTTTTCCTAGAACTGTTTGGAAAAAAATGCAAATAAACAAATAAGAAGTGTTCATGGTTTTTTGTGCTTTTTATTAGATGATTTTCTTTTGTTGTTTTTGATTTTTCTTTAGCCAAACAGAAAAATAAAGCCTTTCAAAACTCTGTGGAGTATTTTTTGAAATAATCTTCAACTCTTTTTCAATTTCTTGTAAAAATTAAATGTTCTTTATTTGCTTCTTGTCACATTTTAATTGTATTTAGAACCTTAATATCTGAAAACTTTCAGAAATCAAGTGTATGCTGCTGAAAATATTACCCTAGAAAAATTGTTTGAGTTAAAATCAAAACACTTGCTATTTTTTATTTATGTTTGATTTTTTTTTCTTTGTACTCAAACTATCATATATGGAAATGTGAAAAAAAAACCAGCTGCAAGATCTTTAAAGAGAAATCCTCAAACTATTATACGGAGATATTTGTTGCTGTCATAACATGTAATAAATTAATTTTCTTTCCAAGTTTCTATCCTTTTTATATTTAGCATCTCTCATGAAAGAAGTTAGTGGTATTTGGACTGGACAAGTTAAAAAAAGTTTTGTTCTGAATTTCTATTACATATGTACCCTATTTCCTCTATTTGTAGATGATGAGTGTATTCCTAAGTTTCTTATCTGGAGCACAATATTTTCTTTACAAGTTTCTAATCCATAACAAACTGCATCCAAGGGTGCTGAGACAACTGGTGAACTTCTGTCCAAGGCCACTTTCCTATCATCTTTGGCTGTTTGTCAAGCTTAGGAGAGATACACAAAGACTGGAAGCAAGTTTTATGACCTTTAACTAAAGCCTGGCCTGTGCAAATTTCAATGCTTGGGGAAATCACTGATCAAGTCTTCTTGGAAGCCATTTTCTGTCATGTGAAGAAAGTGATTGTGAACAGATAATTTATTAGGTGTAAACCACACCTGAACAAGCTGATTGCTCCTTTATAATGTTACTTGGTCATTGGACAAGAGGACACCAGTGGATGTTGCCAACCTCAAACTTACCAAAGCTTTTCACTCTGTCCACTCATCCAGAGTCGGATATGTGAACATAATGTCCTGACTTGAATGAAAGAATTTTGTCAGAGAGAACTGGTTGGAAGAAAAAAGCAAAACAAAACACCAAAAGAAAAGCAATTAAAAAACAAACAAACAAACAAACAAAATGCCTAGCAAAAAAAAAAATCTCTAAACAAACATTCCTTCCCTACAAAATACCCCAACAGGTTGGATGGTAGGATAGAAGGTAGTAGTAAATTGGTCATACTGTACTAAAGACCAGTTCATCCAGTTTTTAGAGACTGATTAACTGAAGTAGGTTCCACAGAGGCCTGTGAAGGTGAACAGAGGCTGGAGCACTTGCCCACTTGTGATGAGGGCCTTAAGGAGTTGTAGAAGTAGAGTCTAATATCAGCCTGTCAGTATCTATGAGGAGGTTATTGAGAAGACAGAGGCAGGTTCTTTACATTGGTACAGGATGGAAGGCTGGAGGTACAATGGACATAAGTTAGAACAAGACTAGATATAAGGGAAGACTTCTTTTTACCATGCAGATGGTCAATAAGTGAAACAGGTTTCTCAGAACAGTCTTCATCCTGGGAGATTTTCAAGATGCAACTGGATAAATCCCTGAGCAACCTGGTCTTAGCTCAGAGCTGAGTCTGTCTTGAACAGGACCCTAAAGACCTCCTGATGTCCCACCCAGGAGGTCTCTGGTGGGGGATCAAGAAAGTCAAGGCACAGCTGGAGCTGAACCTGACTAGGGGCATGAAAAATAACCATGAGGATTTCTTTAGGTACATAGGGCAACAAACGAAGGTGAAAGAAATTGTACCTGCAACAACGAGCAAAACAGAAGGCCTGGTTACAACTGAGAAGGAGAAGGCTGAATCTTTTTGCCTTGAGCTTCACTGGCGAGGGCTCTGGCCACATCACCCACCTCACAGAATGGGAATATGTGTATATACCTATGTATTTATGTCTAGCTTCCTTCTTGCTTTGGGCAATTCTTTCGGTACCACCACTCCGTTATTTGCCATGTCATTGGTTCCTCAATTTGAGCTGTGTTGCAACATGGACAGTGTATGCACATTAGGGAGCTGGTCTCTGTTTCTACTTTTAAGAGTTCATGTTCTACTAGCAGTATTTTACTTAATGTTATTATTGTTTAAAATTCTATGAAATAGAATAGGGTAGAAATACTTTTCCTCATATCCTTTAATTTTCAAGTATTTTGTAAACACAAAGAGTTCTGATTTTTCTAATTCTGAGTAGTGGTTTAACTGTAGCCAACAACTAAGCCCAACACAACCACTCACTTATTGTCCCTGGTGGAGAATAAGGAATCCCTTATGCAGAATTTTCTGTTTAAGAAGCTGGGGTATAGAACCAGACTCAGTGGTGCATTTTGACAACTGTTCTTATGTAGATGATTTTAATTTACTTAGAATTTTCTACATGTCAGCATATACATGCAGTGAATTTGTTTTATTATTCTATAAATAAATTCCATATTTATTTCAACAGAAATTGAAAAGGAAAGCTGTGGGGATCCTGGAACACCGTTGTATGGTATCAGAGAAGGGGATGGATTTTCTAATCGTGATGTTTTAAGGTTTGAGTGTCAGTTTGGATTTGAATTAATTGGAGAGAAATCTATCATTTGCCAAGAAAACAACCAGTGGTCTGCAAACATACCAATCTGTATTTGTATGTACCAAATATTTTCTTCTTATTATTTTTGAGGCATAACATTATGATAAGTTTTTACTTATAGGTAATAATTTGTATGATTGATTTTAGAATTAGTACAATGTAATTAATTCTCCTGATGGGATGAATTTACTTTTTTTTGGCAGGTTTGCCTAATGTGCATGCCCAAGGGACAAGTTCTAAAATTGCTAAAGTTTTTTTTTCTCTTATACCAACTCTTCAAGCAGCTGTCTTTGTGTGCTTTGATATAGTGGTTTATTATTGGCTTTTTTTTTTTTTTTTTGGGGTAGGATTCTGTTGATTTTATCATATAAATTATGTATGATGCAATTTTGATAGCTAGTCTTATAAATTAATATATTTCCTTAGATTAGAAGTTGCTGAACTGAAATCAAGGGTTTAAATTATTTACACTTTCCCCATGTATTTTATATGAATACCTTTTGGCACTTAAGATATCACAGATATTTATAGTTCTCTTCCAGTTGCATTATATAGCATAAGTAAACCATTTTCATTATATAGCATAAGAATATACATTGTTGCGATACTTATTTGTGGCAGCACCTTTCTTAACTTTTCAACTAAAATAGTATAGATCAAATATATTCAGAGTGCAATCAGTGGCCTTCATCTCTGCAACTCAATTTAATATGGCTTAACTGAATTGGTTAAAAATAATACATTATCCTGGTAGCAATAAAACATCTTTGTCTCTTTGAGGCTTCTTAATTTCTTGTGTCTCTGTGTGAACAACAAATGATAAGGGCGCTATTGACATTTCTGCCCCTTTAATGTGCTCAGTGGGAGGTCTGCTCATCTAAACAATTCCCTACAAGAGAAAATAAGTGGTACCAAGTGATTGTTATCAAGAATAAATTGTAAGGACTGCCATGGATTTCCAATGCAACAAGAATGTTCTTTATTTCTTGTGGCCTTTGCTTTGGAGGCAGTTTTATTGATAGGAAGGGAATAAGAAGATTGAAAAAACAACCTTCTTTCTAGATTCACATATCACCACAAATAATTAATTATTCGGTTGAGGTAATCAGCAAGTTTTAAGATCTCTTGCAAAAACTTCATGCTAAAACAGTCCTTATTGAAATGTTTTATTCTGTTATCTAAGTTATCTCTCTCTTTTTTGGCAGTTCCTTGTCTTTCCAATTTCACTGCACCGATGGGAACAGTTCTTTCACCTGATTATCCAGAGGGATATGGGAATAATTTAAACTGTATCTGGACCATAATTTCAGACCCTGGGAGCCGAATTCATCTCTCCTTTAATGACTTTGACTTGGAATCTCAGTTTGACTTCCTTGCAGTTAAAGATGGTGACTCTCCAGATTCCCCCATAATTGGAACATTTACTGGTGCTGAAGTTCCTTCTCATCTTACCAGTAATGGTCATATTTTGCGTCTGGAATTTCAAGCTGACCATTCAATGTCAGGACGAGGATTTAACATCACTTATAACAGTAAGTAATAGTATTTTTTTTTCTTATGTGCATGTTTTGTTTTCAACATACAGTCTAGGAGATAGGCATAAGTATTTAAAGATGATGCTATGGTAATACACCTTCAAGCAAATCCTATATACCTACGAATTCCTAATTTAGATGTTTAGATTATTGCTCAAATACTGTGCTAGGGCTGAAAATATGCTTATAGTTCTCATTTATGACTAGAGATCACTGTGATAGGAGTGTTTGGAAGACTGACAAATCAGGCCAGTTCCAAATTGTATAAATGGACTTTATGAAATTTTGCTGACAGTGCAATTTGTGCCACATAATATTAATCGCCACCATTGCCTGTACAAAACTGTTGTTCTTGAAAACTCATATATTCAGCTGTGAAAATATGTAATATCCTGGAGCTGACGGCTGCAGTCTTTGCTGGCTCCTAGTCACTGCAGTTAAGTGAACAGCCATAGGAGCTCTTTGATCAGTCAAACCACAATAAATTTGTTTTCTTTTTTGCTGTTTTGCCTTCCTTATTTAGTGAACATGTGAAAATAATTGAAGATGATATTAAATATCTTCTCCAGTACTAAATAGCATTAGCATTTAGTCACCTTTTTGCTGGCAAAACTGTTACATTTTCTCTGAAACACATATGAAGAGCTGCCTACCTTGCATTGGTACCAGATGATTTGGCATTTATTCCATGCTAAAATCCAGCCAGGATATATTCCCAGCTAGTGCAGACATGGTGATGCAAGGCTACAGCATGAATAATTGCAAAATACAGTGTGAAACTTTCCTGGGATCATATGCAAAATTAAATTTTGCCACTCCAGTAGTATCCTGAAGTATTAGACTTGGTGCCATGTGTCGAGCATGGTAGGAATAAGACAGCATCTAGTAGGGGCTTCATCGTATCCTTCTACCAGAGCTTCTCTGCCTCATCAATCCCCCCACGTGTGGATATTTGGATTTCTTTTTTTTTCTGATGGTGAGTGTAGCAGAGCAGTTTTCCATGCCAACAGATAGAAAAAAATAAGCAAAATATGATAAATATTTTGATATTTCCAAAAGTCTGGTGTCATATGTAACTAGTCCCCTTCCTGTCTTTCTCCCTAACATTTGAGCGTATGTATCATTCCAGAGGCTTACTTGAGATGTAAGAGAATCTACAACAGCATGAATTAAAGGAGAACACATCTCTCCATCCCAGAAAAATATTATCCGCTGGACTGTATGAAAAAAAATACTTGGTTGCTTAAGCTTTTTTACTCTAAAATAACCTAAACTAACCATTAAATCAAAGAGGAAATGAGAGATTAATTGAGGTTGGTGATTGAGAGATCCAGACTCCACATTTTTCTCAAACGGATGTTAACAATTAATATTATATTAAATAACATTTCAAGAACTAAATTCCGCTGTGACTTTTTACTTTTCTCACATAATCTTTCACCTCTCCATCTTTGTTTTCTCTCTCTCTCTCATTTTTTTTTTTTTTTTGGTTTAGG
>VZTE01004626.1:496738-513983 GCA_013397775.1 Eulacestoma nigropectus
CTTTTTTTTTTTGGTTTAGGTTGTCAGTCTTCCAGAGAATTCTTTATTAGGATCTACACTGAACATTGCTATCTGAATAGGAAAGAGATAAACTGACACCAGATTATTCTCTAAACATTAAGTTTCTGATATTGTCTTATATTTCAGTTCTCACCCCTCTGATTCATCCACAGATGATTTGTCACAAATGTAGAATGTAAGCTTGAAGAGCATGTGGTATCTTCTTACTGGTTTCTATATGTACCAGTCATCATTGCTACCTAACCTTTGGCCGGTAGCCACGTATCTTAGTACCACAACTAAATATTAGAAAGCCAGGGGTTATTCAGAGCTGCTGAAATATGAAATCAGTTATAATGAAAACAAGATATTGAATCCATGTTTCTTTGCAGAAGTTTTAACATTTGCTCTATATTTTCTTTTGTCCCATGTTCTTTTAACATTTATAACAGTTACTTTAAAGTTTCATTGTGGTGTGCTCAATGCTGACAAGCCTAAATCTAGTGATGAGAAAACAAAAATCGATTACTGGAGGATATAAAGTAGTCTTCTAGGATAAAAATCAGGGCTGTGTATAATTGGGTTTTCTCAATTGATCCCATTTCGCACAACTTGAACTACATATAGGTCAGTTAATGTAGGATTTACAGTAAAAATGAAAGATGGAGAAGATTAGCATGGAATGCTCCTTATGTTTAGTTTTTATTTTGAAATAAACTAATTCATCAAACACTGTCAATACTTCAGATTTGATATTTCAGTGACACAGAAATATACTTACTTAAATTCTGCTTCTTTAAAAGATTTGCAGACTTCCTTGCGCATGTAGTCTGATCATGTCACTTAAAGTATGCACCAATAGTATGAAGTGATACAATTTTAATTTTATAAAGAAGCAACAATCCAATACTTTTACCAGTTGTATAATGAAGCCAATCAACTCTGAAAAGAATTAAAAGAAGTGTTTTACACATTTTAGGATTTTAATACATTTATATTTTTATTTCTTTTCATGGGCATTTGTGCATGTGTTTGTTAAACTCTGTAGCTAAAATCTACTTAGAAAGGCAACAGTATCTCCAAATAATGTCTCTACTATTTCTTCAGGGAAGACATCTGCAATCTGATAAATTACAGAAGTAATCTTTCCATATTAAATAGTTTAAGGCCGAAAGAGATGATAAAAAAAGGAGTGAATAGAATTTCACTCTGTCTTAGCATTTGTAGACCCAAAGTTAATTAAAAATATCCATTTTCTGCTAACACTCCAGTTGATATATTCCAAAGCTATCAGTCTCTTTTTGCTCCTTTCAAGAGTGGAAACAGTATGTCACAGAAACAGTACATCTTGATCAATCTTTTCTAATACAATATAGACTAGTCATGTAAATAACTTCATTGATGTTTATGAGGTGTAGGATGGAGAAGAATAAAACTGAGTTACTGTTACATAATCTGATTATCTAATGGTCTTTCTCAGAAACTATTTTAATGACATATTTACTTTTATTACAGAAACATGTGTGGTCTCAGATAATTGCTCTCCTTCCAGTAAAATTGAATATAAATCCAACTTTTGTTGGAATTAAGCAAAAATTAGATTTCAAAGGTGTCATCTTTAAGTTATTTCACTAACAAAGATTTTCTAATTAGTTAAATTTTAGGACTAGACCACAGGTATATGTGACTTGAAAATGGATGATACAGAGAATGTTCCAATAACCAAAGGAGCAGAAACTCAAAAGGCTGTGATTTTCCTTTTGGAAAATGAGGCAGAAGAGTGTTTTGCTAGATACAGCAGAACACAAGGACATAGCAACCTAAAACTACATTGGTTTAAGTTGCTATGGAAATGCATACATACACTCGACTCCTTGTTTTCTCTTTATATCCCAAACCCAGGAGCTGTTAATGATATTTCTGGTGCCTATGAAGATATTTATAAAGTCAGTCATAAGCTCTATGCATTGAACTCCACAGTACAAGGAAAAATATCGGCCTTATATCATATTTGTGACTCCTTTATGAGTGCTTCCCACTTTATATATATCTTTGTTTAATTATGGAGAACAGAGCTAGATATAGTATTGAATATAGTCACATAAATTACAAGCAATAAATTCATATAGTCTTTTTGCTTCAGTCTAGATTTCCTGGCTTAGGTTAGAACAGACAAAATGCACACTTAAAGTGCTGTGTGATAATTGCAGCCATGTGACAGAGAATGCATATTTACTTCCCATGACAAAGCAGTTAATGCAGAGGAGACTAAAAAGTTGCTAGGTCCTTCATGGGCAGGCATTCCACAAACCAGACTCATGCTAACCTCCCTTTGAGCCGAGGCGGATGTGTATTTTGAGGTGGAGATCATCTTCTAGATTGCTTACTTTATGCTAGCTAGTGGACTTCTTTGAGCTGTTGCTCGTTGATTGGGGTGTAGGACGTGCTGGGCACATATCTTCAAATAAGCTTAGACCTGCTGTTTGTAGTTACGTAGATATTTTTTGTTACTGTTTTCATTACAGCTGTTTAATTGTTCTAGCAAAAACTTTACAAATTACATAGCAGCCTGACAAAGGTCAAACTATGGGCCTCTAACATCAGCCTAATTACTTGAGTAATTTCAGCCCAGTGGACCAAGACATGGACAATCCCAGATAATGTGTTTACATTCAAAGACTGATTTAGTGTAGTTTACTGCTGTGATAGGGTATGTTCATCACAGCACATTTTTCCTGCCAGTCGCTCCAGTTAGACTTTCTCAGTCTCAGTACTTCTCAAGATAGAATCCTTTGAAGTGTAGTGTACTATAAAGAAGTATGATGGTACTGAATAAGCCACCACTTGTTTACACACCTTTAAATAATCTTTCACAATAGTCTTTATTATGAAGTATATTGTTATTATTTTGTATTCTCTTCACTTTTGTTTTTTCTCTGATATTTTCTTCTGAAAGTGTTACCTTTACTCCAAAGCTATCGCTACACTTACCAGCTAAAACTCTTGGTAGGGCAATCCACCAAACAATTAACTGTGCCAGTGGACCGCTCCTTTCTGGACCTATTTAAAGGACCTTTCAAAGCCGGCTTTAGACAAGTTGTGATTAGATACATTCCTGCCTTCCTATCTCGTGAGATCCCTGCAGTTCCTTCCCTTCTATTTTTTTTTTTTTTGTTAGTTGGTTTGTTTTGTTTTTAATGCAAAATGCGTATTTTAATATTCTTCTGAGTTAATAGCAGAATAACACCATCACCCTGATCTATGATTATATTTCCTGGCATTTTTCCAGATGTTGCTTAATATACCTATACAGTCATGGTAGTTGATGAGTATAAATGCCAGGAAAACTGGATCTTCACTTTACATGCAAGTTCATAAGGAGCTTTTCCATGGTTTCTTGATTTATTAATGATTAGTAAAATATTAGTTAATGATATATCTATACGTTCTTCTTTTCAGCCTAAGGCTTGTAGTTAATATTACAGCTCCTGAAGCTTTTTAGAAGTATCAGCAGACTGAATTTTGCTCATCAAGTAATGTTACTGTAACCAGGCTAGACTAAGAGACTGACTGCTGTTGTTGGGACAGATTGTCTTTCACTATCTTGCCTCCCAAAGTCATTCTATGCAGTACAATTGATTCCATAGGAGCAGCAGTGGCAGCAGTTCCTGAGCTGAAATATAGAGCAATGAATTGATTTTTCAGCCTTAATAAACTGGTGACACACACAAGCAAGCTAAACCTGGAGACAACATTTATCTACATTTATAGATCACGATATCGAAAATCTATCTCTGGGTTGTCTGAAAGTAGTAAGAAAACCAGACAATCAATGCCTTCCCTAAAAGTGATGACTGTGAATAAAGTATTGGAAAAGTTTTTGTAACTCCTCTGAAAAAGTACGAGGTTGCATAATTTTAATGCCATTTTTGAACGGTAGACAATTATTCAATGAAAGCACTATTTTCATTCCCAATATATGTGGCATTGCCTAAGTCAAAATGTCAATAAATAAATGCTTTCTCTTGTCTGTTATTATGATTTAAAATACTTCTGTAATGGAACATCTGAGAAATCTTTCTGCTAAGTTATTAACATATTACTTTTTAAAAAAAATTCACGAGGGGATTTTTACATGTTTTGTCTAGCAGACACACCAGTAAAACTGCAGGGAAAAAAAGCGAAAATCATGTTTTTAGGGCTTTGTCCTTTCTGATGTCTCCACATGTAAACATATTTATGAAGATACAATTTACAGTCATTATATGTGAGGAAGGTGCGTATTTGTTCTCACTGAAAAATCAACATTTTAAAAATTATAAGATGCATTTGTAGTATTCTTCATCAATAAAACAACAAAATACAATAACTAATTAATGCATATCATTTAATGATAGTGCTATCAATATGACTTTGCTCATTTCTGGTGGGAAGATGGTCTTCTCTAAAAGTAAGGTATGTTCTGTAGTAAAAGACATGGACTGTCTTTGTCATAGTAGCTACATGTATACGTGGAAATAAAATTTTTTCAGTCCATCCAGATGTAAACTTGAAATATATCAAAGTTTCAAGTTTTTTTTCTTTGCCAGCATAACCCTTTTTTGTCACTGTTTACCAGCTCTCAATACAGGAAACAAAATAAACTATAGTAGGATCAAGCCCATGAAGGTCAGTATGGCTCAAATGGTGAGATGGTAAATTACGTATACAAAAGACGAGTAAAGTTTTTGTATCATACATAGATGCTTGCCCTGCCCTTCTGAAAGAACATTCTGTCTCATTGTAACATTAAATAGGATGGGTGTTGTTGGAAAGGAGAATTTATCTGTCGCTGAACTCTGCTGCCAACAAGCTGTCCAAGCTAAGATTTATTCTGGAATAACTTCTTATTTTAAGTGATTATTTATACTATTCTACATTTTCTGCAGTTGAGCAAGTTTTTGTTTCTTATTTTTCCCTTCGTTTCCTAATATAAATTGTTGGTTCTTACTAGCGAACAAAATCTTAAAAATTTCATCTTCTTTGTAAGAGTTCTATTTCCTCTCCCACTTTTTTTCTTTAAAAAAGCATTTGGACATAACGAGTGCCCAGATCCTGGAGTGCCAATCAATGCTCGACGTTTTGGTGACAACTTTCAGCTGGGGAGCTCAATTTCTGTTATATGTGAAGAAGGATTTATTAAAACACAAGGAACTGAAACAATTACTTGTATGCTAATGGATGGAAAAGTAATGTGGAGTGGACCTATTCCAAGGTGTGGAGGTATGTGTAATATTTCTTTCTAATTCAGAAGAACTTGATGTAATGCATTTCAAATTGTCACCAAATGAAGTTGAGATTTTTGCGAATGAACAGCACAATGCTTATGTTATTGCTGATGCAATATCAGATTAGAATGAAGATGCTGATCTCTTTGGGTCTTCGGCTATGGTATTTAAAGCTATTTAAGATGTTTTAGCTCTCTGTTGCAGTACTTATGTTTCTTCTATCCACAGTGACTCCTAGGCTGGGGAAGATTCTCTTAGGAATTAATTTTTCTTTTTATGGAAATTAAGTACTTTCATACATTGCAACCTACACCCAGAGTGTTACGCATATCTCCTTGGACTTGTTTATACTAATTGACACTAAAATATAATCTTTTCTTCATTACTTGTCTATATTCTAAGATTTTTGTACCTAAAGGAGAAAAAATTAATTCAGCTGTTTGTAATGATTAAAAAAATTATTTAATCAATGATAATATAATCTCTGCTTTATTGTTTGTTAGTTTCTACTTTTAAAAAAAAGCTTAGTTCTTATTTTCACTATGTAACTGCCTTCCTGACAAAATTTGCACAATTTTAATACATTAGTGTGACTGCTTATAATATGCTTTGCATCCATGTTTACTTTCTATGATGAATGGTTATTGTTTCATAGATATAAGGTGTGTCAGTTTCACTAGACAAGATAGGCTATAATACCTTTTCTTTATTATAAGGTTCATGGATCTGTACAACATTGCTAATAAAATGTAAGGTTGCATTTTCAGTGTTACATTAAAATCTTAAATTACTGGGAATATTTTTAAGTGTCAGTCCATGCACAATGATAATCTGATCCATAGGTGGTCTGAGATTCTGAGTGGAACATATGCTGGAATCCTAAAGTTTGAGACACAGGTATATTTGAATAAAATGGTTTTTATCAGCTGTAGAATTAAATATATTTTTTAAATTTATGATAAAAAAGTAAGGCAAATATTTTTAAATTAACAATTTAATTTGGTCTGTTAGGGTGTTCAGAAGTTTTATTGACTGTATACACCTTTGTCCGTAAAACAGAGTTGTTTGATATAAGCTCTACATATATCTCATAATTTCATTGTCACATACATCAAGTCAAAGGCATAAACTCCACATACTGACTAGGAATGTGACTGCTGTGCAGCTTTCCTTTCACTTCAGAAGTGTCAGAAATTATAATAAACAGGAGGGAACTATTTAATAATCTGGTGCAGATGAACAAGGTCAACACACTCAATTTTCAGGGCAGTCCTGACTAGCCTCTACTGCGACTTTTCCCAGCCCTGCCCACGGCCCAGGATCCTATTTCAGCTCGGACAGTCACTTGGTTGTCACCAGACCCCTTTCCTGTAAGCAATCCAGTCCTGTTCACATTTCTCAGGTGGAGCTGGATCTGTCTGTGAAGGCACTAACTCAGTGTGTGTGTGTGAGTGTGTGTCATCCCTGGTTCCTGGCTTCTTTTCTTTAGTGGAAGGGTCCTGCTTTTGCTGCTCTCTGATGATTTTGAAATTGGGATTCCTTTTGTCATGCCTTTCATCTTTCCTGTGTGAAGGTTATATGGATTTTCCTGTAATCTCTTGTAATATTGTGCTGTTTTACCCATGCTGAAGCTCTAACCTTGGTCTTCCTGCATAACTCCTGTAATGTTTAATATCCTGCCGTTCCATAGCATTAGTGATATGCTCTTCAAAAAAACATTTCTAAAACTATGAATCTACAAGATGTTTAGTGATTCTGTGAATAGCCTGTTATCCTAAAAGCTTTTTTCATGCTCATATATGGAAATTTCCTTTTTCAACCTCTGCACCTTGCTATACAAAGAAATAAATACAAATGACTTTGTGAGAATTCTTAGATCAGACTAAGATTGTCTTTTACTATTTGGCATAGGTCTGTGTTTGATTAAGAGATTCTGCTTGATGACAACCTCTAGTTGTTTGTATTTCTAGAGTTTCATTTTGAATACATGGACATTGGGTATGAATCTGTCAGACAACCATCAAATAGAACTGTAAGAAAGAACATGGAATTAAAATCAGTGTAAAAAAGGTCAGGGAAACAATCCTTTGGCAAGATGACTGGAGAGCTTTATTTTCTAAAAACCAAGGCTCTTTAAGGTAAGCCTAGTAGCTCAGCTATTCTCAAGGGAACTACTCCTGGGTTTAGGAAACCAGCATGTGATGATGAAAGTCAAATTAAAAAATCCATTGAATATTTATCTGCAAGAGCCAAAATCAGAAGAAGGTAAGAAACATTTTCTTTAGGGAAAACCAGCAGCAAAACACTCCTAAATAAAAATGAGAAGCTATTCAGAATTTAGGCAATCTTACAGTGTGCATTATTTTTGATGCACTATTCATAGGAATATTTTTGTAATAGAGGTTTGGAGCTTTTTGTATTCTAAATGCAATCTGTGTCGTGAAAATTTGGTGAGAATATGGAACTTTGTACAAGTTTAGTTATACTGTATTCTAACTATGGGAGTGTACTGGCTCAGAATAAGGCCATCTGGTTCCTATTCTTGTCAATATATTTTGTAGTTTATAGGCTCCATACATATCATGAATATATAAAAGTGCTTATATACAATAAAATATAGGGATTATGAATGCTGTAGAGTTAACTTTCTGGCTGTTGAGGTAAATATGGGTTTAAATACCTTTTTGTTTGACTAGTACTTTTTACTGAAGGTAGTATGAAAAAGAGACTCTAAGGTAAAAGGTGAGAAACGCCCACTTTAAATCCATCAGTAAGTAAAAAAAGAAGTATACGTCTGCATATTTAGAAGTGTTTAGTACATCTTGAATTCTGAACTGTGATACATGAAGAGATGAGACCCACCAGCAGAGATGAAAGCGTATCTAAGGTTTTATTCAAAAGCATCAGTAGATATATCTTTACTCCCAAGAGCCCCCCTTGGTTAGAACGCACAGGCTAAATCACAGTTCCACAATAAATCAGTCTTCTTGACATCCTCTATTGTTCTCTCGAAAGCCACAGCTGGTAGAGCGCAAAGTGTGTACTGTTTCAAGTTTCTTCATGGACTAGTGGAGATTATATGCTCTTCTATGTTGAGATAGAAACTCATTTGTTCAGTTCTGTCTCAGGTACACCCTGTCCAGGGATGCTGCTGCTGCTGCCGGCGCTGCTGCTGTTGCTTTCTGTTTAGCTCTTTCCTGACACCAACACTTGTTACGCCAACACTGAACTCTATAACTTCTAGAAACCCCTCCTTTTCCTTACACAGTAGGGGAAAGATGGAGCATTATGTCCTAAAAATCCCCCAAAAAACTATTTACAACAATTCATCATTTTAATATCGGACCTTGATATTCTCCTGAGAAAAATGAAGATCAGACAAATGTGTAATAATTCATGGTCTTCAACTTGAAGTTGTGTCAAAAAGAAAAAAAATTGACCTATTTTTTGTAATGGAGAAGTTCAGAATAACATAGACAATGATATGTTCTGTGCTACTTTGTCTAAATGAGAAACCAAAAGGTTTTGCAGGCTGTATTAGGTGGAAAATCCACAACCAGAAATGTAATAAAAAGCCATTTTTTGGTCAGAAAATGTATATTTTACACCATTTTTAGTAGACACACTAGCTTGTCAACAGTATAGTACGACCTTTCCAACTTCGTGATATACACTAATGTTCATAGTCAGCTATAACACATAGCTTTTCCTTTTTCTTTTTTTTTTTTTTTTTTTTTTTTTTTGTCTTTTTTTCTTAAAAACACCTGGNTTTTTTTTTTGAGTAGCCTTGTATGCATAAAGACCACTGGAACAATGATGTTATGAAACTCTATGGTGCAGCTTTCTCTTCCTTCAAAGTAACATTCTTCTGCTTTCTGTCTAAATGGAAAAGGCCCTGGATGTCCTGGAGGACACCAAGTTAAACATGTGTCTTTGCAGCAAAGAAGGCCAGTGGCATCCTGTGGATGGATAAGGCAAACTGTTGAGCAGGGTGAAGCAGGTGGTCTTGCCCCACTACATGAGTACTGCTTGCAGAAGTATATATTACAATATTTATATATATTTTCCAGTTTAAAAATATCAACTTATCTTGTAAGAATGGTAAGTATGTCTTTTTCATGAATGAGGAATTTGAACTGCCAACATGCCAAGCAAACTGTATGTGGTATGACAGTGGATTCGTGTCAAAGTTAAAATAACAGTTCACTGGTTTCTAGCCTTATACTCAGCTGAAACTAGCAAGTTTTTTAAGTCTCTCTGTCCACAATTAAAAGCAAAAATAATAACACTTTCTAGAGACTGTGTTTTGTTTATGTTCTTTAATGCAGGAAAATGTAGTATATACATAAGAATACAGTAGGGAAAAAACCTTTTTCAGAATTGTTGAACTGTTTATTTTCTCTTTTTAATGTCTTCATTCAGTTATCTCCATCTGATTCTGAACACCACAGAGCCTGTCAGCTTTGAAGCCATTGCATCTTTCCACAACTGGATTTTCAGTATTTGTTCATTCTAATTGTCCTATATTGAAAGTGATAATTATGAATTGCAGCTAATAAATCTGTATTATTTACCTTTCTCTTTGTTTCATTTTTAGCTCCATGTGGAGGACATTTTTCATCTCCAAGTGGAGTAATCCTCTCTCCAGGCTGGCCAGGGTATTATAAAGATTCCTTGAATTGTGAGTGGGTGATAGAAGCTGAACCTGGACACTCTATCAAAATTACATTTGAAAGGTCTTGGCTAATGTTTTTCTTATTTCATGTTTTCCAATTTTTACCCAGAAGCAGGACTTATTAGCTTTATCATAACATTAATTTGCACTGTCTCTAAAATCAAGCAATTGTATTATCATGTAGGACTTTCTGAAACTCCTTCAGAGCATAGATATTATGTTCAGTGTAATTTCTACTCTGATGTGCTGAAAAACTTTTGAAATTTCTACCCGCTTGCCTATCCCTAGACTGGGCCTGTCTGGCCCAGTATGAAATGCTGTCTGTTTTTAAATATTAGCATGTTTCATTTGCTTGTAACTATATTGCTATGATGAATTATAATTGCTGAGGTCTTTCTTTTCTCTCAAAATCACACAATCTTCAACTCTGAAAATCTGAATCAACTGTGAAAACTAAATTAAATGCAGTCATATTTTTATCCACTCTGAATATTTAATTATTATGTCAGCTGAGCTACTGTTGTGAAAGGACTGTGTGCTCTCAGGATAGAGTTCCAGTGCCCTCAAATTACTGCAGCATTCCACTTTTCCTAGACCGATGTCTAACATCCCTTCCTGATTCAAAGGATTGAAACGTGCTGAGCACCTTACATTTCTCGTGGTAGCAAGATGTTGGCATTTAATTTGAACACTTTATCAGAAAACAAGACAAAAAATGCATAAAGAATGCTATTCTTCTTATGTTTTAGATGGTATTTAATTGTAAATATTAAAAAATTAGGTAACAATCCAGTAAAAATGTGTATTGATGATGAAAATTATAGTGTACAAATATCATACAAGTACTTTTCAGTTGATATTTATGCAGCATGTTTTGACTAGACCTGCTAACACTTGACTTTAAAGAAGGTATTTCTTCATTTTATTACAATTCAAAAGTTGTTTTTAGCAAAGGATGAAATTCATACTCTCTTAGCAAAATTTGTCATTGTGATAAGATTTTTAAAACCTTTTTTTTAGTACTATAGCTTACACTATAATAAGCTGTTCATGGGACAACATAAACAATCAAAGGACAGGTAATATGTACACTTCAAAGTTATTTTCTATCCTTACCATCACATGAAAGTTAGTCTTCCAAAATCACTAGTATATCACTTAAAATAACGATTTACCAAATTTTTGTCAATTAGAATACAATAAAAATTTTAATAACCCTCCTGCTGAAATTTCTGTTAAGTTTTTGAAAAGAAAATTATAATTGCAAATAGTTCAGCAATTCATTTAAACTACACATTTGCTGTGGACAGTCATTTCAAAGTAAAAAGCATTTGCCTTTATATTTGCGAAATAAAATGCCAGCTGCATTTTCTTTCTTTGCACTGGAGTTTTACTAAATCTGACAGTCTCTTGCATACATTTTTTGTTTGTAATACATTAATGCCTTGTCATAAAATTGCACAACCTCTATTACTCTTGTAAGTAAGATCAATAAGAACAAGATATGGTCTCTTCGGATCACAGAGAAAGCTTCTATCCTCTTTATAATTTTTTTTTTATCCATTGCTGCTCATTTTTGACACTCTCATCCCTTGTCAGAAATTGGTCTACTATGCATATTGCTCAGATGCAGAAATCCAGAGAGGATTATACTCACATATAAACGTTTACTCTTATGTATCTCTGTGCAGAAGTACACTTAAAAATACATCTATGTATGTTCACACAGATGCACTTAAATATATATAGTTACGTCTGGATGCAATGAAAAGGTTATTCTATAAAAAAATGATGAAATAAATCTTTATAGTGTAATAAAAGAAAACATTTTGTAAACTACTGTTATGTTTTTTACTTAGACTTTATTATCTTTCACTTAGTTTAAATTTGCATTCTGAGTCATTTATACACTAGCTTTTTAAAGTCTCATCCTAGTCTTGGCTAACCTTGTTCTGCTGCTTCTTCTTGCAAATTTTCAGCTGCACTTTCTTAAGAGAAAAGGATAATTTTGTTGAAATATACTCTTTTAATACTATAGCCAAATAACTTTCTTATACGATTAAAAAAACCAACTCGTATTTTACCCAGTTCTTTACATTTCAACTTTGTCCTGAAAAATGCACATACTTTTTCTAGCCTTTATTAGTGCAAATACCAAAACTTCCACAATATATATGGTTATTTGAAAGATTTTTAATTTCTTGGTCACAGAAAAAATATTTATAGTACATGTCTAGAACTTTTAAATAATTTTTGGTTTTTCTAAGTTTCCCACTTGCAGAGTAGTTTCCTTTTAACCTTCCTATCTTCCTATATCTTCTCTCTTACGCCATTGGATAGGAGCAAGGTGCTGCATTCCATGCCTGTATGCTCAAGTGTTCCTGTGCCAAGGAGATAGAGACATGTAAAAAGAAGATCTACAGACAAAGCAAATAAAAGCACTTTTGTGCTTTCAGCTTGCAAAAAATAATTTTTTCATATATGGTTATACAATTGTGCATGTATACTTTAAAAAGTTTATTTCTGTTCTACAGGCCTAACTAAGATAGATAATCTGTTGGTATTTTATTTTAAAGCAGTATCTTTTTAGGATCAACTGAAATGACAGAAGTGAGAAATGGCAATGCCATTTTTCATTGTAATGAAGTGTTTATCATGAAGCCTAATTATAAGTATTTAAATGTGAGAGATGCTGATAGCAAACTACTGATTGGAGTACTAGTCACATTTGTCTACTGAGCATATACTGTGCAGCAGGAAATCCTAACACTGCACTGTGTTGATAAGGTGTCTCTTAGAAACAAAGATGTGCATTATAAATATTCAGGCACCTTTATCTATTCAAATAAGGCCTCTTAAAAAAAGTGTATGTGGCATCTCCTGCGTTAAAACTTGTTTCACTCCTCTCTGCTTGTGAGCCCTCCATAAGATGTCACATAGCAATGAAGATATCCAGGTTAATTCAACAATAGTGATCAGTTAGGTAGGAAGGAACATTGCAAGGGTCTTCTTACATTAGCACAGGGTATTTCTTATTCAATTTCCTAAAAACCCCTACTGTTTTCTCTCATACCAGAAAAAGAACAGTATGTAAATATAGCAGATATGTTGAGCATTAAGGGGAGAGATATTGAAGAAAAACTGACATAAGCATCAGATTTATAAATTAAATTTAAATTGACCAGTTTTTGAGCCAAATGACCAAGCAAAAGCATTGAACATAATCACCCCTTCAAATTTGTTTCAGTTCATCTCACTTGAAAGTGGTTCTTACATTTTCTTTCTTGGGTGATTATTCATTTTTTTCATTTTCATATTTTTCTGCTGTTTGCGGTGGTGCGTATAGTCCAAGTACTTTTGAGAGGATGTCTTTTATGTCTTTGGAGATTCAACTTAATTTCAACTTGACTTGACTGGCCTGATAGTTGCATTACACTTACAAGGTCTGTGGCTTTTTATGCCTTCTGTCTTAAGTATGCTTTTGATACAGATGCTAAGAAAGCTGAGCAAGACTAAATGATCTGTTTCCAAGATTTCTCCTGTGTTGTATGGATTGCTGGGGAAAAAAAAAAAAGGTGTTGGAAAGAGCAAGTTATTGCCTAGTAGCTTTTCAGCAGCATACCATTGTGAGTTCATGTGGGAACTAACAAACGCCAAAATTTTTGGTTTTCCTGCTTCTAGAATTATCCCACTTCATTTCTGTAACTCCCTATTACTTTAGCTCTGTGCTCTTTTATGTGTTATTTAGTGAGAGCAGAACATCAATAAAAGAAAACACGTGTTTTGTAGGCTTAATTTGTCTTGTCTTTTGCCAGACTCCTTTAGATGTTTAGGATCAGACTCATGGGACATAAGTGCTGAAATATCAAGTTTCTCAGTACACTGGCTTTACTCATGCAGTTCTTTGAATGGATTTCACAGAGCTGAATTAGGCTTCTAAGTAAATCAGTGAGAGACTTAAGACTATCTGAAGGTTCCTTGTAAAATCCTGCTGTTAATTGTTGCTTTTTAATTCTGAAAAGGTTTTTCAATAATCCATCAGTCCATTATAAAGCAGTATGATTGATCTAGCGTCTGTCATAGCAAGAAAGATAAACCACTGTCAAAATACCGAAGAGGTGTTTGGAATTGCTGATACCATGTAAAACAAGACAAGCAAGGAGATATCTAGCAGCTTTTCCTTGCCAGGGAGAGCACACGTGGTATATTTAAACAGGCATTTTGTTTTCTAGTGCTTTCTAAAAAGGATTTTTAGTTGTGGTTTTTTTTCCCGATAACTTCTGTCACTACTTTAGATTGAGTCTCAGCTGGCATAAAGCCACTGCAGTCAAGGGTCAAGTAATTCTATCCCTGCTTATAGACGATTGTAAGGTAGGGAACTCAAGAGTATGATTCTTTGATGATACA
This sequence comes from Eulacestoma nigropectus, assembly GCA_013397775.1. Classification (NCBI taxonomy): domain Eukaryota; kingdom Metazoa; phylum Chordata; class Aves; order Passeriformes; genus Eulacestoma; species Eulacestoma nigropectus. The sequence continues at coordinate 511,088 of VZTE01004626.1, forward strand.
AAGTACCTTGATGATATTTGTACCAAATGGATCAACATACCCTCCATATAATTTAATTAATTATTCAAAAAAGAAAAATAATTTTGGGTTATAAAATAGCATATGCAAGTAATGTTAAACTTTATTAACAAACTGTTTCTGGCTTTTGTTTCCTGCCGTACAAACCAGCTCCAGGAGTTTAAATTTATTTCACATCTTTCTAATGAACTAACCTGAAATTTTATTATTATAAAAAATTATACAGGATAATTGCATTGATATTGCAAAATAGATCCATGGAGAAGAAAAAATACTATCAGGGAAGGCGCATAGTTTAAAAATATGGGTTTATAGAATTTGTTTTAACTCTCTCTTAAATTTGTGCCTCTGTGTGTTTCCGCAATTCCAGATTTCAAACTGAACTCAATTATGATGTTTTGGAAGTTCATGATGGACCAAGCTTATTATCTCCACTTTTGGGATCTTATAATGGTACACAGGTCCCACAGTTTCTGTTTAGCAGTAGCAATTTCATGTATCTTCTCTTTACAACTGATAACAGTCGTTCTAACAATGGATTCAAAATTCACTATGAAAGTAAGTAATTCTATGTTGTATTATTTGATTTCCCCTCCCCCTCAATGATTACCCTAGTACAGTTGTCAGCGTGGGTAAATTCCTGTTATTTCTCAGTCTGAGAAAGATTTAGTAATGTTAAACTGCAAAAATTTTATTTATATTTAATGTCATTGATGTACTGCTCTGTGCTTTAAGAATCAAAAGATGAAAATGAGAAGCAAATGCCTTTCTTCTGGAGGCTGCTTTTATGTCTTAATATTCTTATATTTTATACAATACTTTTTTGTGTGTGTAAAATTACATGAGATCAGAAAGATTATGAAAATCTAAGAAAATAACTGAATTAGTGTTCTGATTGATGTATCTGCAGCTCTAACTGAAGGTAGAGGGAAATGCAGTTTACATAATGACCTGAAAATCAAGAAATGGAATTGGCTGATTATGAATTTTTAGGGTTCTCAAAACCTGTCTATCTGATTTTTTTTCTGACATATAAATATTTTTTTGTCTTTATTATAGTCATTTAAACTATGCTGCAGAAAGTATCTCTAGGATTTCATACTTTATGAATTATTAAAATTCCTATAAGTTGAAATATTATAATTCTATTTACATTTTGTCTTTCTAAATATAACTTCTGTTGTAATAATTCCTACTTATATGAGAAATAATATTTTTACTGTAATCACTATCTGATGTGCTTAGTAAAGGTTATAAGCACATTGTTTGTCCATTCCTGTTTCATACTTCTGCTTGTTGGAATTACCACCAAAAAATTTTCAAATGTTCCTAATTTTTAACATTATTTTTTGCAATTCTCACTATTCCTGACCACTAATGATAAGGATACTAAAAACAATATGCATGGAGGTGATGTTGCCAGATAAAATTTGGGTTGATTTGAACTCCAGTGAATGTTAAGTTCAGGCTGTTTATTGAAAAAAATTCTGTTATTTTTCCAAAATTGTTAACTGTCCTAGCATTCATCCACAAACTTCCATTTGTATCATCTTCTGCATTAGGAACAAGTGATGATTTTGTTAAGTTCTCATCTGTGCTGAAGTTTGAAGGAAGGCTATCTTAACACATGAGGAAAACTAGATTAAGACTGCCAGCAGAGACCACTAAATTTGTAGAAGGACTGAATAATGTTAAATGGTAAAAATTATACTTTGGGAATGTGAACAGCAAATGGAAGAAATCTGCACTTCATATAAATAATAAACTGTTTCAATTAAATAAAGTTGCAAAGGAAACCTGAAATTTCTTTATAAATAAATTCTTGAATTTCATTATAAAGTCCCATATTTTGTAAAATTGATCCACACTCCACAGTTCTCTTTACACTAGTGGAGAATAAAAGCTAAATTTATACTATCAGAGAACATTGAAAATATATATTCTTACTATTTGTACGCAAAATAAACAATTTTCAGCAGTTGCTTTTCTGTTTAATAGCCCCTGTTTATACGCAGAAGTCTAGTATTCATTTTATTTTTGCTTAATTCTTACTGGTTTCTCATCTTGTATTATCCAGTACAATCCAATTCTGTTTTCCTTTTTGGGAATACGAATAATAATAAACAGTCTCCTATTCATCATTTCTCCTCCCTTCAAATATTGTATCGAAAGCTGAGATCTTTTATATGTTCTTAACTTTTATGCTAATTATATCTTTCTGCGCTGAATTTCTTTGAAAGGAAGGATTTTTTATAACTTTTGTGTAGGAATATAACTGAATACTAGTTATAATTTACTAACTTCAGTATTATTTGTAGAGGGTTAGGGTTTTTTCATGATTATTTTACAATGAACTTCTTTATATGAGCTTTTACATTAACATCCCACTGGGAAATAATCTAAAAGGTTTAATTTTTTAGCACACATTGAAATTCCCTTTATCAAGTCAACTTCTCTTTACTATTTTCTGCTATTCTTTATCTTCTCAGTGTCTCACATATCAAATAACACTGGGTATAAGTGCGAGTTATGTAAATAATTGATCTGTGTAAATATTTAAAATATCAGTATCCAAAGAAATGAAAATAATTTTAGCTATGCTAGGAAATTTTGATCGGGAAAAAATAAAGGCTGAAAATCAGAATTTTGAGTGATCATCAAAGCTTTTCAATATCAGCATCAGGTACAAAACCATTTGATGTTGCTGAGACAGCATCAAACTAAGTAGCCTGTGAATTACGTGATTTTTTTTTTTTTTATTTAAATGTGTGATAATGAAGCCTTCACTTCCACTCACATCACAACCAATTACTTAAATGAATTTCAAAAAATCTATAGGTTCTTTATTTAAATGTCTATTTTTTTTTCCTTTTTTTTT
>VZTE01004626.1:514036-774794 GCA_013397775.1 Eulacestoma nigropectus
ATCTAGGTGTAACTGTTAATACTTACTCTTGCTTGGATCCTGGTATACCAGTGCATGGACGTCGTTATGGACATGACTTCTCTATAGGTTCCACTGTCTCATTTAGCTGTGATCCTGGTTATAGGCTGAGTCATGAGGAGCCTTTATTATGTGAAAAAAATCACTGGTGGAGTCACCCACTCCCAACTTGTGATGGTAAGGATGAATATATTTAATAGAGACTATCTTAAAATATACAAAGTTTGCCAAACTATTATTAGTCAAAATGAGTTAAATGGCAGAGCCCGTAAAACCTATATTTTTAGGAAGAAAAAGAATAGTTAGAGGAAATAAATGTCATATATCTCTGTGATGAGACTTGTAATCATAAAAGCAGAGAACAGTATATAATAATTTAATCCTGCAGATTACCGAAGGTATGGCTATCTGAATTTATGTCACTATGAGCTAACTGATTGCAAAATTTCTGTATATCTGGTTGTAAAACACTTATTACTGCCCATAAATATATTTGTTTGGGTATCAAACAAATCATGAGATGGAGTTTATTTGTACCTGACTCAAAAACTGCATTTTCTCCTGTTTCATGATGATCACTGTGTTTCTAGCTTGTTAACAGAACTTGACAGCCTACAATCACTGTAGAAATTTATTAGGGCCACATTATATCTGATGATTATTAAACTAGACAAAAGAGGGATCGACTAACAGATCTCCACTATATCATTAAATCTGAAAAATTACCTAATATTTTCAGTCATCTCTCGTAATCTGAATTGTTCATTTTACTATTTTCCCAGTTGGAGTCATATCAATGATATGTAATATTAAGAAAGTAGGTTGTAATGTTCATTAAGTTATGTTATTTGAGATGTTTACTTCTTAAAACAATTTCCCTCCTTGGAGCATGGTACATGTTTTTGATGTTAAAACTGTTTTTAGGAATAATATAACTATTTAATTCTAGGGTAGTATTTACCCAAAGAAAGTTTCCTGAGCTTTTATGAGGTACAGACTGTACATGATACTGTATCTTTCTGATACAGTTCTTAGGGTCTTGGGACACTCATTTTGAAAGAAAAATCTGAATGAAGATTGATGAAGAAGCTTACTGAACCATGTGTGATTTGCCATATGGAAAACTATTAATTTCTACTCTATTACTTTCTTTAGAAAATGGTAGGGATTTCCTTGGCCTTCACATTGTTTATTTAGGAAATGGTTTGGGTTTTTACGTTTCAGTAAGTTGAAAGTGTCAGTATATGGCAATACTCAAAATTTGTGGTGGTAGAAAGGGGTATGAATGATCACATTCCTGAAAATGGCCCTCTGTAGTTCCACAAGCCCATTTTCTAAAAGGTTCTGCATCTTAGTCAGGTTCTTGCAATGAAGAATTGAAGGGTTCCCACAATTTGCAGTCAAGGAGACTATATGTTGCTGAATAGGCCATAAAACTAAGATGTGTTTTCTCGTGGTGATACGCACTAGATGATACTCATGTAGAACAAACAGTATTAACACACTCTCTGTGAATACTGTGCTCTGTTGTGAAATAAACTTGCATATTGTGATAAATTTCTTCTTAAAGATGCTGAACTAGTATGCAATTCATTAAGTAAATGAGGTTTCTTTTTCTCCAGAGAACATTGCTAAATGGCAATTGTCCATTCAATAAATATGCTTTAAAGGTAGGATTTAGTACATTTATTCTACTACATTTAATCAGTTTATGGTTAATATAATTTTAATTTCATTGCTCCATTTCATCTCTGGTGGAATGTTTTTTAAAACAATCCAGAGCCCTTGCACCCCAGGGGAAAAAAAGGCATTTGCTAAATGGGCTGTTCTTTGCATAAACTACAAATATGGGTTTGTATTAATCATACCACTAATAAACACATCAGTCACTATTACTGCACATTTAATATGTTACTCTGATGGTTTCTGAGGAGACAAGTCCTTTTTTGATTGTTCTTTTTGATATTTGCATCTCTTTTTTTATAATTACATCATGTAGCGATGTGGAGACAGACCATGATAATTGTGCAGACAGGTCATGGCAACTCATGAGTCTCTGCAGTTTGGAGAAGTGAGTACAAAAGGAAAAAATTTAGGCTTCTTACAGCAAGTTCTTCCTCAAAATAGAACATGGTGTTGACTGAAATTCTATTCTTTGAAGGGGTGTAAACTGATTTTTATATGATGTGTTTGATGTTGCACAGATAAGCATCACAAAAAAAAAAAAAGAGCTAAAATACATGGTTATGAGCTTTGCTGAGAAAATATTGCTTGTATTGAATTTATACCATTCTTATCTACTAACTACATATGAGTCACTTTTTACCTATGTATCTGGAAAGCTCTGAATTTCTTAACTGTAATCACTGCCCTGTGCTTAACTAAAAAAAGACCAAATTATGTCTTATAATGTCCTTTCTATATGAATACTAAAAGAGAATTTTGCTTTTAAACTTTGAATGTATGTGGGGAACCCTATTCTATCCAATATACAAATTAGTGTATTAATCTCATCAAAAATTACAGAAAAATGAATATAAAAGTTAGATATCTAATTAAAATGTAAAGTGCTCTTTATTCCCTTAATCATAACATGAAATAGAATGCTAATAGATAATTCTTATTCATTGTTTGAATTAAAAATAAATATTGTCATTCTACCTGATCTTCATTTACTTAAGAAAATTAATAAATAGAATGAAAATAATCCAAGCAAGGTAAAAAACCTTTAATGTTTATATTGGAAACCCCTAGATGTCCAAATGAATTAGCAAATTTGACTTATGCAGTACATGAGGAACGTATTCAGGGAATAATGCAGAGGTGTTAAGTCCTTTCTGTTGACATCTCTAAAATAAAAATAATACTTCCATTAAAACACAGCAGTTAAAAAACTTGCTTCAAATATTCAGTGTGGTAGATGCCGGAATTGGAAGTGGAGAGCATGTCTGGTCTATTTTAGATTAAAATAAGAAAGTAAAAATGCAAGTTTATATTGTGAGTAATCTAGGTTTCACTAGTTTCTATTAAATTAATCTCTTGTGTAATATGACTCAAGTCCAAGGTTTCTTTCTTGAAGCTGAATATGTTAATTTGATGTCCATATCCTTATTTATTTACCCCTGCTGACCTACATCTCGTTTTAAGATACATTACATTTTCTACAATTAGGGAAGACAAATGCTGAAGTTTCTTGGTCTATGAAGCACAGTGTATAAGAATCAAACTCTAATTCACTGTTTCAATAATTTTAAACTCTATTTTATATGCCACTTTTGTTATTCAATTGCACAATAAATGAAAATCATCTCAGAATTACATTTTTAATTGGAAGTTAGAGTCAATTAAGCAAATGAATGTAATAAGGCCTTTGTGTTTTAGTGCGCATATATATTTGTATTAAGACTTATATATACACAAACGTATTTCCATACAAATAGATTTTTCTTTTTTTTCTCGGTGCTTCTTTCTCAACTAGCATATGTTATTAGTCTTCTTCGATGATGCTTGAAATCTAAAACTAATTGTTATTACTAATCAATTATAATTGTGTATTTTCTCTTCCCATTACCTCTGAAAACCAAATAGTTTTCAATTATTTGTACTAACAACAAACTGAACTTTAGGAAAAAAGTTGGGGTTTTCTGAAAGCTTCTCTTCTTCCTAAGAGTATTTTATCTTTCCTGAGAAAATTGAGATACATCATTGTATGTTAGTGTCTGAGTTGTGGTTAGTGATCTATGGCTAGTCTCTTGAAAAATCTCTACATAAGAAAATGATAGGTGATACCATTTGAAAATGTGAAAAATACTAATTTCACAGATATCCCCACCTTCAATCAGGCTCAAAAAGTAAAACACTGTTTTGTTTTGTTTTGTTTTTTTTTCTGAATTACTAGTGATCACTCTATGTTGAAATAAATCAAAAATGCATTTATATATATCTGTATCTATTTATATATATATCTGTATTATTTTCACTTGATTTACTGAAATAACTCATGTTTTCTTGATATTTTCTGTCCTTTTTGGATATGGGGACTCCCTTCCTCTCACATCCAGAATTCTTGACATTTCATATCTCTTCATAACTCTGAGACTGACTTGTATTACATCAAAACCAATTCATTTTAAATAGATAGCAAATTGTATTTGTAGACCTCAGGTGACAGCAAACATAATTAGTCATTGTTGAGTTTTATTGCAGTGTATAAAAAGCAAAATTTAAGAGGGTTTTCTATGAAGAAGTGTTCAGCTAGCTGTACACGGTGACCCCTGCAGGAAGAGAATAGACAAACTGACTTCTGCAGTTAAATATAAATATGTTAAAACCAGAACAGAGGGCATGTAATAATAAAACAGAAAGAAGAAACAAACAAACAAACAAAAAAATAGGAACAAACACGTCACAATCTAATGTAAACTGTCCTAGCAATATGTTTCTGTAGCACAGCTGCTGTGACAAGACAGCTAAGTACTTGCAGTTGCTAATGCAGAGATTGTAGAGAAGGAAAACATATCTTACTGAAGTAGATTTAAAAAGCCTGTCTCATTACTGATCCAAAAAGCATAGATTCTTGTGTGGTTTGCCAGCCTTCCCAAGTGAGACCCCAAGAAGGAATAGGACATAATGACAGTTTAGCAGAAGATCAAATGGGTAAAAATAGATCATGAATAATTTTAAGCTAGAAATTATTAGGCTATTTCTAGTATTGCAAGATTGATTTCCTATAACAGTTTTATAGTAGCATGAAATATGGCCTGAAGTGGAACTTAGCTATGAATGACAGAAGTCAAGTGTTTTTATTACAATTATTCATGTATTTTAGGGATGAAGCATGGCCCGCATGTCTCCCACTGAGACACAAGTAGCCTGACTAAAGGTTCTGAAATTGTTTGGGCCAAAAATTATATTCAATATATATACTGGGCCATTTTCTAAGCTAGGCTTGCTTGCTGTCACTTTTGTGATAGATCATGTTACTGAGAAAAATGAATGCAGTTGCAACAAAAGAAAATGTCAGTAATCAGCCTAATATTGTAAGAAATTATTTCAGCTGAACATCTGATGTAGTCACCAAATTCCACTATTAAATTAGAATTTTCATTCATAGTTATCTAAAACTTGCTTCTTAAATTGTTACATCATTTCTGATCACCACAGTGTTGTGGAGTTACTTTATACTATACTTCCAGCTACCTATCTGTATTTCATACAGTAACTTTTATATTTTGTTCTCTTTAATTGTTGGTCTTTTGATCTTGGTTTGTGTTTAGTTTTGAGGTTTTTTTGTTTTGCTTCTTTTTATATTTTGTTTCTCCCTATTTCAAAACATAGTAATGCAGGCATGTCTTGATTCAGCTTCTCTGATTGCATAAAAAAAGAAATTTTTAATTAGTGTGTTAACATAATATTCCATTTTCCACATTGGAAATCAAAAATAGTGCTTTAGTTATTTGCTTAAGTATTTATTCTACTTTTGCTCTTTCCTAGATTCCATCTCTGTATAATCAGATAAAGTGAAAGAAAGGTAGAATTTGGAAATAAGCGTGTTTATCCTTTTCTGTTCTTATTTTTATGTGCTTCTGTTTTCCTTTGCACTCTGAAAAACAGTCAGATACTAGTAGTGGTATTGCATGCTTGGGCTGTTAGCCATCTTACCAGGGCCAGTTGCACATCTACTATTTCAGATTTGTCAACTTGGCTTTATTTTCTAAAAGACTGGTCCCTTGATGTCTTTTTATGCCATCTGCTAGCCTTCATAGAGCTACACTGAGGGCCTGATGGCATGCCATAGATGTTTTGTCACTATTTGCATTCCTGAGAAGTTTTCAAACACCTCCTGTAAAATATATTATTTGTTTGGTGTATATCCCGTGATTTTAAAAACTGCCTGTATTTTTTTATTTAATGGATGAAGTAGTCACCATCAGAAGCTCCAACAACAAGCTGTCACAGCCCTGATTGTGTTTTGCTAGTGTCTAAATATAGCAAGATCAGATGATAGGGTGGCAGTGTTTGCCTTCACTGTCTCTTCATCAGAGAAGTGAGGAGGAAAAATAATATGGAAGGAGGTTATTTGCCTGTGGCAACAATGAAGGGATTGGGCAATTGTGGTCCTAGAATGTCTTTTTTCAGCCTATGGTACTGGATTTGCAAATTTCCATCTTACAACTAGGCCAACAAAGGCTAGAAAGTTGGCAGGGGAAATAGCACATACAAAGCATTCAGGAGGCTATCCAGAGAAGTAAGCGTGTTTAAAACAGAAATATAGTTTGTTGAAATGATCCAACAAATTTTAGCTAGGCAAGACAGGGCAGTCTTCATCTTAGTGTATAGGATGAAATTCCATTTCTGATTTATAAAAAAATTGTTTTTAAATATATGCTTCATTTAGTGCCCTGAACATAGTGATGGTATGCAGGGCCATAACCTAATTATGAAAAATAGTTGATCCTTATGAAAACTTTCCACAGTGCTACTGAAATGTCTGGAAAATGCCTGTATTTCATTGACACAAATGTCTGCTTAGGTACAGGGTGACATAGAAGGTACATTCTGGATAGTCTCTTGATTTTCTGTCTGCTGTATCCTCAAATCAGTTATGAATGTACATTTACAAGCAGAGAATTGTGACATGTCAATATATTCATTCCCAAAATATAACATTAAAAGCAAAGGCATAATGGATATAACTTCCAGTATTTACTCCATCAATGTATAGCAGAAATTGCCATAAGTAGCATAAATATCAAGATAGAGCAGAAGAAACAGCATGATGCAGCTAATCGCTTACAGCATCTTTCTCCTGAAGTATGTAGATGTTCGAGCACATACTGAAAGGCCAAACTTCTTCCCACTTTACGAGTCATACTGTTGAGTGCTGCCTGTTACAGGATGGGTAGGAGCAGGTTCAATCAGATAGTGCAGGTGTTGCAGCATCTCATAGAAAGAGTCATTGCTCCTCCAGCCTGTGACAGGCTCCTTCCCTCACCCTCATTGCTGTGGCAGCAGGGTGGGAAGCACAGACATGAGCAATAAATAGGTGAATGACAGCTTATAGAACAAGAAGAGGGCTTGATATTTGTATCGACCGGAATTACAGACAAGTAGCTGCCATTTACATCTCTCCAAACCTGCCTTTCAAGACCTTAAACGTGCTAAAGAGAAGAGAAGAATTTGTGTTAATTACTTTGGAAGGACTGCTCATACGGAGAACTGCAATCAACTTTACTAGAATGGTCTAGATTATTTGACATGAACCTGGTGACAGTAGTTCACGTGCACTGTTTTTCTTTATTCTAGAACATTTCTACAAAATAATTTTGGTAGTGTGTATAATTAGGCTAAGGAAAATAAAAGGAATAGATGCTTTTAATCTTGAGGAAAAGAAAATAGAACTACTCGTTTGTTTTATAATGTATGCCCTTCTGAGATAATCTGTATTCACAGAACTCTGATGTAATAACTTGGAACAGAATTTTAATAACTGTTATTGACATATGATAATTCTAAGGTACAAGATTCTTCTTTACTAAAAATGACTTGATTAATGTTGTATTTCAAAAACCCTGGAATAGAAAATCATTGAACTATAAATTTTTGCCAGTATTGGAATGACTAAATTCTTGTATTTTGCATTAATTCAAGATGTAATTTAATTTTTGTATTGCTCAATTATGGATTACTTCTATAAAGTTGCTAATGAAACTATAGAATTGCTTATTCTTATATTGGAACCTGTCATTATCACTAACATTATAGATATAAACCCATAACCAATAATTATATACAAGAAATCATGTCAACTTTCCCTGCACAAATATTTTAAGTAAATAATTCTTCAATAGCCAAGACACACCATTTTATCTCTCCAACCTAGGCTTCTGCTTAAGTGATATTGTTTGGCTCTCTATCATCTGCCTTCATCTCTCTGCTGAACTTAACGACTTCCACAGACTCTCCAGAAAACATGAAAAAGCAGCTAATGAAACTTGATTTTGACTTTCTTATGCATATTAAATGCATATTAATTAATCATTGATTGCATGTCATTTTATATTGTATAAAAATGGCCTGTAGTTATATCTGAAATTGCTAAATCATATAACTACTTTTAAGTAATTTTAAAGTCAGAAATGTATAGGTTTGTTTTCTCACATTTTCTATTATCTGTGTATTTTCTATTCTTTTTATTATTATTATTATTATTACTATTATTATTATTGTTATTTTCTTTCTAGCTTTATGTGGTGGAGATGTTAGAGGACCTAGTGGAACAATTTTATCCCCAAGTTATCCTGATCTATATCCAAATTCACTGAATTGCACATGGACTGTGGATGTTACCCATGGAAAAGGTAAATAAATCCTTTTCTCTTTTTCCACTTTTTTTTTTTTTTTTAAATATAGAAGTCCAGTATTCTCAGGTCTAGAAGTAGACCTAGGTTAGCACCAAAGCACTTGGATTTGCATTGCTGATTTTTGGGTTTGCTTAATTTTCTTGTAGTAACTCCTATAATTGCAGAAGTGGACTAGGCCCTTATATTTCCCACAGAATGAAAAGTTAGTGAGAAAAAATTAAATAATGACTGATCACAGAAGCTGAAGGACTGGAGGCTTTTAAGGAGAGGAGGTTATTTCTTGAATGTAGATTTCAGGAAAAAGCTGTAATACTGATTTGAACTCTTCTCTGAGAGGTTAAGTAATGCTTAGGACACAAATGGAAGCTGTGATTTCCAGTTAGCAAAGTTTCCTAGAAATAGTGTGTCTGTAGTGGTTTGATCACACCTATTTCACTCTGTGAGATAAGGACCAGAAGAAATGCAAAGCAGGCCTAAAACTTTAAAGAATATAAAGAAGATTATTACTAACAGGGTTAAAAGTAACAAGAAATAATAAGTTAAAGCAAAACTCTCTTCCCTCCAGCACTCCCCAAGCAAAAACCCCTTCTCTTCTCCCTTTTCTCCCTTCAGCACTCCCCCCTCCTTTTACCACCTCGCACAAAGGGTAACAATTTTGGTCAGTGTTGCAGTCCTTAAAAGTGTCTTTCTTATGCTTAGGGAAAAAGGTTCCCTTCTGCCATGCCATGGAAATCCTTCACAACTCAGTAGTCTGCCTGGAAACCATCTACTGAAGTGAAATATCTCTCCCATGACAATTCCACAGTATATTCATACTGCAATCATGGGCCATCACATGGGGTTACAAGTCCTTTTAAAGATGAATTCTTCCAGCCCAAACACAAAGGTTCTCTGCTTCCAGTCTCTTTTAAACATGAATTATTCCAGCTTAAACACAAGGGCTTCTCTGCTTCTTCACAAACCTCTAAAAGCTGCTTCACAACTACATGGCCTGGCATAGGCATTCTCTTACATCTTCACAGGCTGCAACATAAATTCTCACAGGCATGGATTTTCATCTCCCCATACTTTAAAATTATTTAAAGAGTTCAGTCCTCCGCAGCTGCTAGAAGGGGTTTTAAGATTGGCACCAGAACGCACACACCCTTTTCTCCCGCCGCCATCTCAGCGTCGTCTCACGTGACTTACTTTCTCTTTCTCCCTGACCGTGCAGCCTCCATGTTCTTCTCCCTCACGTCTTTCCCCACGGGCTGCGCTGATGTTCAGTTCGGTGCGAGCTGTGCAGGCTGGAAAAGGAGGCTCCGCTGGTCCCGCTGGGTCTGCGCGGGCTGCAGGAGGGTGGAGAGGAGGCTCCTCCGGGCTGCATGAAGGGGGAGGGGAGGCCCCTCCTGATTTCTCCAGAAGCCGAGCCGGATGGATTCGGCTATGGGCAGTCCATAGTTAGTTTAGCTGCCCGCAGCTCTGAGGGAAGGGAGAGGGGTGAGGGGAGGGGGGGCAGGCAGGAGCCCAGGCCAGGCCTGGGCCAGGCCCGGAGGCTGCCCGGGGCTCGGAAGCCCCCCCTTCTCCGTCCGGAGACCGGGAACCAGAGAGGAACTTCCCGCCCTTGCACGGGGTTTAAATATGCAAAATTCACAAAAGCACATTGGCTTAAAAGCTTGTCAATCAACTCAGTTTCAACCCATTACAGTGTCCTAGGTGCTTTCAAATGAAAGGTTTTGATACTAGATGAGATGGACCATAATTTTAGGTTTTTGTTGGTACTTTATATTAAATATGGGAGCAACTGCATAGTACTCCTGCTGTGGGTGGCAAGAGCCAGAGAGGTGTAAGATTCAATGTTAGGGGAAGGAGAAAGAGATAGACGTCATAAGAGAAATTGAATACAAAGAGAGTAAGCTGGTAAGAACACAAAAAGGAGAATTATATTGTGACACTTGCAAGAATACAGAAAAAGAAATGAAAGGGAGAAGAAAGAAGACAAGTTCAATTTTGAATTTCATCAATGTTCTCTGTGAAGGCATGAAAAATGTCAAAAAGTACACTGCTGATGTATTCCTCTAAGAAAGAGTTATTGTTAACATAAAAATAAGATTTCACGTATAGAGAATTGTGCTGATCTGTGATCCTCTTATTCCATTTTGTGCAAATAGTGTGATAGTTCCTCATCTAGATGCTAAATCACTCTGACTAGTTGTCCCATTTAAAACTCCTTAAAGTGTTAAAGCGGCAAAGTGTATCTCAAAATTATTGCTGCAGCTGTTCCACAGTCTCTCTTATTACCAAGTGATGCCATTGTGTCAATGTAATTTGATTCTAAACACCCACAGTGAAAAAGCCTCCTGAACTTACAGATGCTACATCACATGCTACATTTTCCCTTGTTACCTCTAGATATGATACATGGCTTTTAGAGTTGTGGGAATATAAAGGACTGTGCATCTTTTCTTCTTCTGGATATGCAAGAAAGCCTAATAGAAAGTGTAAAGAAACTGTTAGACCTGTAGTCATTCGTCTTGCACTCTGTCTGAGAAGTCACTGGATAACAGCACAAGCTTTATAATCTGACTATTGAAGGCAAGTAGAAGAGATGGATAAGAGTTTAGCTTCATGGAGTAATACACGACAGAAAATGATGTGAATTCTACAGTAAAAGTGAGGTCAGATTAAGCCACATTTTTCAGGATTCTTGAAAGACATTTTATTAACACTTCCATTTTTCTTAAATTAAAAATGGAATTATGAAGAAAAGTACTTGGGAAGTTTGTTTGGTTTTTTTTTTTCTTTTCTTTTTTAGAAAACGAAGTAGCTTTTTTGTGATTTATCATCTTTTTTTTAAAACCTCGGCTAGAGAAGTACTTAAAAGTTGGGATAAATAAAAGCTGAAAATCTCAATGTTACAACATTATATGTGAGGCTGTTAAGAAAACCCACCATTATCATGAGACTCCTGAGAAAACAGATTTACAGAAATAAAACATGCAGGGGAAGACATAATAGTACAAATACAGATATTTATAAGCACATATACACTGATAAATATATGCACGCATGTTTATAGACTCACATTCATGTTTGATTCAATGTCAGGAAATGTTACAGTCTTGGGGCAGAGTAGCTGGAAAGCTGCTCAGTGGAAAAAGACCTGAGTGTGCTGGTTGACAGCAGCTGAACATGATCCAGTAGTGAGCCCAGGTGGCCAAGAAGGCCAATGGTGTCCTGGCCTGTATCAGAAATGGTGTGGCCTGCAGGACCAGGGCAATGATTTTATCTCTGTACTCAACACTGTTTGTCCTGTGTCCAGTTCTGAGCCCCTCAGTACAAGAAAGACTTTGAGATGCTGGAGCATATCTAAAGGTTGGACATCGGGAGAAAATTTCTTCATGGAAGGAGTTATCAAGCATTGGAACAGGCTGCCCAGGGAAGTGATATCCCTGAAGCTATTTAGAAAAATGTGTAGATGTGGCACTTAAGGACGTGGTTTAGTGGTGGACTTGGCAGTGCTGGATTAGTGGTTGGACTCAATGATCTTAGAGGTCTTTTCCAACTTAAATGACCTATGATTCAGTAAGTTTGATATTATCGTATGGAAATGTTATTAAGGAAAAACATTAAGTATGAACTCAATGTCACAATTTGACTAGGATATTTTGATCTTTGCTGCTCAAAGAGCTGCTGGAAAAAATTGTGGAGTGGGTATTTGCTCTGAGTAGGAAATAGTGTGTGAAATCTTCATACTTTGTACTTGTTGGCAAAAAGCTATTAATTCTTTAAGCTCTTCCTGTTGTACTGCATGAGGAAGATAGCTCTCCTTTTAAGAGAATAAGTCACAGGCTTAATTTAAATTTCTAATAGTAAAGTTCTATGTCACAGTGAGCTAGTCAATTAGGACACTTCTGTATTTAATGGACAAATGCATGTATCTTCAGGATATGAGTCATTGCACCCTTAAAAGGTACCTAAAGCAGATGGAATGAACTATCCTCTGAAGGCACCTGTTTATCTCTGTCATCTAATGTTCAGGGGGTGAATACAATCCCCAGAGGAAGTGTCTATGGGGAGGCTGAGTGACAAAGTTTTACATAGTTACCATTTAGAAAAATTAATCCCATACACATAAATGGGTTATTTTAATGAGAGGGAGAAATAAACTTTGTTCTGGATATCTCATTTTCTGCTCTATTTCGTATCTAGTATAATTTCAACTTCAGAAATGCAAGGAGTGTCTTCTACTGGCTACTAACTAGTGAGGTCATTTTTACGTTAGACCGTTTTGGGGCTTTTTTCCACAAAGCTTTGTAGTTTCGTGTCAGACTGCCAAGAAAAAGTATATGACTTGTAGCTCCAGAATGCTGTGAGGTACTTTCTTATACACACATCTTTGTGTTGCAACGTCATACTGCTATTACATAAGAACAGGTAATTAAATGCATAGATTTAGTTATGATGTATATTTCATGTCTGGATATGTTGTATTGCTAGGAAAAACAATTTCTGTGTTTGTATATACTGTTTTAAATAACAATATTGCAACATAAATATATGTGTTTTTAATTTTCCTCTTCAAGTGTATCTAAAGTTTTAGAATTAATTTTTCATTTGTGTTCATGTGGACCAGCATTATGATTCTTGAGTGCCCATTACAACTTGATATATTTTTTTTCCTTTTTTTAAAAAAAATTGTTAACTAGAGAATTGAACATTTATTTTAAATATAGTTAATATGTCTATTAATTACTATTATGAAGAGAAAAGGAAACACCTATTGACAATAATTATTGCATTTGGTGTGTGATTAGAATGCAATTTAAATATATGGTGAAAAGAAATTTGTGGAGTATCAGTGGTATGTTTTAAAACATTTATTATTAGATCAGTTACTTTACCCATCCCCAACAGTCTAGATTGTAACATTAAGAAGCAACGTTTTACAGTGTTATGTCTTCCTATCGTCATTTCAGATTTTAAATATTCCCCTTGTAAAGAAAGGCGCATGTGAGGCAGAATGAGAAGGAATCTACTTGAACATATCTTTTAAAATTCTTCCCCAGAGAAGACACAATCTGTCACACAGCATATATTAATGTGATTAGAATATTTTCTGAAGAAAACTAAATTGTACAGCTACTGCTGGAATATACCGTGGGGTTTTGCTTAGAAATGTCATGGCAATCTGGAAAATTGATTGAAACATTCCCTTGAGTTAAACCTTGAGTCTGATGTTTGAACAATACTCAGTGAAGCTCAGCTGTGATTCACAGGAATTTCATTATTTTGGGTTACTACCATAAAATTTTCTTTGGCATTTCTGATTTTATTGTTTCAGTATACATGCATGCACAAAAAGGGGCAGAATTGATTTGGACTGCAGTAAATGCAACAAATATGAGCTGAATTTCAGTCTTATTCTCTATATATCACATGGGGTTTTTTAAGAGCTGTTTTCATGTCAAATCAGCACTGCGTCATATATGAACTAAGTTAAAAATCCCAGACATTTAAGAATTTATTAATTCTAAAGCTAAATTTATATACATTAGTTCAAAAGATATGCAACCCAATCTCAATTCCAGAATTCTGTGTGTGATTTTTGCCAATTTATTTTCACACAATCTCAGAGAATAAAAAGGATGATCAAAATAGATGAAGGGCTTTGCTCATGTAATTAATAAACTAAGAATTTTTACAGGCCAGAATAAATCTTTTGGACTATTTATTTTTACCATAAGCATAAAATAAAATTCCATCCAGTAATTTCTATATCAGTGCTACTAAGTAAGGATGTGTTTTTCTGGATCCAGAGGGAGTATGTGATGTGCGTGTAGTTCTAAGATGAGGAGGTATCTACTTGAAAAAGCTGAATGGTTCTCCAGTCTCTTTAAAGGGAAGTAAAAGATAGAGGTCTCCAAGATCCAAGGTTTTTCTCTGATTGCTCCCATCTCTATGTCCAGCTGATGGCAAGATTAAGCATGTATTCCAAAGATGCCAATATGCACATATGCCAAAAATGCCAATATAAATGACTGGTCACACAGATTAACAAGGACAGAGGCAAGTGTCTTATTGGCACACATAGAAACACCAACAGCACTGAAACAGACATGAACAGCAAAGGCAACCAAATCCTATTTCTCCATCCAGGTTGAGGGGAAAAGAAGTTTGTTAGAAGTGACACTCACACACACACATGCATGTGCTCCCCCAACTTTCCATATTCTGACCTGGGAGCTGGACTCTGGATTCCACTCCTACTAGGTGCTGCCTGCTCTGTGACCAATGGCCTTTTTTCCAGTTGTCCCCTGATCTCATCCTGCTCCCCAGACAGTCCATACTAATGTCCACTGGTGGTCACCCATATGCTCACACTCTGGACAGAAGACACATTTGATCACTAGTCAAGAATAGAGTTTTAAAATAATAGAGGACAGACTGTGCTGGTTAGGTGCAGGGATTAGTGAGAGAGCCTTAACCCTCTCTCTTTTCCCGCACATTTTTCACTCTTACCTAGCATGATCCCTCCCCTTTTCTTCCTTTGGCCCAAAACATCTCACAAAAAGTTTTGAGATCTCCAACTACCTTTTTTAAAAATCTCATCTTCAGTTTTACATAATCTCAGAAATTCCCTCTGCTACTCCACAGTAAATTTCTAATTTTCATGAGATGCAAGATAATGTTCTGTCCCCAATTATCATCAATTACTAAGTTCTGATTTAACTGCTTTAAGGTTACAGTGATACATTTAATTTACCATCAGACAGAAACATAAGAATTCTGGTCTTTATTAGTACCTCCACTTAATCCTGCTTATTAAAGGTTATGAGAATGTGTATTCCATTCATGACTTCTCTCATTTCTTGTCTTTGCTTCCTGTACTGAAAAGTCCTTTACCAGGTTTGTAAGCCAAGTATCCTTGCATTCCAGATACCTATACAAGCTGTATTTCTTAGGTGTGATTGAGTTGCATCAACATAAATGTTTAATGCTATTCAGACAACCTCAGGAATATTATTTAAAAAAAAAAACAAAACCAAACCAAAACCAGTAGCAGGCAATTGTACTGACAGCTTCTAAAGCTGCACGAGGTCTAGAAAAGGTAACTTAAAACGCCTGAAGGGGCATGATGTTTCTTTATTTAGATAGATGAGTCAAGCAGAGTATATCTAGCTTGGATTTTGTTACCCTGTTTGGGAAATTTGGGGCTGGTGGTGGCAGGGGGAGGATGAGTGGTGCAGTATAGGGTCTGTAGGAAGGGGAACTATTTTTTGCTTTTTGATTATATTATGTTTACTATTAAAAATCTGTTGGCCAGGAGAGTACCCAAAAGTCAATCTTCATCAACTATGTTAATCTGCAGTCACATGAATGCATCATCCTAAGTATTATGTCATCAGATATATTTGAAGAGACTGAATCATTGGTTATCAACTTACATGATAAAACTGAAAATGGTGTCACACTAGAGGTATCAGTAATCAC
The DNA here is from genome assembly GCA_013397775.1 of Eulacestoma nigropectus. Classification (NCBI taxonomy): domain Eukaryota; kingdom Metazoa; phylum Chordata; class Aves; order Passeriformes; genus Eulacestoma; species Eulacestoma nigropectus. The sequence continues at coordinate 529,891 of VZTE01004626.1, forward strand.
TTAAGCTAGCTGCTGGATTCTTCTGTTTATTTTTCTTGGCCTTTCTGTGCATTCTGCCTAAAGATAATGGTCTAACTCTTAGTTAAAAATGCAGAAGAGATTAAATCATCTGTCTTGATCTTTAAGTCTTTTTATTACTGTTTTCTTCCAGGAGATATCTTCCTTTCTAGATGTGTGATTCATAGATGATGATTGGCAAAAAAATTATGCTGTTGATGTATGTCATATCTTATTAGGAGACCTCTCCTTTTATGGGAGGAATTGGTGCGGCTCCTGTATGTGCCATTAGAATTTTATATCATATATTTTATAATCTTTCCTTTCACTTCTGCTATTCAAGGATACTGGTGATTGTAAGAAATAAGGTTTACTTTTTCTATTCTGTTTCTACTTGTGAACATACATAGTGCATCATTGGATTTTACGCAAAAATGGAAGCATGTATCTTTAAATTCTATAAATCAGATGTCCGTATTTTGCAGATAAAGGCAAAAGTGAAGGATGGTGTCAAAATAAAACCTGCTGCAAAGATATTTCAATTCTAAAATCAGGAAAGATACTCATTTTTTGAAAAATTGGATTATCTTAATTTTCTAAATGATGATTCATAATAAGGTGGATGAATTTTAAACTTGGCTTAGTTACGTGGATGTTAATAGGGTGATCTGTAAATCTAATTCTACTTTTTCTAATAGGTGTGCAGTTCACCTTCTACACTTTTCATTTGGAGGATCATCATGACTACTTACTAATAACAGAGAATGGCAGTTTCACACAGCCGTTGGCACGTCTGACTGGCTCAGAGCTTCCTTCACCAATCAACGCTGGTCTCTATGGAAATTTCAGGGCTCAGTTGCGCTTTATTTCAGATTTTTCGATATCATATGAAGGATTTAATATTTCTTTCTCTGGTAAGGAAATACCTGTAATACCTGGCTCCTGAAAAAGTTGCTTTTTTGATTTTTTTTCTGTATGTTATATAAAGAAAAAAAAATAAATTTTTTTGATGAATAGATATATAAAAATTATATTATATAAATTGTTTGCTAAGCGCAATAATTTCAAAGCAAGCAAATCTCTGTGCCTCTGTAGAGGCAAAGGACACATTGGTGCTACATGATAAATAAGATGGCAGTAAACTGTAAGACACATTATCAAGTGACGGGAGGAAACAGAGCTAGTCTAATTTCAGTTAGTGAAATTCCAGATGAGCTCAAGTGTCAACTATTTAGTTTTTGTTGCGTCATTGTTTTAATTTGTTTTATTTACCTGAGTTATTTATGGCTCATACAAGAATGATAATCTTGTTGTGTTAGGCATCTTTAAAACGTTATGAATGTATTAATTTGTCTTACTTTTTGAAATAGCATAATTGTCACATTCACACAATAATTTTGTTCAAAAATCTGATGCCTGTATTGATAGTCAGGTAGAAATATACAGAAATTACTAGACTGCAAGATTACATATTGTTCTCATACAAGCTGACTTGCTCTTGTTTTCAGAGTATAATCTTGAACCTTGTGAAGATCCTGGGATCCCACAATTTGGTAACAGAATAGGATTTAATTTTGGAGTTGGGGATATTCTGACCTTCTCCTGTTCATCTGGATATCGTTTAGAAGGAGCTTCAGAGGTGGTTTGTCTTGGTGGTGGACGACGAGTATGGAGTGCACCTCTGCCAAGGTGTGTGGGTACGTGGTCAGCTGCTTTCATTTGCTTGTATGTGTAGTCATTGTCCATGGACTTGCAGATTTACAGCATGGAAAAGCATGGTAATACACCTCTTTTTAATGTACTCTCATATTCTCCATATCTCCTTATTCAATTTTTTTTAACCTTTTTTTAATCTATGTAGTATTATAACTATCAGTGGACATCATAGTCTAGACTTGAAAGGATTTCAAATCAGGGGCACAATGATTACTCTTCTTATTTTGATTAATAGATTAGGAAATCTGAGTATAAATTTAAATCAGCATTTACTAGTTCAGATATCTAGTAACTGAATATTTTTGTCAATGCAAGCTTCCAAGTGATACCTGTATTATAAAATTGTAGTTAGAACACTTAGACCAGATTTATTTCATAAAACTAGGTCCATTTATAGGAGTAGAGTCAACCTGGACATCCTATGTAAGAACCATATCCTCAGAATATCCTTTGAACAGTTATTCTGGTTTTAAAATGATAGCTAAGATAACTGAGAAGAAACGCTTTCTGATGATTCCTGTCTAGCACTCTCCACTCACTGTAGAAGTAGCCTATATACATAGCTTTGACTAGAAATTTAGGTTTAAATGGCTAAAGAACGTTGATTGAGCTGAATTCTTTCTAAATTATTTGGTTTTCAGGCCTGTTGAGAACTGTTAAAACAATAAGATCTCTAAAAAGTAGGATAGTTACTTAAGTGTCTGCATTATTTTTGAGTATATATTGCTGAAGTTTATTAAAGAGTTTGTACTGTATGGAAAGGTTTATACATGAAAACATCTGTATCAGTGGATGTTTAAAATATTTTATTTTTTCATACTAAATTGTATGTTAGTAAAACATAAATGTCTTTCAGATGTTAATTGCATAGTAACTATGGATTGATTATGTGTTTCCTCTTATTTGTCGTTAGTTACTGTATCAAAATTTTTAGGTACAAACCACTCCTATGCTACCTTGGTATAAGGAAAATTATGGATTTAGCTTATGCATTAGTAACATCTATATATGTACCTACAGAAGAGATGTTTTAGAAGATGTTTAAGAGCAATGGATGAATAAAAGTTATTTTTGTGTTGGGGTTGATACATTTTTAACCATAAGAATAATAATGAATGTGTGCACAGTCGAGAAGACAGGTTAAATTTCAGTAATAAATTTCTGGAAGTGTTAATACACTGCAAATGAATTGGTAAATTATCAGCAAAAAGAAACTTCCACAGCAGCATAAATGAAAAAAAAAATCACTATATAGCTTTCATGACATAGAAAAATAATGTGTTTGTTTGTTTTTTGGAGGGAAAGAGAAAAGCTGTAACACAAGGAATACATTTTTTTCTAGTAAACGTTGTTTCTCATTACTTTTGAAAATAAAAGATGGTCTTGACTAGAATGACTTAATTAGCAATTTTCCCCCCATAAGTATCCAGCCTTTGTCAATCTTGTGCTTAATTTATATGTCATAATAATGAAATTCAAGCAAGACAACAGTAGAAATTGCTGTTGACCACTTATATTGGACTCAAAATTTATGTATCATTACTGTTGCTCATATTTGGCGTTTTTTGTCAAAATGATTAATGAGATTTAATGCTTCTGATATCATGTGCACTTTCATATACACACAACATCAGTTGGGAGCTAATCACTGCTCATAGGATTTGTTCAGCTTGTCAACACAAGAAAAAAATGCAAGAAAGCCAGATAAAGTAAAAGAAGCTTGATGGAAGGCCAAGCATCACTTTCTGAATACAACGAAGTCCAGTGTGTTGGGTCTTGAAACAGAGTAGTCAATCAGAATTCTAAACCAAATAATGGTAATGGGATTAGAAGCTTTCCTTTTCTTATTTAGAAGATGGATAAATATTTGTTATTTATTAATTAATTGTATTGTTCAGTCTATGAAGATATTCTTTTTTCAAACAATTTGACTTAAGACTTAAAAATGAAATTTTGAAGTTAGGAATTATTAAATGGAAAAAGTAATGTTCAAGTAGCAAACAAATATATTTTTATACTTTATTTTTAAACTTGAATTTCTCAACTGATAGTATTACCTCAATTCAGTAGTGCTTGATGTTGCACTGGAACAATTTTTATAAAAGATTTTTCTAAAAAAGCATAAAGATTCTCCATTTTTTTGTACGATGTATGATGCAGCACTTCTTGGAGTAAATGTCTGTAGTCACTCACTGGGAAAGCACTGTTTGATGCTAGCTGAAACTTTGGTGTGTTATCCACACTGTTTTGGTTAACAAATCTAAAACACTCTATATGAGTTACTACAAATTAACTACAACACAGCCAATACTACAAGTTGTAATAAATGGATGTATCTAATGATGATGGAAAAGAGTCTATAATCTTTAAATTGCTTGCTTTGAACTTTTCGATGGACAGTGAAAAGAAAATCTCTTCTTGACTCTAAATAATAGCTTTAAAAAAAAATACCTACAGGAAGTATGAATGCTTGTTCACTTTTGACTTTTTATAAAGGCAAACTCTAAGCTCTGGTGGTCCTAAGGAATCAGCATTTCCCTTAATATGCTAGGGGTTTGTCTCTAGCTTGTAATACAGAGCAGAGGGATCATCTTAAGTTTGTGAATGTGGAGTTGTTTTCAAAGGGTTGTAGTGCCTCTGAAATATTCTGATGCACTTGGAGTTCAGATATCTTTTCCTAGTTTTCTTAATAATTTTAAATGCCATAGATAGTTTTCAAGAATTTTCCTGTAACTGTGTTACAGATAGGAACAAACAAGAGCAATTATTATTGCTTTAAAGGGAAAACAGTAGCATAGATAAAATCAGATTTTTCCTATAATCAATAAAGGAATGAAGATGATTAAAGATCTGCTAGAATACTGTCATTCCTTAGTTTCATGATTTATTTTCATGCTATATTCAAATGATAGCCAAATACAGTATTCGTATTCAGCACACAGATTTCTTTCTTGGAATTGCTTTTCTTTTCAATGAAATGTAGAAAATTGTCTCTATTATGCCAGGATTTCTTATGTCTTTTTTTTTTTTTAATTTCTCCTGCCCTCTTCCATTTTGCTCTTTCATTCCTTATAAGGCTGTCCAATAGCCAAATTGTATTACATTTCGTTATAACTGTTATTTATAGACTCTAATTGTTTTCATGTCTATGTAAAATCATCTATTCTTCATAGCTTCTCAACCACATCAAATCTTTTCCTTTGGCTTTCTTAGGGTCACACAGTTTCTTTCCAGACTGCTAAACCTTCACTGGAAGACATTGACTTTAAAAGTTTTTTCTTCTGTGCTACTTTCACTTTTTCTGTTCATTCTTGTCGGTAGGGCCTAAACAGTCTCTTAATTCTGGACTTACGGTTTTCTAAGGAACTATGCCCCTTGCAATTATAAAAAGCAGACAAAAAAACATTAAAAATCTACAGGAATACTCCTTAATTTATTTCATGTTGCATACTTTTCACATAATACTGTACATGAATTTTTGCTGGTAGAGATTTTTTTTATAAGAATCACTGATGTAGCTTCTTTGCCAAGCTTCGGTTAAGATTCTTTTCAAAAAACACCAAGAACAGACATTTCAGAAATGTATGAAAGGTTATACTGTATGAGAGAAAAAATAAATTCAGTGTTCACTGGATATGCATAAATATAGAGCCAAGGAAATGAAGGTTCTACCACAGATACATCCGTAGTAAGTTCCTTAATTAGCAGGAGAGCCATTAGCTACCTTTGCGCATCTTATTCTATGTGCCATTAGTCTTGCTGCATCTGCATAGCTCTATCCATTTCTGTGCATACAAAACATTAAAGATAAAGGTTGCTTTTACTACATTTTGCTTGAAAAAAGTCCTTTTGCTAGTTTTTTGAGATTTCTTTTAATATGTGGAATGTTTGGGCAGCATGAATTCTGAGTTTAAGGATTGTGATATCCACTTCTAAATGTCATTGGTTCATCTCAGAACAAATGAATCATAAACTTTCTTCTGTTTGTCAGAAGTAAATTTATTCAATTAAATATTTCTTCTATCATGTGTAAATATGTTATATGTCTGTTATTTTCAGTGAAAAGATTCCTGAAAAAAGCAAAACAAAGTCACTGAGGTCTCACCATATGCTAGTTTAATAGCATTATAACGTGATAAGAAGTTTCTTAGTATTTCTTATGAATTTTAATATTTTTCACCAAGTTTTAAGTGTTCCTGTTCCTCATGTGCAAATTTTTACCAAGCTCCAACAGTTCCAGCAGTTCCTGAGTTATTTTGTGGAGGAGTTTTTTTGGTTGTTCGTGTTGTGGGATATTGTTGTTGTTGTTGTTGGGGTTTTTTATAAGAATATTAAGTTAGTTTAAAGGAAAATCATGCACATTGGTACTTTAAATGCTCCTAATACAGAATGTGGGTTTTTTAATACAATTTGCCTTGTTAACATTAATGCAGAAGCTCATTTGTCATGCTATTTCTTCATCCTCCTTTGATTGATTGCAATATAGAAGCATATTATTTAAAGTATATGGGACTCCTCCCCATTCTTTTCATCTGGAGCAATCAGTTATGAAAAATAATATTAATAATGTAAGTAATTCTTTCTAAGAAAGATTTCCTTTGTATTTGGCCATTGGCCATTTGGCCGTTGATGTAGAAATAAATACAGGATCTTCCCAGATCTGGAAATACTCTCTTTCATTGTAACATAAATAATGTAGTCATAAAACTGCCAAAAAAGTATTTGCAAAGTCTATTGAAAATAATTTTAGTACACAAACAGCCACATTAATCTTTTGATGTTCGGATCAACTAGGAAGTAGATATATGTATTGCAGATACATAATAAGAAATTTCTGTTAATCTTTTTTGTCTATATGAAAGGAAGTCTTTTATTTTAGAACAATGTAAAATAAAAGGAAACTCCACTGTTCTTGCTGATTGAAGAAGACAATGTACTTTTCACTTTTTTCATCAGCATAGGGTTCCCTGTATTTAACCTGTCAGAATATAAAAATTGCCTAGAAAACTTCCGATAACCTTATAACTCATATAATTAACAGAAAGAAAGCTTTAGTAACAACTTAATCCTTTCAGAATTTTTGTGTTATCATCTGTTTTGCTGCCTTGTTTTGCCAAGAGTCTATTTTCTGGTTTATGCTAGCCTTCAGTTGAAGAGGTAGAATGTCTGAAGACAGACGGCTTTATAAGAAACCCTTTGTTGAGCACTGAATTTAGATACAGTTTCTGAAGTAACTGTTGATTTACAATCTAATACAAAGTTGTTTAAAGATAAAATCCTTTTTAGAATGCTTCTGCTTACTTGCCCAGTCAAGCCATTACAATACACCGTCTCCTAACCAAGAGATACCATCTTTTCAAAATACAGAACTGCTAGGTGGGGCTCTTATCTTTTGATTCTATGGGATTGTAACGAGGAAAACAATTTCACTATGTCTAAATTTTGATCTATAGGAGCAAGTCATGGTTTTTTGACTGACACTTATTTATGGCAAGCATTTAATCAGCTGAATTTTGAGAAATATTGCAATGTTCTCCTATTCTTTTTTTTTCTAAAGCTATTCAATTCATTGAAGAATTGTATTCAAATTGTTCTGTTACCCAAATAGATTCATTTCATTCTTTGGTTAGACCACAGTGACATTTCACTTGATTACAGAATTTAAATACACTAATAAACAGCAGTTAAAATTCATCTGTTTTATTATGGAAAGGTGCAATGAACACACATTCATAGCCAAAAGCGTAACAATGTTCTATTATAATTATCTTGTTGTGGAAGGTTTTACTTTTCATTATTTTTCCTTTGAGGTTTTTGTTTATTTTCCTTTCTAATACTGAAATGAATCTATTGTTTCTACCAAAGTCTGGAAACAGTAATTCACTTCAGTAATCCACTTACTGTTACATCCTTCTACTTTATATTAGGCTGAATTAAAGTCTTCGTGAAAATATATGTGGATGTGGAATAGTTTTCTTCCTTTTTTTCCTACAAGAAAAGTGTGTAGGGCAGGTTCTAGGTTTCAGCTGAAACAAGTAGAATTTTTTAAAAAACCAAAAACTTTATAAATAAATCAACCTGAGTTTTATCTCTTTTGAACAGGGAATATTACTAAAATGAAAAATGAATACAGTAAAGAAAAATTTGTAAGCTCTGGTAACATATCTAAGTATGTTTTAGAGAATGGTTACAGACTCTCTGATCCACTGTAATTTTTCTTTTACTTCTGAAATACTGTTTTGTCACTTCTTTTTTCTCTTCTGTGTTTCCCTACTTACATATATTCCCTTAATGTTATCCTGGTTTGTCTCTTAAGTCTCTTTCACTCCCTTTAATGCCTGTTAAAATTATTTTCCAAGCACTTTGAAAAAATTGCATGTGTTTAATATTTGGATTTATTTTAAACTTAAGAACTCCACTTACATTACTTTTTCCTGACCCTTTTTTACTCAGCACTTAAATGCAAATAGAACTATTAGGGTCTCTTTTTATTTTTGCTCTAGTATTAACATCAGACAATAGAAGGAAACTAAGTTCCATGAAGTTCCATGTGATTTTAAAAAATGTTGTTGCCTGTTCATGTTTATAGATAGGAGTGGAGATCGTCAGATAGAACTACCTATGCTGTAGTTTGAAACACCTTACAATATTAATAGTGGACTTTCCCAGCTTGATTTAGCACTTGTGTGGAAATATACTCCTAGCTCCTGTTTTGGTGTGTGTGTGTTTGATGCTTTGTGGTTAGTTGTTCTGTTCTGGTTTTTTAAGCCATAATTTGCACTGACAGGAGGCAAGGAGAGAAGCCAGGAACTAACTGTTGATTTTGTCAGAATTCCTCTGAGAAGTGTACAAAAGAAGCAACTGGTGTAGGCTGGACTGTGTGCCTCCATGGAACTGTGATGATGCTATGGGAGAAATTCTATTATACTGTGGTTTTTGAGACTGCTGTTACCAAACTGGCTTTCTTGTCTGCTAACACAAAATACAAAGAATCACATAATGGTTCGGGTTGGAAGGAACCTGTGAAAATCATGTAGTACATCTGTCTGCCATAGGCAGGAACATTTTTGCCTAAATCAGGTTGCTCAAAGCCTCATTCAGCCTGACTTTGAACACTTCCAGGGATGGGATATCCACAACTTGGAACACAGTATTCTCTCTCTAAATTCAGAAAATCATATTGATAAATATGATGACATGAAAAATTTCCTTCTTTTTAACAGAAAACTTAACCTGATTCTAAAACACTAGTTAAAAATGTCGTAACTGTTAGCTTACTGCTGTGCTGAGATTTTTAAAAAATTGCTTTAAATTATAGTTCTGACATAACCCAGAGTCGCTGGATCAACTTGAAACCATAATTACCTTGTGCCTTTTGGCTATTATATCTCTCTGGAATGGGAAAGGATATCTCACAATTTTGAAATGATGATCATCTTACTCCTTTTTGTTGTAATTCAAAGTGACCTATGCATCTTTGAAATAGCAAATACCCATGTATTTGAGAGTGCAATAAAAGGATAGATGTGATCATGTGGACTAGAAGGTTTTCCACTTCTGCCTACATTCAGTGTATCCAGCTATTCCAGGACAAAATAATATCACCTGAATTATTTGGGTACTTGTTCCATATTGATGAATTAGACATAGTCATCAAGCCTTTGTTCTTTGATCTGTGCCTGATTTGGCTTTCTGTGCAATGTCTGTTTTAGCTGCATACAGAAAGGGTAGTTAATCAAGCTGGGGTTTTTTTTGGCATTTCTGTCCTAATTTCATATACAAAATATATATTCCAATATCCTAAATGTTGCTCAAACAAGTCTGGGGTGGGAATTTCAATAATGCTAATAAAAATGAAAAGCTTTAAGAATAGACACCATAGTTTGCTTAAACATCTTTTCAAACCATTAAGATTACCACATAGTTTTGCAGAGCAACATTACTTATTCTGTGAAATTATAAATCAGTTAACTTCCTGGGTTAAAATAAATGAGATACATTCTCATGAGACTGGCAAAAATATCGAAATAATCCTGAAAACAACAATAAACCCAGAAAATTTGGTGTTACAGTTAAATTTAAAATTAATCTAAGTCTGTTAAAAAGAGAGGAAATACTCTTATACTTGCACCATAATGGCCACATATCAAGACTAAATAAAAAGGGAAGCAAAGAATTGTAAAATTTCTCAGTATCGCTTTAAAATACCTGGTAACTAAATGCTAAAAAAGACCTAATTAAAATTATGTATATAGTCCAATATATGATAGGAAGTGAAAGTTAGTTAATAATGCCTAACGAAGCATTGTCACAAGTGTTTTATATTTCCAGGGTTTTTTTGGAGATTAAATGAATTGCCAAAGTCTTGAATTATAAGGTTTACTTCTTGAAATAATAACAGCATTATTTGAAAATACTTTCTCATTTTTATTTTAAGTCTTAATCTTAAAACAATTTAATTCACTTTTTTTTTTTTTCCACTGGGAGTTATGTTTTTCTTCTTTTTTGTTATTGAAATTGTTTTTTTCCTATATTTATCTGGTAGATGCAACATAACTATTTTTCTACTGTAATTTACACCATTGACTATGTTGGTTATCATGATACTAAAGAAAAAATGATACTAGATAAAAAAAGATCTTTTTTCATTAATCTATGTGAAAGTGTATGTATCTACATATATATATCTGTTTATGCATGTGCATGTATATATAAATAAATACGCATATAAATGTACAGAATTCTTTTACTTTCATTTAAATTGCAAGTCTTTAAGAATTTCAGTGTTGGAGAAGTTAAAACAAATACAACAAAATTCAAAAAAGGTCCTTTAAAACAATATTATTATGAAATGTGTCATTAATCTGATATTAACTCTCTATGTTTTTTGGCATACTTTTATTAAAGTATGAAATTTAGAAATATTCTTGCAGCCTCCAATCACAATCGTGATCGTATACTTAAAACTAGATTTTAGATATTAATAAATATTAATAAGATTGAACTAGGTTACATTAACATTACCATTATCACCATTACTAAAAGTAATTATGTATTCTCTTAAAATATGCCTTAACATTTTTTTTAATTGCAGCTGAATGTGGAGCCTCCACGACAAATAATGAAGGAATCTTATTGTCCCCCAATTATCCTCTTAATTATGAAAACAACCACGAATGTATTTATAGCATTCAGGTACAAGCAGGGAAAGGAATCAATGTATCTGCCAGAACATTTCACCTAGCCCAAGGAGATGTTCTTAAGGTATGTAATCATGTAACTTATTTGTTATTTTTGAACTTGTACTACCTCACATCATTGAGGCTTATCTCTCTGCAATAGTACAGTACCAGGTAAGTGGATATCAAGCATCTCTTAGAAAATATGTTTCTAAATTGGTTCCGTTTTAAAATGTTCAAAATTAGGCACCCTCAGGTGCCTCCATATTGTGTTTCTTAACATACGTTTTTCTGACCAGAGATAATTAAAAGAGAGGTTGAAATAATAAAAGAAATGTCGCCTTAATTGTTATTTTTATTCTATTTTTAGTGTAAATATTCATCAATTACATCTTTTGATTTGTTTACTTCCGCAGTATCTTCATAACTTGAGCTGTGATCTAAACATAATAAAACATAACACCCATAACTTTAATTTAACACAGTCTACATATTGCCTTTTGTACATGAGGTTTACACTTTAAATGACTTTAATCTGGTGTGGTATTTAACACCTGCAAAATGGAAATCACAGCAATTGCATGTGAGTAGAATTTTTGCATTGGAAAAAGGAACAACAAAGGGGAAAGAAGGATACTAGAATCTACCAGAGTTTTCTAGAGTGATATCACCCTATCTTTGATTTGTTCATAGGTTTTATTACTGTACTCCAAAAATTATAGTTCCAGCTGCATGTATTACTTATCCAACTACACATTTAAAGCTGATGTTGATCAGGGTGTCTTTTCGCATATACCATCTGCAATAGCACACCAGTGCAATAAGATATCCGTGACTAAATTATTGTCCAATTGTTCACGATATGTAATTTAATTAAATTTGCCTCTGTGAAATCAAAGGAACAAGAAGTACCATGCCAATCATGTTTAATTTTTAAAAGTTTTTCTGCTGTATTCTTCCATGTACTTATTAAATGAGAAGGATTATGGAAATATATATTTCTAAGAAACAAATATGATTCATATTGGTTTACCTCATCTAACTGTAACCATCTGTGCATTAGGGTAGGATTTCTGTCATTAGTTGTCAGATAGAGGCCTTTTCAAAAGGGGAAAATTATACCTAAAATATAAGCAGACCTAAACAACTAATGTAAGATGAAATCAGGAAGCAAGAAGAAAAAAAATATATTATGCTCTTCAAGCAAAACACAAGCAAAGAAAAATAAACCAAAGGCTACTAGATACCCAGAATGCACAGGGTATCAATTTTAAATTGAACTTGTTGCTTATTTCAGAACCAAGTAGATGCCTTTTAATTGTTACCTTAATTAATTTTGAAAGATCTAGTTTGAAAGTTGTTCAGTATGCATTAACATGTAAGTAGTATGGAAAAAACCCTCAAACTGACCAATGAACCAGCCAAACCAGTTGGTCAAGGAACTGTTTGCCAATAAAGCATATGGCTGGATATTTTTCAAGATTTTTTAGATTGAAACCATTCAACTCTATTATCTTAATTTAGAAGTCATACCATTGTAGGAAGGGAGCTACAGTTATGTACAGTTAGACAAACATAAATGAACATAAATATAAAACAATCTAAATTTTTCTTCTTTTTCTTTTTTACTTATTTCATGTACATATCTGAAAAGATCTATACACTTACGACTTTTCAAGTGCCATTTGAACCATATGCACTTCAGGTGTTTAAGTTTAACAAGACAATATTAGCTCAGAAACTTAGAGAAGAAAATTCTGCTTTAATACTGCTACTCAATTAATGTGAAATTAAGAGCAATGCAAAATTAATTATAAATAGAGGAAGGCCACCACTCAGAAGTAAATGTCAGTGGCAGAAACATTTGCTGTATTTTGCAGGTGTGTTTTTTAAATGAAACTAGTATTGTGTAATTAGAGTGTTTGTTTTTCAAGCCAGCAGCCTTGAATTATAATAAGGAGCTGAAGTTTCTCCTGATCTGTTAAAAAAAAACCCAAACAAACCAAACTATAAGAGGTATTCTTGATTATGATTGTCTCTTTTTTCAGTCTATCTGACATCACAGTGAGACAGAGGCACTCAGTCTTTACAATTGTGGGAAGAAATATCTTTGGAACCCTTCATGTCTTTTACTGCCTCCTTTCTTAGATGAAGTTCTCACAAACTGTCTTCTATCACACTCTTTTTTCATGTGTTCATTTGATAAAGGAAAACTTTTCAGGAAATACATTAGCAGTCACACAACCAAAATTGTTCTCCTGGAATCAGGTCTGAAGTTGTCTGTTGATCCCTATTTTTATTCTACTCTAAAAAAAGGGAAAATACTGCCTAATTTGCCTGTTTTGCTGATTGTGGAGAACAAGCTTTTGGCTACAGGAATAGGACATTAGGGTAATACTTTAGTTTCAAGTGAATCAATAATAGTCAAAAAATGCTTTTAACCTAGTATGTATCACTACTTTGTAACTAGAAGGAACTTAAGTTAAAAAAAAAAAAAATTATCATCCTGTCTTACAGAAAACAGCTAAGTGACATACAGTGAATATACAGTTCCCTGTCAACTGTGAACTAGGGAGGCTATAGGAGTCCCTATTTTAAAATCAAGATACTTAAAACACCAGCTTCTAGAGAGGTCTTCCTTCCCCCAAAAACAAATTAAGTAACTCTATAATATTTCATGGTTAAAGCTCAGGTTTTCAGTGATGAACTTTGCTTGGATAATCCATCTCTTTTCATCAGAAGTGAGAGATGAAAATGCTGGCAAAGAAGTTAGTCATGTATTTTGTGTTACTTTTTCTTGCAGCTAGGATTTTTAGATGACTAGAGGTATGCAGCTAAAATTCCATTCAAAGTGCATAGACTGAGTATTCTAATAAAATTTTGACAAGTTCTGTAATGAAGTCATGAGGTCTGCTGCTTGCTATTTGAATTAACTGACCATGGATGACGTTTATATCTGACAAGCACTGTGATTGAAACAATGAAACAGCTGTACTAGGAATGCAGCATTAGAGAGAAACAGCATATTTAACACAAGTAAATCACCACCCTTACTATTACTCCAGGGGCAGAGAAGGAGGAGTTCCCTTTTATCACTTCTGAACTGGTATAGAACAGAGGTTTCAGAGCATATAATTTGGTTTTTGTTTGCTTCATTTAGCATGCGTCTTGTTCTCTTTTCAATGTAACTGCTCTGGCCACTTACATTAATGATGTAATTCTTTTGGCGTTTTGTTAGAAACTGTAAAAAATATATAAATATCTCTACTTTTTTTTTTGTGTGTGTGTTGGGATATAACCTGCTCTTGATAGCGCCACATCTTGTTTTAATTTTTCTGAAAGTTACACGAAGATATATGAAGAATTGAGAATCTGTACAATCACTACATGCCAATCCATTTAATATTAATCTCAGAAACTCTGAAACACTTGCTTCCTTCTTTGCAATCATACTGACAACTGAGTCTGTGCACTATATTTCCAGAATTCATTTTTAGAGTAAACTACCTATGTGGGAGGCAAAGATGAATAATGCATTTTTTCCAAAGTATGAAAATATTACTAGCTGGTTTTTTTCCCTTCTTTTATCTCCATCCACCAATTTTGCACGTAAACTCTCTAGTCTCCGTTAGCTGTAAGTAAGTCCTTGAGATATACACAGAAAGAACAGAGTTGCTTTTGTTCTGCTTGCCTGAATAGTCTATTGACAGTGGTGAACATGCTATTTGTGTTGAAATGTGTTGAATGTAGAAAATATTCTTTTGTATTAAAGATATTTTAATATACTTTTTAATTCACAGAGGAAAAGGCACTTTTATTAAAATTGAAACTTAAGGCTAATGTGATTGTTTTCTCAATTTTCAGTAGATTTCAGCATAAATAAAAATGTACCTATGCATGGTACTAATTAATGGGTAGTTTTCTAGTAATGTTTAAATAAAAAAAAAAAAACCACCTTCAAAAATTCTGCAGACAGCTTTCATTAAGTAAACCTAAAACAAAAGAGAGAGGAACACCAAATATGAAAAGGACTGAGCCGGAAAAAGAACATCAGTTGCTTCTGGGGGTCTTTTTTCTCTTTTGTAGTAGACTATGCACTTGGCTTTATGTAGCGTGAGAGCTGCTGTGGTAGATGATATTGCATCTATATAGAAAAAATCGATTTAAGAATTATTTTTAATAATGTAATAAAGCAATCTTTCCTTTTACTGAAGCACTCACTGCAGCAACAGGCAGGTAACAGCATGTCAGCAAACAGAACTGGCACTCAGGCTTCCCTTTGCCTGTGCTTGGCTCAGCACTGTTTGTGCTCCTGCCAAATATAGAGGATTCAGTTTTACTACATTTGTTCATTGTCTCCTCTATGAGCCAGATTTTAAATGTGTGCACATGATTCAGTTTTTGAGGGTTTTGAGCAAAGACTTTGAAGGGATGTGATGTTTGGACCTTTTTGCTAATTTGTTTCTTAAGAATCTTCATGTTTGTAATAATAATACTTTTACAATGTCATCTTGAATATAAGACTGAGAAAAAGGTAATAAATGTAGAGGGAAAAAACCCCCCGAAACATACGGACCCTTTTCTGTCTTTATATTAGTGCTTCTATTCACATGTGATATACATTTGACAGGGCGTTGACAGCCTCAGTTCTGAGCTGCTAATTTTATGTTATTTCTTCTCTTTATAAAGGAACAGATCTTCATACCCATATGCCTTTTATGCTTCAATGAAAAATCTCAAAAATAGCTTGATTAAAATTCACAAATTCTATACATTCACTTACGATACTCCCTTGCTAAAATTTTATCTAGTTAAATAAATTAGCAGAAAAAAGGGCATTAATTTCCATTTAAAATTTGTTGATAATGGAACTACTTAAGAGATTAGCAAGTTTTCTTTGCTCTCTAACTGTAAATGCAAACAACACTTCCTTCGAAAATTGAATATAACATCTATTAGTTCAAATATTTATGTAGAGTGTTCACTGTTAGCATCCTTCCCTATAACATTTCAATATATTATTGTGGTATGAAGAACATTAACACAACTTTCTGTGCCTTTGTTTTTCTTTATGAATTAATCATTTAAAAGATTGGGCCATTAAATACCTAATAAAGATGGACTTCTGTTTTCTGAATAGTTTGTTACTGGCATATCCAGGCATTATCCAGTCATGAATCAATTATCTTTGAACTAATGTTACAGGATGACTTTAAGAGAAATATATCCAACCAAATAATATTTTTATAATGATTATTCTTGGAATCGCTTTTAGCACCCAAGTGACTTAAATCTCGATGTGCTGGCAAGGCCTATAAGAAAGTATATTTGTATGTAAAAAATAAGCTAATCATGCTACCTTAATTCACATATAATACTGCCTTCCAAAAAAATTGTGAAGCTGAATTACTAACTCATTCAAAATCATTAGCTCCCACCTAATTTAACAAGGTTAGAAAGAAAATGTTGATTCTGCAAATCTCAGAAGGGTCTGCTACCATTTTATTGGCAAGTTAATTTGTATAATTTAAACGATTCTATAAATTTCCATTTTTTTCCTATTAACTCAAATGCAGCACAGAAATGAAAATGTGACTTAAATTGAGAGTTACACTACAAAACATGCATTCATTTATTGTCCTAAGGGAGATCCCAGTGTCTTAAGAAGAGGGGTGCTTTGAATGTCTGAAAGAGAGCAACCAAAAGAAAAAATAATTCAATTTAGTGTTCAAATGAATCACAATCCTGCTTCAGCTAAATGCAGTTCTCCTACTCAAATCAGTTTCAGAAGTGTTAGATACTTTAAATTCAGTTCCTTCATAGAAATTATACAAACTTAAAAATATTATACAGTGTGACAGCTAGTTAGCCCACAAAATAGAATGAGTATTAACTAATGAGAGATGTCAGTGGAATAATGTGAAAGATTTAATATGGTTGGACATCTAAAAAAATTGGCAATAAAACGTGTGTGGGGAAATTCTAACCTGAAGAAAATTGGTATCATGACATGGTTTATTCAAAGTTTTGATGGGACATTGAGAATAGCTGGTATAACTTATTAACAGCTTCCTTTGTTAAGTATTGGCAATACACACATAGCAGGAAATGATTTACTCCTATATAGTTTTTAAAAATAAAATAAATCCTGAAACCTTGGTTATTATTAATTATAAGAGGAATCAAGCTGGATTTTGTTTAAGTCTGTCATGATGTAAATATCTCTGCTGGACAGCAGTAATTCTCCTGAAATGGGTATTTTCCTTACAGTTGCTAAAACAAAATTAAGTACATTTCAGAATTAATTTTCTGGGTTGGGTGGGTTTTTTTTGTTCAGATTTGGTTTTGGTTTTCTTGTTTTGAGGTTAGTTTGGGGATCTTTTTTCTTTTTCTGGCTTGTTTTCTGATCTCAGTGTAGTTTTAAAGGAGTTTTTAAAAACTATAAGACACCTATTTTAAGACTGCTATATATATATATTTTTTTTTTTAATTATTTTTTAGTTGATATACACTAATTACACCTTTTTGCTTCTTCTCTGGTTTCTTACTTTTACTCCATGTGAGGACATTGGCTTTTAAAATTAAATTTGCTTGTAATTTATTTGCTTGTGTCAGTAAAAAACAAGGGATTATGTCATCTTGTTGTGCATCTTAAACTGCTGTACAGGTATTTACTCATTACAGATAGCTAGAAGTGACTTATTTGTTTTATTTCAGCGTATCATTAAATGCAAACTCTTTGTTATTACTAGAGACATGAGGATTTCTGGAAAATAGGATTTAGGCGTGTAACTCATTCTTACAGATGGGGAACAAGCATCATAATACTTCACATTTACTTGGTTGCCTTACTGCTATTGCTGGTGTATTTGTTTTAATTTCATTCTGATGAAGATTCCTGTCTAAAAATGCAAACTTTAATTATATTTGTTATTAATAAAATTACAATAGAATTTAGAACTGCAGACAATTCTGTATTCTTTAATAAAGCTTTATAATTTCCCTTTATTGCAATTTGAAAATTATTCAGAGGTCAATTTACTGATTTGCAAATGAATTTTTTCATAAACCACATTAATCCAAGTTTTAGTTATTATAGAAGTCACTAAGTAAATCCTACAGGAAATAATGTTTGGGTGAGCAATTATTGTTAAATTATAAGGGTTTTTTTAGGAATACAACAACCTGTGTTTCTTTAAAGCAACCAGATTTGGAGGGATATTTCCTGAGAATTATTAGAAGATTGTTCTACATATTTAGTGTTCTGATAGAAGGAAAAGAACAACACTTGAATAAAAATAAATAATAAAAATGCTGTACTACGATTTGCATATAGATTACATTACTCTTTCAACTTACAGAAGCAGTTGTTGAATTTATTTCCTAGTCTCCTTTTACTTCACAGTTATCTTTTAACCTGCCTTCACATGATAAAATGCCACCCCAGGTTTATTTAAGAAGCCAAAGTTGGGGATATGTGTGATTTTCTGTTATGCCACCTCAGACTTGAGGCAGATATACATTATAGTGTTTGCTGGTAGGTTGTGATCAGCATTACAATACTGACAGTGAAAGAGAAAACACAGACATCTAAAAAAACTGAGCTGATATGGCACCTCTGCCCACGTCTATTGTTTCGTAAAAAATGAGTGGACATATTTTAAACTGCATTTGAAAAATCACCAAACCGAAGTCAATTTAAGAGAGGCAAGTAGTATATCTAAAAAGTACTTCAGGTTGACTGACAATAGATCTCCTTTGGCAGAGCTGTTCTCCCTCTTAATGCAGATGCACAGAATTGTTTTGTAAATAAAATGTATCTTTTTTTCCTTTCTTCCTAACTGTAAAACTCAAATTTTTTACAGATCTATGATGGCAAAGACAGCACTGCTCACCTGCTGGGAGCATATACTGGGGCATCATTAAGAGGCCTGACACTAAGTAGCACTTCAAATCATTTATGGTTGGAATTTAACTCGGACATGGAGGGCACTGATGAAGGTTTTCAACTTGTGTATACCAGTAAGTATTTGAGAAAACACTAGAAATAGATTTATGCTTTTAAAGGAATGAAAATTCTTCACTCATAAGATGAAAATGCAGTTAAATAACAAATGTGGAAGAAATTAACAGCAAATCACTCATCAAAATAATATACTTTCATAGCTGTATCTCAAAAAACCCAAAACAGATAGCATACGGAAACCTGGCTTTGACAATCATTTCTTTAATCTATTATGTAAATAACTCTTGTTTTTCTAGAGGGTTATTTTTCAATTTTGGGCAACATAAGAAAAAACAGGGTAAGTTTCAGTTAATTGTTTTAGCACATAAAAATATTGAATCATGTGAGTAGTTTAAAAAGTGAAACCAAAAAACAATGCTTCATGAAGATAATTCCTAAGTAAAGGAAATTCTCCTTCTTAAGACTCATCTTTGATAGTTACTTTGCTTTTGTTTCTGAGCTAGGATTATTGTTTAGAATAATCCAGTTTGGAACCAAAATGATAAAGAAAGGTTCTTAACAAAAACCTGTATGTGGACTTAAACTATAACAATGAGGAGAAGAAAAACTGGTTCTGATCTCTGGCTTAGAGGGTATATGGAAGCAGCTATATGCTTTTACTTTACCAAGTGTCAGGTTCTGAAAATTATAGCACATGACTATTGACATGTAGTGTATATGACTTTTTTAGTGTATAATTATTTCATCATCACTGAATTATTATGTAGAACTAATTTTTATCAAGCAGGACAGTGTTATAAGGTAATTCTGCAATGCAGCTATCAACATCTTTTTTTTTTATCCTTGTGCTGAAATCATTCATTTTCACCTGTTCAAAAATCGTTCGTTTAAAAACTAGACATAATGTTTTTAGAACTAATTCTAATAAAAAAAATGTAATTCTTGCAAAAGGGAAAGAAAATATTTAAAGATAATAAAGGAGTATGTAATTATTTTTCAGGTGAAAGTTGCATAATTATACTCTCTAATAGCATGTGATAGGATAGGACTGTACCCTATGATTAAAAATAGGACTTCCACTGCTGTGTTACTATGTAAGTGTAAGGTATTTAATTTTTCTTATTAATATGGGTACATTCAAGCCCAGCACTTGAATCTTATCAATAATATTTCCTGTCTTTTGAGACATTCATATTAAAATACACTTTCCTAGTCTGAAGAATTCTTAGCCTGAACAGTGATAAATCTTCTTTTGTTCATATTGGTAGAATTGGAAGAAAAGATAAGTCCAGACAAAGGCTGCAGAGATGATCAGGGGCCTGGAGCACCTCTCCTATGAAGAAAGGCTGAGAGAGTTGAGGCTGTGCAGCCTGGAAAAAAGCAGGCTCCTTATAGGACCTAAAGGGAGTGCCTAAAGGGAGCCTGCAAGAAAGATGGAGAGGGACTCTACAAGGACAATGTAGTAACAGGACAAGGGGTACTGGACTTGAACTGAAAGAAAGTATATTTAGATTGGATACAAGGAAGAGCTTAGTCTGGGTGGATCCATCAGCCAGGATAGGTGGTGCAGACCTCCCAGTCAGAGCTGCAGCCTTTGCTCAGAAGAGTGCCCACCATTCTGCCTTGAGGGTCAGGATGGATGAACACCCTTGAGCTGTGCAGATGGTCAAAAACCGGTGCCCCTTTGCTGAGTTATTAGGACTTCAAGTCTCTCTACTGGGCCAGTGGAAGCATCACCCTTCAAAGAAGTGTTCTCCCTGTATGCCCTCCTGCACAAACTGCCCCACCATGCCCTGGCTAAGGCACCACACCCTCTGCCTGCTCTGGTCACACACAGTTACGGCAGCAAAAATGCTGCTAGTTCCCGTGGTTAGCAGTGGAGTTACATGTTCACCCTCAAGAGGGAGGTGATCAGTTAAAAAATTGACTTTAGTTCTGTGTCTGTAAGGAGGCTGTCCAGAAATGAGGACATCTCAGGGATCAAGGCAGATTTGAACTTCTTTTCACAGTGTGGTCGGACGTTGTCTTAGAAGACAGGAAATTCTAACTGGTCAATAGGTGTCCAGACCAGCATTATCAAAAATGGTTCTTCATCTCGGACTCACTTCAATGTCTTTTAGAGCTTCTGCAGCACACATTCTACTAAGAAACAGTAGTTTAGGAATGAGAAAAGTTCAGCTCAGAGCTTTTGGAGGCTCTTCAAAAGGTGAGACGTTCAGTCACACATGAAATGAGCTGAAGGAAGAACCAGAAAGATACAGCATTTGACATGCTTTTTTTTCCCTTTACGTGAGCAGCCTTATCAAACATTTACAATGCATTTACAAGTATTTTGCCTGTAAAATAAAATAAAGAATTTTTTTTTCTATCAAGAATAGTAATGCAGCATCTGAGGAGAGATTGTGGAAGGCTACCAACTTTCGACCAGATGGACAGACACTGTGTGAATGATTTTTTGAACAAAGCAGACATGAAAACCCCTTAATTTCCTCTGATATTACCTATGTATAGGAATAGCAATCGGGTACAAAGTCTCTTTTTTTTGCCTACAAACATTCTAAGCTGCATGATATTGGTAAAAATATTTGGTTTTGAACAAAGCGAGGTTTCGAGTTGCTTCTCAGTTAATAACAGAAAACTTGATTAGGAATGGAAAATTTTTCTCCAAAATTGAGGTTTATGTTTCCCCATATGTTAGTATACCTCCCTGTTTCCATATAATGCATTGATATTTTGTTTTCTTCTTGCCTACCATCTCTTTAAGTGTCAAAAATGTCTAAGTTGTTTGGCTTGAATTCTCTATATCATCATTATTGTTGATTCTTGCATATAGTTCTTAAATTTATGAACTACTGAACAAAAAATTTGGGTAGGGATTGATAAAAATAGCAGTTTTTCTTTGGTGCCACTGGTGCTGTTGTGCTGCCATTGTTACTATGAAAAATAATGAGAAATCTGCTGTTACATTTTGTTTGTGAGCCTTTAAATGTCTATTCACATGTAAATGGACAGTCCCTTTAGCTGCCAGTTTTTAAGTTATCATAACATTTTAAAACTTATTGATAATTATAATGAATTTTTTTCTGTCTTTAATTGAACTCTTAGGAAATCTGAATTTATAACACAGCTCGGTCATGCTCTAAGAAAGACGTATCAGCAGTTATCCTACTTAGACTGCTTAAAAACAAAGAAGACATCCTAAAGGTGTTGTTACATGCAGTTTGAAAATGATTGATTTCCACTGAAAAACAGAAAATCTGAATGTCATTACTGTATTTATCTCTTTGATTTTGTAAATACAATATTTT
The DNA here is from genome assembly GCA_013397775.1 of Eulacestoma nigropectus. NCBI lineage: Eukaryota > Metazoa > Chordata > Aves > Passeriformes > Eulacestoma > Eulacestoma nigropectus. Next base: position 552,057 of record VZTE01004626.1, read on the forward strand.
ATTCCTCCCACAGGTTTTGAGCTGTCACATTGTGAGGACCCTGGTGTGCCACAGTTTGGATATAAAATCAGTGACCAAGGTCATTTTGCTGGAAGTACTATAATTTATGGATGCAATCCAGGTTACACACTCCATGGAAGTAGCCTTCTAAAGTGTATGACTGGGGAAAGAAGGGCATGGGACTATCCTCTACCATCATGCATTGGTATTACACTCATATTTTTTTCTTTCTTTACTTATTTTTTGAATGCAAGAAAGAAAAAAAAAATTAAGGATTGTTAGATCTGTGTAAAATCTGATGTGTGCGATCTGATATGATCTCATACATGTACAGATCTATTTACATAGGCATTTATAGTTCTTTCTGTATAGATCTTATCTGAGTGGTGTTGTCTTTTTAGGTTAAAAAAAGATAGTAATTATTAAACATTTGTGCATACTGAAAGTTCTAATACATGAAAATCTAGTTAATGTCAGCAAGTAATCAACATAAAAAGACAGTTTAATCAGAAAGGCATTGTAAAACTAGTATTTTTTTAAATTATATATAAATATCAATAAGGTAGAAAACTTTTGTGTATTTATATGAAATAGATTAAATAAAATAGATGAATTTTAATATATTAAGAGATATAAAGTATTTTTTTCACTCCTGTTTCTTTACAATATTACTACAACTTCCTAGGTTTTGCACCTACCTACAGGCTCAATTATTCCCATAGGAGAGTGAAAAGAAGACAAGACTTAAATATTACAGTAGCTTTCTTTCTTTCTTGTCTTCATTTAAAGGAAATTGGCATTGAGTAAGTAGGTGAAGCAAGAGGTGAAATGCAGTCCTTATAGGCTGTTTTACAATATTATGGCATATGGTCAGTTTAATTGTGCTACCTGTTCAACAAAAGAGTAGATCTATAAATTGATTGCTCAGATGATTAGCTGGAAGATCATCCCATAATGTTGTTTTTCATTAGCTGAATGTGGAGGACGGTTTAAAGGAGAGTCAACAGGAAGAATCTTATCTCCTGGCTATCCTTTTCCCTATGACAACAACCTTCGTTGCATGTGGGTGATTGAAGTAGACCCAGGAAATATTGTCAGGTACTGAAAATGAATCTTACGATTTTAACAAATGTTTTTTATTATAATAGCCAAACATTATTAGAATGGGGGAAAAAAGCATTATCTAAAGAAGAATGAGTTTTAAAATTGTTTATAATTTTGTGAAATGCTGGAGGCACAGAACTCTTTTGTGAAAGACTACATTAAAAAAAACCGCAAAGGAGCACAACCTTTAGCAGTTCTTTTTAGTTAATTTGTTTTGATAGGAATGTGATATATAATATAATTGTCTTAGGAAAACTGAAACTATTTTCTGGAAAGATTGTGTAGATACTTATAGTTTATTTGAATGGCTAAACTAATGCATTACTTCATGGTGTACAAATTCAATTATTGTAAGATTTTTTCTTTCAAATTCATTTTAGTATTGGGCTTTCATGCATCAAAGATAAATGTGTGAAACATTATTGAAAATTACCCTTTGAAGCTAAATTTTATTTGCTTTTTTCTGTTGTTTGCTTAGTTTTGTTGTTAAAGTTATGTTGTTGAGTAATATGAAAGCTGACAATAAAATCATGGTGCTCTTTCAGCCTTCAATTTCTTGCATTTGATACTGAAGCATCCCATGACATTCTTCGAGTTTGGGATGGTCCACCTGAGAATGAGATGTTGCTCAAAGAAATTAGTGGCTCCCTTATTCCTGAAGGCATTCACAGTACACTCAACATAGTAACCATCCAGTTTGACACAGATTTTTATATCAGTAAATCTGGATTCGCCATACAGTTTTCAAGTAAGTTGACTCATTTAATTTGTAATTTATTTTATAAGATAGTTCACTCACAGATAACTGTAGTGCTGGAAACACTTGAAACCAGTGTCAACAAACATTTCTGATGTTTTTAAGGAAAGAATTGGCATAGACTTAAAGATTTGTTGTAAAGCTATATTTTTATCTTAAACAAATAAATAAACAAAACCAATCAAATATCATGTTCTTTGCTAGTTTTGGCTTTGTTTCAAGGGTGGCTGGGACAGTGCCAGAATGCTTATAATTATGATTAGTGTTTTTCACGAAGAAGGTGATGTAGGCATGTTAAAAGCTCCACCCTTTTCTAATCAGTAAGACTTTCTGCTTTCAGAGACATCTGTGGGGAGTTTTCTGTTGTGGTTGTATAGGATGAAACCAAAAAGAGCTCTACAGGAACAGCAATGTCTTTCTCCCTTTTGCCTTCTAGTGCTATATCATCTTATTACAGGCAGCAGGATGACAAATCTGAACAGTTGCCTAAGTGTTATTAAATCCCTTTAGACATTTTATTGCTGAAACAGAAGAAATCATTGAGCCAGGTCCATTTTGACTTTCTTTTTCCTCTGGTCAGTGAAATTGATATATGTTTTTTCAAGATTAGCGAGATCTAGTCTAATATCATTTTGTGTAGCAATAGCAACATTTCTAACATGGGTTGACACAGAGACTCTTAATTGTAACACTATTTATCTCATTGTGCTTCCCGTGCTTGGTAGTTGTATTAGCACTTGTTTTCCTCTGCCCTCATTCTTTTTATGTATGTGACAAATACATGTCTGTGCACACAGTAGTTTGAACGAACAATGAATTATGTAAATGAGAGTATAAAATGAAAGATACTTTATTTGTAGTGAAAGAGTGTTTCTGTTCCATCAGCTGATTTTTGAAGCCATGAATAGAGGATTTAATCCCTTGGCTCCAAGGTATTTTTGCCATTTTACCACCTTACCTCCTTCCAGAGCCTGAGAGATTCTCATGTATGTGCTTTCCATTCTCAGACATGCTCCTATATTTAATGTTGAAGGCAGAGAAGGAGACCATTATGCACTGAACTTGTTTAGGCAGTCATTTAAACTGAGTGGAAAAATAGATTGATGCAGAATAAGAATGGAGTTAAAGGAAAAATGGATGGTACATGGGAGTAAAGTTATAAAACAGTTACTGATGCACTTGCAGTGATTTACGTGAAAAGAGGTTTTAGAGGTTTATCTGAAAGAAGAGGCTTTTTATTTGTTTCTCCATGCTGTTGCAGTCTGTTGAGTTCTAATGACAATTTAAAGGATCCATGGAGTCTTACTGCCTCAGCATTCCTCTTACTCTTCAGTCCAGATTCTCAAAATCACAGTGATCCTTCTCAAATAGTTGATGTGGCACAGTTTGGGTGTATATTCTTAGTAGAATAACAGAGTTGGTTTTTTTTGTTGTTGTTTTTGGTTTTTTTGTGGTTTTTTTTTGGTTTTTTTTTCCGCTAAGTTAAGATTGTAAAAGTAATGTGCAAATAGCTACACAACCTGAATAACAATGTTGCTCTGTGGACATATTATGTCACTAACCAATAAAGAAAAATATTTGAGGAGATGGAAGAAAGAGAAGGACAATTCTTTGCAAGCTTGTTTCAAATATTCATATACTTTCATTGAGTATGTAATGTTGTCTGAGTGAAACAGATGGTGTCTTCATACTCTAGCTACACTGTAATTAACAAACAGAAAGCTCACACAAGGGAGGTATCTCCTTTTACTCTCCCCTTGCCATTTCATGAAATTGGGTAAGAGTATTTAACTGGATTATTGACCCTTTTATCTCTAGAGGAATGTTACACAATGACAACAGATACTTTATGTTCAAACCCTTTTAAGACTTTGAATGCTTTATTTTCTTCTCTATTATATTCTTATACTTTAAGCAAAAAAAAAAAAAAGTTTCCAAAAATGAATTAACCTTCTTATTAGTTCCTTACAGTTTTTTATTTCATTTTATCAACTGTTCTTACACAATTTCGCATTTGTCATTTAATGAGTGAAAATTTTCACAATTGGTAACGTGGTATAAGTTATGCTTGATTCCTCTATAAGGCATCCAATATAATCAGAAAAGCAATTTTTGTATGGTAATACAAAAGAAAGGTGAGATATCATCCTTCACCAAATTAAAGGGGGAAGGGTAGAAGGGAAATTCTAAAGAAGGTGAAATGTTACATAAAAAGTAGAAAGAAAATTGTTAATTAGTATTATATATATTACAGAAGATAATCTTTGAATTGTTTTTATCTAGGGCTACCCAAAATAATCCTTTAAAAGGCATGGACGTTATTAATTTTGTAAAATTTAGAGAATCTGAAGGAGAAGGGTTTCACAAAGATATTTTTCTTGCCCATTGTGTCAATTAGTCTTTTGTTTCTTATTGTTAGCTTGCCATTTTTGTGGAGAAAAAAGAAAAAAAACCAAAAGGTTATTTGTATCTGAAATAGTAGAACTATTTTGATGGTTTAAACATTCATAATCTCTTTCCGTAAGAAAATAATCACAGAATCATAGAATGGTCTGCATTGGAAGGGACCTTAAAGACCATCTAGTTTCAACCCTCCAACGCTCTTGCCATGGGCAAGGACACCTTTCCCTGGACTGGGTTGCTCAGAGCTCCACCCAGCCTGCCCTTGAACACTGCCAATGTTCATATGTTATGGGTCACTCACAACTTCTCTGGGCAGCCTGTTCCAGTGCCTCACCACCTTCATAGGAAAGAATTTCTTCCTAATATGTAATGTAAACCTACTATGAAACAACCTGTTTCAGTTTGCCCCTTGTCCTGTCACTACATGTCCTTGTCAAAAGTCTCTCTCCGTGTTCCGTGTAGTTTCCCTGTCTCTCTCCCATGTTCCATGTAGTTTCCCTTCAGGTGCTGGAAGTCCACAACTAGGACTCCCTGTAGCCTTCTCTTTTGCAGACAGGACAATCCCAATTCTTTCAGCCTGTCCTCACAGGGGAGGTATCCTATTTCTTTAATCATCTTGGTGGCCTCCTCTGGACTCACTCCAACAGGCTGATGTCCTTTCTGTGCTGGGGACCACAGAGTTGGATGCAATACGCCAGCTGGGGTCTCACAAGACCAGAGTAGAGGGGCAAGAAACTAATTATTTTATGCTGAAATAAGGAATAATGGAGAGTTTTCTATGGTTGACAAGGATAATTTTATTTAACACAATTGTAGACTACTCTGAAAGGAAGAAGTGAAAGTGATGAATTTCAGATGAAATAAGTGAACTCAGCCTGATTGTGCTTCACTACTTTCCACCAATTATCCAGGGATAGTGAAAGTACAGCTTCTTTTATACATCTGCTGTAAACGAAGAAATAAATGACTTCACATCTCATCACTAGGCAAAGCAGAATTTTGGTCTAATATGTCTTTTGTCTTTATGTGTCTTTGTCTTTCATCTTTGTGTTGGACCTCTGCAAATGACCACGAGAGTATCTCTTAATTTAAACATTACGTTTCAGTTTCTGCAGTCTTCTTTGAGAATACAGTGAAGTAACATGATAGAAAACAAAGCCCACAAATCCTGAAAATCAAAGTAGCAAAACATGTATAATAAAGCAGAATATTTCAAAAACTTTGTGTATATGTGTAAATGGAAAATAAGAACCTCGTGATTCAACAGTAAGATTATAATATGAGAATTTTGGAACATGTCTAAATGACGTGAATAATGTAGCTATATAACAGATGCCAGAGGTCTATCCTTAAACTGGGAGAAGAGTGAAAAGTTGGCAACAGACCAGAAGCAATATTCAAACAGGAAATACCTGTTACAGCATATTTTCTCTCAACTGTCAGAGACAGAGCATGAAGAGCCCAGTAAATCCTGGAAAAACACCAATTAAATCAGCAGTATTTTTTCTTTTTAACAGTAAATTCTGCACAAAATAGAAAACTAGACCTTCAAGAAAAGTGAAGGAGAAAGAGAAGGGAACAATCATGTATTTGCCAAAGACATGAGCTGTGTATCAGGGTCAGACCAAAATATTAGGCATATTAAAACATTTTTGTCAGCTGACATTGCTTCATGTCACCAAGATGAAACTAGTAGCTGTGAAAAAAAGAGTACTGAAAGTAGAGTAAGAACACTAAAATGCAAAACATTTGATGATAATAATTGTGTGTGTGTTTAAAATAATATTTTTAATCACTTAAATATGTGTGAAGTGTGTAATAACAGATCAGATCCACTGAAGTTATTCAGATTCTTTCCATAGATTTCAATGGCCTTTGAATCTGGTATTACAGGGAAGTTTTCTGTCAGCTAACTTTAACATTTCGGGTGCCATTTATATTTTATGCAGAAAGGAAGGATCTGTATTCGTCTTTCATAGGCCGTTATTTCACCACTAATAGCTGCACTAGTGAGTCACTCAGCATTACAGAATATATTCTGCTCGCGTCTAAGAGTGCAGGCACATTTCTGACTAATTAAACATCACACAGTATAGAGCATTTTTTGAGCTTTATAAGGCAGCCAGTGCAGAACTAAACTGTAAATATTTTTTGAATGTTGGGAAGGTTTTGTGAATAGATGCTCTAGCAGTATTTTACATCATGTGACAGCAATTTCTTATATAACAGGACATGCTTTAAACTGCTTTGATTTACTGTCAAACTGCAGCTGTTCCTCCTTATTTTAAGACTGGGTCAATAGCCCTTTGGAGTTACTTGCATCTATACACTATAGAAAAAGCCTAGAACACTTGAGGCAGATACCTGCTTGCATTGCTTCAATCTGACAATATTAATTTCCAGTCTGGAATATAATGCATCATATTGCTTACTTTGCTGTGATGTTTAAATGCCTACAAGTCAGCTTTCTATGTTTATGATTTATAGCCACAGTGTCTTCTGTTCAAAATTTTTTTGTTGTTGTTTTTGTTATTGTCTTCTTGTTGTTGTTTTTTGATGGGATTTCTTTTGTTCAAAGACCCACCTATTAGCCACAGTCACATTAGGAAGATTCTTTTGATGCTGAACACCCTCCTGTATTTTCGTTTTTGTCTTTTCTTCAGCCTTCCAGTAACAAAGATCTCTGCTTCTGATATATTTACCCTAAAGGTGATTTGCAAATGCGTATGGGGAATTTTACTGATTTCTTTCTCAGAATGCTGTTTCTTACCACTGCTGGTATAGGGATGACTTCCTAACATAACTTTTTCACTTTTCTGAAGTCACTAACCTAGGATTTACTCTTCCTTGTGTCTCTTTGATAGCAAAAAGAACTTTTAATCTAAAATATTTTCACACTCTGGTTTGCTGAATTCTTTCAACTTTGAGAGGAATCCTTTGGATTTAGAAATTTCAGGAGGACTACTTTCTTGTCAGAAATATCTTTGAATGTCTACACTCCTAAATTCAGCTCAGTGTTTTTGGTTTAGGTTTGCAGGGGGTGGTGGTGTTGTGTGTTTTTTTGTTTGGTTTTTCGGGTGGGGGTGGGTTTGCTTTGTTTTTGGCATCAAGAGGCTTAAAAGAAAGAAACCATTTAACAGATTTGTTTCCTTCTATCTGTTGTTGCCTTTCTTTAAAGAAGCAGAGATTAGTAAAAGTAATGATCATTTATGTCTTTCAATGACAAAAATGTCATTCCTGTCACAAGTTCATAAATGACAATAACTTTTTAGTAGCTGTCATCTCTTATTTCAGTAGCATAGAGGACACGTGCATTTTATGCAGGCAAATACTGAGTTAATGCTTGCATGTTAAATGTCCTGGTAATGGCTTGTAGCTAGAGAGACCTGGAGTTATGCTATTAATAAGTGTAAGCTGAAAGGAAGTATCAAAAGAGAGTGGTGACACAAGTAATTTTAACATTATAAATAAACAAATCATCCTCTCAGCCATGTCACCATAAAATTAACTTATTTTAATTATATTTAAGATTGAAATTCCTGATTTTAAACTTCATGCAATATAGTTGGTCCAAACCCTTTGGATTTGTATCAGTAGAAAGTCTTCTCACCTGCCCTAAATTTACATATGTAAAGTTGACTTTGTCTGACTTGTGACATGGCATTTTAGAGACATCAAACTGATATGGTTCCAAATTTGGAATGTCATATGTCTCAGGTTAATATTTTAATTTTTTATATCAATTGTATATGTGGGAAAGCTATTCTTTAAATCTGAAAAATCTGGTTCTATGTTTTCTGTTAAAGAATAATAAAATTGAACACTGTTTTAAGTTTCTCGGATAAAATTTTCAGTTCCAATGGGTTATTTTACTTGCAGAAAAGGTCCATTACAGATATTTATAATTGTGTATACAGGAAAGTAAATTTGCAATTGCAGAAGAATACTTTTCTGGTTATTAATATTATAAATAAAACTACTTTTCTGTTTCAGAAAAGGTTCTCTAACTTCCTCATCATTTTTTTTCTTTGGTTAATCCAACTCTTTCATTGAATTCTTTCAAGTCAACAATTGATCGAAATACAGCACCAGAGAGACAAATATTTATATAATAATACAAATCCTTGAAATTATTTCAACTAAGATACTTTGAATATTTGATTAATAGCATGTATTTTATTTTCTGTTTTGTATTAGTCATGAAAAAATTGTCAAAAGTATATGGATTGTGTTATTTTGTGTACCAGGTACCTTCCTGATATTTAGGTGTGACACCAATAGAAAAGCTTTACAATTTGGTCTACATCCACATACACTATTATATGATTTTATTCAAAGTATAAATATAATAGAATCATTAATGCTGGAAAATTTCTAAGATCATCAAGTCCGACCATCAATGTAGCACAGACATCATGTTATAATGGAGTTGACTTCAAGTTTTGTCTGACTTTACTTTCCCTCTTACTCCATTTCTTGCCAGGGATAGCTGTTTTCTAAGATAGTAATATATAAGGGAGATTTTTGCTGCTATTTTTTTGTCAAAGAGATTTTATTTTTTCTTAATAGCATTCCACCACTCTGCCTGATCTCATAATTGACAGATATAGAAAAGACTCTTGACTGATGAATGTTTATCTTTCAGTCCTATGTGTATGAATGTGAAAAAAACTATTTGTGGTCTGGTGTCTTCAATTACTGACTGGACATATTCTGACATGCAGTCTGAGATACAATTCATTTACATAGATGAATTTTAAAATCTTGCAAAAAATATAAATATAAAATATTTATTCTTATTTATATTCCATTGTTGTTTTGGCAAGATGTAATCTGTATAATGCTAAAGAAAACAGACGCTATTCTTTGAAAATGTTCTGTAATTTTTTTCAAGTGACTATAGTATAAAACATACTTCAATAGAAAAAATTCATTGCCTTAGCAAAGATCAGGGTGATGACATTCAAGTATATGGACAGAATGTTACCACATAATGAGGCCAATTCAGTTTCAACGCCAAACTTATCAATTATACTATACCCCCCAACCCAAACCAACCCCCCCCCAAAAAAACAAACAAACATATAAAAAGAATTAATGGAAAAATTTAACAAAAGTAAAAAATTCAGACAGATTAAAGATTTGGCCCTATCTTTAAGAGCTATTAAAATATTCTTGGTGTTTTGAAACTATAAAGCTATAATGCATATATACAATTTTTGAAACTAAAAGACAAAATAAAAAATTCAACTTTCAAGATAGGAACAGTCTTCCCTTTCTTCAGAAGATTTCAGTTAAAGGACAAGGCAAAATAGAGATGCTGTTCTCTGTCGGACAACCATATCCTTAACAGTTGCAACAAAGCAAGTTGCACACTATTCTGTGAACAAACAAATGAAACAGACATATTTTACCTGAAATCATCTTAATAATGTTTTTAGTAGACATGGTATTAAGAACTGAATGATCATTGGTAAGATTTTTCACTGCATGGGCAGCCCTTGTCTATAGTCCAAGATCCGCATTATTTTCTTCTTTTTGAGAAGCTATTTCTATCTGACTGTATTCATGTGTATACATAAAGAAATATGCCATCTGACATAGGGATGGATCTAGTATAAAAAGCTTTAAAGAACCAAAAGGTTCCCCAAAGCCCCAAGCCCTAAACATGCAATCTAAATGAAATTAAGATTTTGAAAACACTTCTTCCCAGCTGGAATGCATTGCCAGCACGATTAGATATTGTCACAGTATCCATTTTCTACAGGGTTTCAGAAATTATCTGAAACCATATGTCAGTGCGTTTATTTGGGCCTGGGTTTCATACTCAGTGCCAAAGCTATGAGCAGATGCTTAAGCAATAATACCTGTTCTGAATTGAAGAGTTCATCCTAATAGAAAAAGATTATTACTTATGAACTGGAAATAAAATAGCTCATAAGTTTTCCATTAAGACACAGTAAGAGCAGTGTAGTACTTTGGATGATTTTAACAACTAGTATAAATTGAAAACAACAAACAATAAGAAAAAATAAAATTATGTTATCTCATTAAACCTGTGTCATTTATCTCCCCAAGAACTACAGTGTATCTAGTAGTAAGATCCATAATCTATCTTTTCTGATAACCTATCTATAATCTTAACCCATGTTATAGTAAAAGCAGATAAAGACCCTTAAGAAAGAGCTTGATGTTCACTGTTCCTCTCTCCTCCCCATTCCCACCCTCTCAAAAGAGAGACTATGCCAGATTACAGTGCAAACAAGAATTTAAAAATGAGTTTATTTGATGTCTGAGGGCAGGTCAATCTGGTGAGGAAACTTGTTCTAACTGTGTGAGTGGGGGGTGTGGAGCTGTGAAGGAGCCTTGGCCCAAGCTTTGGTTGTGCAAGTGTGACTGACAGAGTTGGTCCAGGATGGCTGGATGGGGAAGTTTCCTTAACACAGAGACCTGCCTAGACAACCTAGAAAACCCTGGTTATGCAAGTTGTTAAAGTTCTTTCGTTGAAGGGATGCATTGTCCCAAATGAAATTCTGATTCTGTGATTTATGCTTAATATTTTCCCATTTTAATCTTCAAACAATAACTGACAAACTTAGATAGAATCCATGAAGACATGCAAAATCAACAAATGGAGTCTGTGGTTAGAATTTACTTAAGAATTACAATGACTATGCATCTAAATCTGTTAGATCTAGAGCAGAAAGAAAAGTTAAAAATAGATTAAAAAAATGTTATCAGCAGTGCTTCTGTTGGTAGAAGACAATGAAAATGCTGTAGATAATTTATTCTTTCTTTTTCGGGAAAAGTTGTGTAGAAGGTTGGATTTGAGATAGCAAATACCAGGCTGACCTGGTTCTCAAACAGCATTAGAGATGCAGGGAGACTGCAGTGTCCATATGGGTAAAGGTATTATGTGGATTCTGAAACAGCCTGAATTTTGAAGGCACAGTCTGTCAGGACTGGTTCAGGCTGATGCAGGTTTGAAAGACCAGCAATGCTAGAAAGCCTTTATTTTAAGTGATAGGAGTTTGGAAGAATATGTTGGTTTAAATAAGTTAATATTTTTGACATGCTGTGTGTTATTAAGAGCTTGAAATTTGGAAGGCTTGAAGCTGCTGACCTGATTGTGTTCTCTGGGAAAAGAAAAAGGAGAAATAAAGGAAAAAAAAAAAAAACAACACAACAATAAAGGGTTTCTTTTTTTCCTTATTTCTTCAGGTTTGGGATTCAGACTCTTTAATGATATTGGACTTGGCATGCATTAGAACATTAAATTTAGAAATCACCATTAACATCAATAAATCCCGTGACATTTATTATGTTGTTTCCAGCATCAGTGGAGTCTATTACAACTTTGTCACAATTTTAATGCCTTGTTTCGAGGTATCTTTCCTGAATGAGAATTGAGCTGTCCTTTTAAGACATTTCAGTCATCTATTAAATTGTTTGGTCTTATGAACTATCAGAAACTTTTTGACCCTGGCAGTAACATACTACTTTTGAAGCAGGAATGCTCAATTTAGAATATTTAATTATCTGATTCATTGATTGAATATAATTTTGTCCCTTATTATTAAAATGATGTATCAAAATGTTTTTATACCGCACATAAAGGACACTTGTTGATTGAGCTGTGTTTACATCTTTTCTGGGTATGATTGAATGCTGGTTTAATGGCTTCTGTGCCTCTGTAGGAGCATTTGCACAGTATTGTACAGCTCGTAAAGAGATGATTTAGGATGCTCCCTCTTCTCCAGTGCTCAGAACATACGAATCTGTTTACATGAATGCTCTTAGAAAAAAGTTCAAACAAGTTGTAGGGGGAAGGGAACTGAATTTTCTGCATGTCTTGGCTGCCAAGATTCTAAACAAGATTCTGCCCCACTTCCTTCGAGTCACCTAGCAAGAATGGGGTAAGATAAGCAACTCTCCAGAGTAAATCCTTCTGCCTGTGCAATGGTACATGTTTTCTGGATTACTAGTGGTCTCATATTCAAAGTCTAAATTAAAGAATATGGTTATATGGCTATCTGAGATATTAAGTCTCACTTCTGGGTCCTTTGGTTATTTCTGTGTTAACATGTCACACAGAAGAACTAAGAGGAGCTGATACGTAGGTTGAAACAGCTGGTACTGAACTACTGCTGGCAACGCTGTTCGGAGATATTCTTCAGTCATTCTACCCTAGTTCAGTAGTGTATCTTCAAATTTAGCTTCATTCAAATGAAAACAATTCATCTGCTCCAAAACCATGCACCATTGCAAACCAAAACACAATCTGGAGTTTTATTTTACAAACATACTCAGCTCAGAATTGTGTAATAGCTATGCTGAAACACTTTCTGTTGCTCTGACCATGTAGAGAGACATACAAGCTCTGTGTATCTAAAATGTTCACTAATCTCTCATCTACTGAACACTTCGAACACAAGTCACGTTCATCCCCATCCTGGAATTCTGGATCAAGAATTGTCTCTTAATTCTTTATCTAGCTCAAATGGTTTGACTGATTGCAGTGTGATTACTCTAAACTAGAAGTGGCAAGAGAAAAAATAAAATAGGTTTCTGCATTTCTCTATCTTCATTAGGGAGAAAAAGCTCTCAGATGATCACTCACAGGCTTATGCTACACACAGAGTCACTCTTGCACCTGTTATGCTGCATACATTAGGTACTAGACACATTTGAGGTTTGTCTATTTCCCATAAAAGATGTATTTTAGTAGGAATTTAGTGGATTACATTCACAAATCACAGCTTACTAGTTATTCAAGACAATATTTCCTAAACTCTGAATTTCCAATTGTTGTAGTAGAATAGAACATGAGGTATTCTTTTCGTACTTTATCAATTCTAATATGTCACAAAGAACTTTAGTTCTTATACATGAACTTAAGGGAAATTGTGATAGCCTGCTCCATTTATTTTGCAAAAAGCTGTCAAGATTGCATTACAGGGACAATCAAAGACATCAGGGACTTTGTAATTCCCACAATTTTTGCTTACTCCACAAATTTTCATGGGAAGGCAGTGGTTGAGGTCCCTGAATATTCAATAGGAAAAAAACCCCCCACTTCTTATACAGGAATATACAGTTCATAAACAGTATTGGCACTTCACATGGAGAAAAAAAATAGGCTGAAAGTAGGTAATGAAAAGAAATATTAAAAGATAAACATTAAAGGGGCAAACAGATTTGAGAATGCAGAACAGAACACACAGATGACCTCTCTGAAATAAAAAAATGCAAACACACACAGGTTTTAACAGTAAAAATGATGGGATAGGGTCAGGCACGTGAAAAAAACCCTTATGACTACAGCAGACATGACAGAAAGCTGCGATTAAGAAATTCAGTTTGAATATATAGATAATATATGCTAACTCTCCAGAGGTGCATTATCTCTATAATTGCATATGGCACTGAGATACTCCTTGTCCAGTTTCTTTCTTATATAACTATTTCTTAATTTTTCCCTCAAAAAAATGATACTTATATATTTGAGGATTCTTATTCTGGCAATTTTATTTATCCAAAAAAAAATTCCACCTCCTTGTTGAGATAAATATATGACAACAAGCAAGTAAAAATAGAATTTAACAAATAGCAGATTTATTCTTAAAATGGAGACTACACATTTAATATAAATTATTAATACAGCATTTCCATCTCAATGGAAAAAAATCATGTGTTTCCTTCTGTTCCAGTGCCTGAGAATGTTAAGTGCCGAGCTTAAGTAAAAGTTTTTCCCTTGTGATACTTACTGATTGTAGAGGGAATCTGGGAAACAAGCTTACTAATAAGACGCCAAACTTTTGCATGGCCAAGTTTAAGTTCAATTAATTCCACTCCTAATTAAGCAAGTTGAATTTAGACCTGTGCTTACAAAGAAAGATATGCGGTTTCTGGAAATACTATGAAGGAATAATTTATTTATGCTTTGATCTCACTGTAGTTGTGGAACTCTGGATACCTTCACCTGGTTTATTCTCTTTAAAGTGAATTAGATAGGAAAAATGTGAAAATTAAGGAAATGGTCATTTTTAGGAATTCTGTAATGCTCACTTATTTCCACCACGAAGTATGGTAACATGTAAGAAAAACAAATAAACAAACCAACATGCATATATATATACATATAAACTTTCACCATCATTTATATACATAAGCCTTTACCACCATTTAAAATTACAAAGTAAAATAACAGCTGAAATTTGGTATCTAAATCTGTCAGTTCCAGTTGTTGAAATGCTCTGTAGAGGTATGTGTATATGTTGAAATGGAGGTGAAAGAGACAAAACATTAGAGTTCTTGCTTTCAACAACAGCAACCAAAAAAATGCAGATTTTTATATAGATATAAATTAAAAATTTAGAGCAAAAAATGTTTCAAAACCTTATATATGTATTTGAATTGTCCAGTATGCATACCTATCCAAAGCTATTACCTATGTTTACCCTATAACATCTCCAAAGGCTGTGGGACAAATTATACTGCGTGCTCCAAGTTAGTAGCTTTGTAGGTCTACAGTGTGCTTTTGCTAAGAACTCAGCACTGTTTTATTATCCTGATGACAATATTGAGGATAATGTCATGCAACTACATGAATAAATAAATCAATCACATATCATGTAGTAACAATATTATGCAGGTTTTTTTCTCTCTTCCTTTAAGTAGCACTTTACAGAGAGTATAGAAGGAAAATTTCACACAGATTTTTAGGCAAATCTAACCAAGATGATTCTTTATTTATGATAAAGCAAAGTATATTCAGTACTTTTAATAGCATGCTGCATCCTTTCCCTTTCTTACAGTCTGTTCCTCCAGAATAAAGTAATGTATTTTTTATCAGCCTGTTGAGAAGCTCACCTGGTCTGTCAAACCAGTTCATAAATCCCTCAGTTAGAATTCATAGTTTTAATAGAGCCTTGCAAAATGCTGAAAAAATTCTGAAAAAAAAGAGAATTAGACTTCTAGAAAACATCTACTTAAAAGCCTAAAGCCCAGATGATGAGACTGTGGGAGCAGAGAATCTATTTTTTGTATTCTAGTGTTATAATGCAAAATCAGTCTTAAAGTAGTGGTTTTATTTTTAAATGAGGTCTGTGTGTATTTAGTGTGAATTTGAAAAGTCTGAAAATATTCATTGAATAGTTTAAGTTGGATAGTACCTCTGGAGACCTCTAGTGCAATTGCCTGCTCACAAAACAGTCAAACAAACAACCCCTCTGTAAAAAAAAAAAAAATAGATAAAATGTTGTTTGACCACAGTTGTAGTGAACCAGTGTTTTCTTTTATGCAGCCGGAGTTTTGCTTGTTGCATCTTGTGATTACTATGTTTGTGCTTTTGCTGCACACACACTTCCTAGAAGAGATTTTGTCTTCTCTATTCCTTTTCTGTGAAGTTACTTTCTGGTAAATTGTTTCTTGGGATTCGTTTGTCCCAGATGCAGGATTCTGTGTCTCCTTTTTTTAACCTCATGAAGTTTCTCTCATGCTTTTTCTCCAGCCTACTGAGACCTCCCTAAATAGCATCCCTGCACTAGAGCATACGAACTGATCATCCAGTGTCTGTTAACTTGCCAAAAGCTAACTGTATTTCATTGTCCCCATCTTTAATAAATATTGAAGTCAACAACCACTCCTGAGGGACACTGCTTCTAATCAGCTCCTGCCTAGGTTTTGGATCATGGATTCTCTCTGAACCTGGCACACCAACCTGTTTTCCATCCGTTTCATACTCCACTTATCCAATCCATGCTTCACCAATTTGGCTACACAGCCAAAAGACCAGGAGGTGGGTTGAGCAAGCATGCAAGCATGCAAGATGACTACTATACAGGGCAAATAAGGGTAAGGTTATAAGTTTGTCACACAGATCTCATATTATAACGTCAATTGGCATAAATGATACTAAGTGATTAAAAAACTGAAACAGATTGTATCAGAAATTCCTGTGTGGCCTCTTAATGTCTTTTTCAGCCATATCCAATTTTTTTGCAGAATGATGTAATCTAGTAAGAGCAATATGATGTACAGACAATAAAAAGTTTTATACCAACATCTTTCTCTTTTTGACCCTTCAAGATTGATTACAAATTCTGAGTAAGAATCAGCTCCCATTCTTCTGGAATTGCATGTTTTAGATAAAGCGGAGAAATGTTTTTCTTGTTTACAGCAAAATTCAAGGCAAGTAATATTAAAGTGGGCAGAACACAGTTTCTCTCCAATGTGGGCTGCTCTGACTGGCCAACACCAATCAAAAGATACAGGGCGTCCTGTGTTCTCAGCAGACAGGGAAGCACATTAGTGTATGACTGGGTTTACTACTTGCTTCAGTCTAAGTTTACCTTAGGGATTTTTTTTTTGTCCTGACCTGCACTAATCTTATGAACCTTTTCATATTTGATGAAATTTGATTCCAGTGTAATCTAGCTGCAGTATCTTATTTTCTTGCATGCAACATTTACAAGACCTGCTAGTACAGTGCAGTGAATTTAGTTATTTCATATTTTAGTAATATTTTTTTCTAAATTTAAACCCAGCAGCATATGTAAAGATACAAAGGAGTTATGGTAGTGTCTAAAGCAGAAGTTTTAAAAAATTGCATGACAATATAAAAAAAATCATTCTTTCATTTATTTTGAAACATTTTAAAGAAATATTTCTTTAATCTTTGAAGACTAAGGAGGAAAATTTTCCTTTACTTCTGTTAATACTTGATTTTTTATGAGGATTTATTTGTGGGGATTTTTTTCCCTATAGTCAGTAGTTTCTATGTGCAAAAACAACCCCATAAAAATCCCAATAACTTCATAGAGCCAGTTCTTATATTTTTTGCTAAGTATGTCTTGGACAGAAAGATACTTGGAGGGGTTTTTTTTGGGGTAGATAACGCGTTAAGATCAAAATTTGCTCTTCAAACACATTGTTAATACAAAACCCACATACAGTTTGGTTGAATAGATTGCTGTCTGCTGGCATTACCTCCCCAGAAAGAGGGTCTCTGAATTAAATCTCAGTACTGCCACTTTGTGTTTATGTTACACAGATTGCTGAGCTCAGTGGGACTAGTTCCACAGGCAAGTCTGACATATGGAATTTATTTGTAATACATATAACATGTTTCAGTTCTATAATGTTAGTAGGAAATAATATCTACTTAAGTAAACATTGAAGTACTTACTTTTTGCTTAAGCTTACATATTTTTGTGCATAATATATTTAATATGTTGATCAGAATATGTTCAATATGAGGAATAGATCTGTAAATTTTTTATACTTTTCTTGTAGTCATTGTGATTGTATGTTATCTTGGTATTAATCCATACTTATGCATTATATAGCTGTACATTCTCTCAGGCTAAATCTGTGTGTATTTTTTGTAGTGTTTTCTTTATTATTGCTACAAAAGTCTAGTGTTGTAGATAGGTCATGTGCAAGGGTATAGATTTGAGTGATCAATGAAATTCACTTCCAAGGTCACTGCTAAATGTTACACCATACGTGTATTTATGAACTATAAAACTGTGGAGAATTGAAGATGTGTGCAAGCATACCTTAATTGGAAAACCTGAAGTTCTTAATCTGGTTTTTCCTTTGTTCATATTAAAAATTACTCTAAGTTCAAAGTGCTAAATTTCCAGGGTAATAGGAAATCTCTTACCTTCCTTTTTGTATATTGCAGTGCTTCACAGAATTAAAAAAAAGTTAGGTAATATTTAAAAACTAAAGGATGTAGCAAAAATTAATAGTATAAAAGCAGCAGATTGTTGGATGATTTCTCAACATTTTTTAAGTGACTAAGAAAATTCTGAATTTGCAGAGTTTCCTGATTAGAAAAAATGTAACAAAATGGAAAAAAAAATGGATTGAAAAGCTGTTTTTTTTCAAAAATTTATTTTTATTTTTTTCACTTTGCTGCTAGGTTCTGTAGCCACTGCCTGTCGTGATCCTGGTGTCCCCATGAACGGAACTAGAAATGGTGATGGAAGAGAACCTGGAGACACTGTAATTTTTCAGTGTGACCCTGGCTATGAACTTCAAGGAGATGAGAGAATAACCTGCATTCAGGTAGAAAATCGGTACTTCTGGCAGCCAAGCCCACCAGTCTGTATAGGTATGCAGAAAAAAAAAAAAAATAATGCTTTCCTAAAAATAGAAATCATTATGTAATGAATCACACTGTTCTAGGAACTTGTTTAAAGAAAATACATGTACTGCACATCTTAGAAATTATTTTACATCAACCTCTGATAGTCATAACCAAAACCTTTCCTCTGTAGTAGTTAGTATAATAGTTCTCATCCTTTCCCTCTCAGGGCCATCTCATTTCTAATTTGATAATCTGGGACAGAGAAAGCAAAAAAGTCAATGCCAATGACTACCATCATTGGTAGTCTATTCTTGGAAAAACATTGCGGGAGGGAGCTTGCCAGAGATTACAACTGCAAGGAGCACCGTACAGCTTTCAAACACACTCTTTCCTTTGATAAACTTAACTTGACCTTAGCTGTTACAAGCAAAATCTGCATTCTATTTGCATATGCGTGCATGCACACCATCTACTCTGTTCATGCATATCTGCAGACAGGTGTTTGCAAACACTACAGTACTGACTTGGTGTCTTGGCTATTCTGCTTACTGTGCTAAAGTGTTATTTTCTCTGTTCTAACTCTCCTTACTATGCCTTCCTGTGTAGCATGACTGCAGTAAAGAAATATTTTATTGCTCATCTCCTGTGATTCTTATATGTGAAAATATATTTTATAGTAATGATAACTGAACATTTGTAGATGTCTAAGGGAAAAGGTAAAAAGAATTCTAAGGCTTTGGGCCCTCTAGTTAAAATATTCTTCTATCATGCTGGCCTTATTTGATATTGCTGTTTCTAAAATTTAATTTTCAACTGAAAAATAATTGCCCTACTATACAGTAGTGCTAGCAGTTTTAATCACTATCAATAGTGAGTTGATGATATTATGGGATAAATTAAATGTAGGTGCTCAACTGACATTCTGTCCATAGCAAATATTAAATACACATACACTTGTTTTTTTGGCTGCCTGCATCCATTTATCTAGTACTGTTAAGTTCCGCACTTCATGCAAAACACCTACTGTACACAGCATAGCAAGAATGCTTATTATGATGATTTACTTGTCCAGATATCAAGCATGAAGTTGTCTTCTATTGATTTCCTATAATGATACATTCTTGGGGAATATGAACTGCTAATAGACTAGAGTGTGCAAACCTTGCCTTGGAGCTAAGTGATTTCAAAACTGTGTGTTGTAGCTCAGTACACCCTGAAGTTCATTGACTTTTTTCTCCTACCTTGTAATATATTCATTAATGTTGCTTCCGTGGCTGTAAATCCAAACTTTGCAATACTTACCCTACAGATAACTTTAAGACCATCATGATTTATCAAAGTTTTAGAAAGAAAACAAACATAATTTTGATGAAAGAATAAGAGGCGGAGTAATTCCTAAGGTGTATAGTTGTATGGTGTTCTAGATCTATTTTATTAGCTCTTTACACTGCAGTGTCTTTTTGAACCTCCTAATTACTAATGCTCAAAATTAGTTAAATGTGCTTTTTAATTGTTCTTACCTGTGGGAGTGCCTTGGTAGTTTTGATTCCCTTAGTCTTGCCTCTAGCTAAAGTTTTAAGAACGTCTTCATTTCAAAGGTAATAGCAATGGGAAAATAACAAAGAATTAAATAATGATTCACATAGTTGAATGAAAGATAGTAATTAGAAATTCTGCTATACTGAAGATACTCTGACAAACTATAAATTGGAGAGCATGCCTCTGCCAAAAGACAGTCCTTTGGCTTATGCCTCTGCTGCACAAAATAGTTACATGTTTTCCATTCCAAAGATTTTCTGGATCCAGTCTTGCTTAGATACCAGAATCTTAAGTGATTGTGTTTGATTAGTTTTCTCAGGGATGACGTTAAAAATTCTGGCATGCAAAAAGACATTTTAAGATTCAGGTTAACTATACATTTAGGGGAAGTATAGACTGTCTCCCAGAAGTTTCAGACTTTCGTCAGAAATTCATAGGTCAAATTTTTTTTGTGGTTTTGGGTGTTTTTTTGGGTGTTTTTTTGTTTTTTTGGTTTTTTTGTGGCTTGGTTTCGCTTGTTTTTACTGTTTCGTTTCAAGCAAGGTCTTGTTTATCATATTTACATCTATAAAATAGTTTTTATTGTAAACAGTTAATTCCAGTGGTGCTTTCTGCAAAATTATCTATAAGAAACTAATAGGAAGTAAAATTTCAGAAGTTTTTTTATATTTCTTTATGACTATTTAAATTTATCCTCAGACTAGATATATGAAAGAAATTTTTTACAGTTAGGGTGGTGAAGCACTGAAGCAGGTTGTCCAGAGACGTGTGTTTTTCCCATCCCTGGAAACATTCTAGACTGGATTGGAAAGGGCTCTGAGAAACCTGACCTAGTTGAAGATGACCTTGGTCATTCCAGAGGGGTTGAGCTAGATGATATTTATTTTTTGCCTCCTAGAGAAATTAAATAGATTTTAAATAAAAAACCACCCCAACCTGTACTTCCTTACATAGAAAAAATGAATGCTAACATCAGCACAGAGACAGTAAGGCTCAGTGCTTGCTTACCACTGTGTCGACACATAGGTTTGTAAAGAGAAGCTCACATAACCTACATCTAGCTTTTACTGCATAACATATAAAAAAATTTTTTTTTCATAGTGTTTTGACATTTGCCTTTCTTTCTAGGTGAGCTGTTATATTTGTTCAGTCTTACCTCTTATGTCTAATACTGTAAAAGGTGTTCTTTAAACTTCGTTTTCAGAGCTGTTCTGTCCTCAGTTAAAAATAAGGTTATGGCAATAATAACTTTCTACACATTAAATTCAGAAAATTATGGATTCTGAAACACATAAGAATTTAATTAAAACACACAGAGAAGGAAAGTCTATGAATAAGTTTAGAGAAGATAGTAAACTGGAAAAGGAAACATCTGATAACATTTTTCATTAGATGATGTTAACATTCTCAACTACTATCTTATGAACTGAAAATTAAAATATTCTGAAATGGTTCTATCTGAAGAAAATTCTATCTGGGAGATACCTTACAAAGTTGAAGATTATGTTTTTTATTATTATTTTTTTACTGCTATTAATGGCATACCTTGAAATAAAATATCTTGTGGCTGTCTAGCTAAGTGTCCTTTCCATTTAGTCCCTTTTTGATTATCAACTAGACCTTGGGAAGGATTTAGTGGAAACACTATAAACAGAAAAAGTAACTGCTAATGTGTGTAAAGAAAGAATAAGTACATAAGAAAGAAATTAATAAGATGAAAATATTCTATCAATGAATTAACGGACAACTAAACTAAATCTTGACCTCAGGAAAACATCATGAATGCAGAGATTGGCAGAATTTAGTCTGGAAGAAGGACATAGCGTTTAACTTCCTTGTATCATCATATGCCAGTTCAGAGTACTTCAAAAATATCATCAGACTCATACAGTTTAGTTGTCATTTCAGTGAAGCCTGATTAGAGTGAAAAACCTAAATATCCTCTTTGCTATTCTTTACATTTTCATTCCTAGGATATGCAGATAGTGCAACCCGAACCATTAAAGTACCTGAAAAAGAGGAATGCACAGGGTTATACTGAAGAACATTAGTTCCATCTGATGAGCAGCCTTTACATTCCATACAACTTCACAGTTCCTCTTTTACATGAAGTTTTACTTCAAGGTTACAGAAAGTTACAGTGAATTCTTTTGCAATTAATGGATGGGTATTGTTTTGTGAGAATTTAATTTTACTCATTTCGAAATTGTGACAAAGGAACGTTCAATGACAGATGCTTTTAATTAAAAGCAATATGAATTTTAAGTTTTTGAAGATAGAAGAATTTCAATTATTATCCTTATTGTAAAACTAAGTAATGTTTCACACTAAATGAAATTTCTCCCATCTGTTCCTTTGTAGCTAATGGAACTTTATCTAGCAACTGAAAACATCTGGGAAAACGTTATTGTGATAAAAATTGTATTTGGCGGTTCTCAAAAAAAGCAAAACAAATTGTGCTAGGTTTGGAATATATATTTTAAGAATTTGCTAGTACTATTAATTTTTGATATTATTGTGTTCCTAAAGCCAGATGTTGTTTAACTGTTTTTACACAAAATTATGATTTTATAAATCATCTCCAATTTTCATACCAAAATGTAAATGAAGATTCTAATTTTTTGGGGTTTCTTTTTTTGGTTTTGAGGTAATTTTGCTATTCATTGCTCCCTCTTGCTATAAATAGATACATAAAATGTAGAAAGACTGTACTCATATACTGTGTCTGTGGATATGTTAATCTACTGAAGTATTCTACTTGCTTTACTTGAATTCGTAAGTGACCTGTGATTTAATTCATAAAATCATAGACTCACAGAATTGTTTGGTTTAGACCACCTAATTCCCACCCTCCTCCCATGTCAGGGACATCTTCCATTAGACCAAATAACTCAAAGCCCCATCTAGCCTGACCTTGAACAGTTCCAGGGATAGGCATCCACAAATTCCCTGGACAACCTGCTCCAAGCCTCACCACCCTCCCAGTAAAGAATTTCTTCCTGAAACCTGATCCAAACCTACCTTTAAGTTTAAAACACTTCTCCTTTGTCTTATTACTGAATGACCGTGTGAAAAATCCCCCTCCAGCTCTCTTTTAGGACCCCTTTAGTCACTGAGACGTGCCATAAGGTCTCCTGGAGCCTTCTCTTCTCCAGGCAGAACAATCCCAACTCTCTCAGACAGTTTTCATAGGGGAGATGTTCTATCTCTCTGATCATCCCTCGTCTGGACGCTCTCCAACAGGTCTTTCTTGTGTTGGATGCCCCAGAGCTGGATGCAGTATTTCTCATGATATTAGGAAATACTGTGTATATTTCCCAGTAGGTTGAATTATACCTGTACTTATCATCTTGCTCTGTACAGATCATCTTGAGTGCAATCACACAGCATGTACCAGGGGATCAGGCCCAGACAATATGGGTTTATGAAAGGCAGGTCCTGCATGACCAACCTGATCTCCTGGTATGACAAGGACATCTACTCAGGGGTTGTTAACTATCCAGAGTTTAGTAAAACATTTGACGCTATTTCCCACATCATTCTCGTGGAGAAACTGGCTGTTCATAGGTTAGACAGGTGAGCTCTTCACTGGGTAGCTACTGACTGGATGTCTGAGCCCGGAGAGTCAGGGTGAAGGGAGTTACATGCAGTTGGTGGCCAGTTACTAGTGGTGTTCCCCAGGGCTCAGTAGTGGGGCCAGTCCTGTTTGGTGTCTTTACTGATGATCGGGATGAGAGGATTGAGCATACCCTCAGTCAATTTTCAGATGTCGCTAGGTTGGGCAGGAGTGTTGATCTGTTCAAGAGTAGGAAGGCTCTGCAGAGGGATCTGGAGAGGCTGGATCAATGGGCCAAGGCCGCTGCTATGAGGATCAATAAGGTGAAGTGATGAGTCCTGCACTGCACCATATAGCGCTACAAGCTTGGGGGACAAATTGCTGAGAAGGCGCCTGGTGGAAAAGGACCTGGGATTGTTGGTTGACAGGTAGCCAAACATAAGCCAGTGTGCCCCCAGAGGCCAAGAAATCCAATAGCATCCTGGCTTGTATCAGCAAGGTATGGCTGGCAGGACCCGGGCAGCGATTATCCCCCTGTACTCGGCACTGGTGAGGCCACACCTCGAATCCTCTGTTAAATTTTGGGCCCCTGACTATACAAAAGACATTGAGGTGATAGACCGAGTCCAGAGAAGGGCAACAAAGCTGGTGAAGGGTCCAGATAAGAGCATTATGAAGATCAGCTGAGGAAGCTGACATTGTGTAGCCTAGAGGAAAGGTGGCCCAGGGAAGACATTCTTACTCTCTACAGCTACCTGGAAGGAGGTTGCATTGAGGTGGGTGTTCATTTCTTCACCCAAGTAATGACAGTATGAGAGGAAATGGCCTCAAGTTGCACCATGGGAGGTTTAGGTTGGATATAAGCACAGATTTCTTACCCAGTAGGGTTACCAAGCTTTGGAACAGGCTGACCAGGGAAGTGGTTGAGTCCCCATCCCTAGAGGTACTCAAAACACGTGTAGATGTGGCACTTAGGGACATGGTTTGGTGGTGGACTTGGCAGTGTTAGGTTTGTGGTTGGACTCCATGATCTATATAATTCTATAAGAGATTTAAATAACCTTAGAGCTCACAGAATCTCTGTTACAGAAGTGAGTGATCAATTACTTTCCAAGGCCCAGATGATCACTTAGTAGAATTAAAATTTCCAAAATTATGAATGTTTATAAATCTTATCTGGAATCTTTTGAATAAAATTATAAGTTCTTTCAAAAAAGATCTTTAGAAAACCTGATTATTCTCTTGTTGCTGCATGAAGCCTCAGATAAGGAATGCTAAAGAAAAAAATTTCATTATACCTTCCTTCTTTTTACTATTTATTTTTCTGGACCAAAACCCCACAACATTTGGGAACCTCAAAATCACGTAGAGAAATGTGGTTGTTTTATTCTGATTGTACTTAAAGCTATTTTACTTATCTCTGAGTTTGAAAACTGCAATTACTTGAATACTTTTTAAATTTAATTTATATTATATCCATCTTGATCTGAATTACTAGTCAGTTTTGTCTGGTGAAAAGGCAGATAATTGCATTATCCATGTAAGTAGATCATATTTCATAGCCTAAGGAGGTTCTTTTAGAATGCCTTTAACAAGAAGTAGAAAGTGGAAAGCTTATCCAGTCAAGTTTTTTTTTATGTCTGTAGCCAGAGCATTTTTCAAGTTTGCAGCACATTCAGAAAAGCCTTGACATAATATTATGCAAGCAAAAGGACCCCGATTTCAAAACCAAGTATTTCACATAGTAATATTAGTATTTGTCTAAGGCAAAATGTGAATACATTTTTTTTTCTTTCTATTAAGGCTTTGTAAATACCTCATTTGTTTCTTGTTTAACTTTTGGAGGACACTAAATGTCAGTGAACAGATTGCTGTTACTTGCTTCTTTGTCTCTTACCTTCTTTCCTCAAGTTCAATCTATTTTTATTCACAGCTCCCTGTGGAGGAAACCTGACTGGCTCATCAGGTTTTATACTTTCACCAAACTTCCCTCATCCTTATCCCCACAGCAGAGATTGTGACTGGACTATCACTGTTAATAGTGATTATGTTATATCATTAGCATTTATCAGGTAAGCTGCTACTTATAATTTTTAAAGTTATGTTTATAACTTTATTATTGCCAGTTGTTCAGATCTCTGTAGGGTAATATATGTATACTTAATATGACTATCAAACAGATTAGTAATCGTTATCTTTGTTAAAAGTTGCAATAAATACGTCAGAGTAGTCAATACACATACAGGTGGAGCTTGGAAACTCATTGCTGTTTCCTTAAAAGCGCTCTGTTTATACTGGCTAATGGTGGATGATGCTCAATTTAACTAAGATTCAGTTCCTGAGATGGTAACATGGAGTAACTCACTGAAATGTCTGCAACCTAGGATGGTCTTTAATGATGAAACCTATTGATTCATCATTTTTTGTATGTGAAACCTGCTATTCAGGCAAAATTTCAAAAGTAGTCTTTAAATCTAGTTTTATTAGTCCATATAATTTCAGTATACTCAAGATACTTCCTGATGCTCTCGTTATTAAATGGAAGTGATCTAGAATTTTATTTTATAACAATACAAGACTAAATAGACTTTAATAGAATTCACAAAGGAACTTTTTTTAGGAAGAACGTTGAGACACTTGAGCGTGTCCAGAGCAGGGCGACAAGGCTGGTGAGGGGCTTGGAACACAAGCCCTGTGAGGAACGACTGAGGGAGCTGGGGTTGTTCAGCCTGGAGAAAAGGAGACTCAGAGGTGACCTTATCACTGTACAACTTCCTAAAAGGGGGTTGTAGTCAGGTGGGGGTTGGTCTCTTTCTCCAGGCAGCAACGGACAGAACAAGAGGACACAGTCTCAAGCTGCGCCAAGGAAAATATAGGCTGGATATTAGGAAAAAGTTTTTTCTGGAAAGGGTGATAAAGTACTGGAATGGTCTACCTGGGGAGGTGGTGGAATCACCATCCCTGGATGTGTTTAAAAAAAGACTGGATGTGGCACTCAGTGCCATGGTTTAGTTGAGGTGTTAGGGCATGGGTTGGACTGGATGATCTTGAAGGTCTCTTCCAACCTAATGATTCTGTGATTCTGTAACTTTTGCTGTCTGCCCTGTAACACATGGTGTAAATAACATATCTATTATGTGTGAAAAATATGCATCCCAACTGGGGAATATGTCACAGAAAAGGTAAAAATGGTGCTTGTGATGTTCCATCAAATTTTAAGTTCTTCTTATGCTGAATGTTCTGTAATAGCATCTTTATTGTTCTGATCAGTGATAATGTGTTGATTTCTTTAGAGAGGTAGGTCATATGGTGGTCTGTTCTTGGTGCTCAATGACATAGTATGTGTTTTGGTGAATTCATTCTAAGGAAATTAATCACATAAATATATTAACATAATTAAAAATTTAACTAATTTGTTGGTGATTTCAGAATGTTGTAAGTTGGTAAGGAAACTTTCTATTGTGTCGTAGCACTTCTTTTTTTGTTAAATATTGTGAGCTCAATATATTTAAGAATATTCTGCTCTTTATGTTCTACATTTAGAGATGAGATCCTCCATCTCAGAATAAAAAAACATGTTTTACAGTGTGACTCCAGATACTGTGAACTAGGTTTGTCTACGTTTATAGATCCCAAATTCTGCCAAGTTAAAAAAATCTTAAAATCTGGTCAGTTGCTATGATTCTTTGATAGAAACTCAGAAGCTTAGTCTTGGTCAAAGGAGATTGCATCTTTACTGAGAATTGCCTCATTTATGACACAGAGATTGATCTAGAGTGAGAAACACTGAATATTCCACTAAGTACTGTTAAATAGTCTTTTGAGTGGAACTTACTCCAGCTAATCCTTTTTAACTCAAGACGAACTATGGCACTTTAATAATCAAAGCTGTTGACTTTTTGCTTTTGCATGGAAATATTTTTGAAATAATCCAGCAGTTAAAAAATGAGCTCTATCAGGTCTTCAATGCCTACATTTTTTTCAGTCAGGGGCTACTGTCAGGTAGAGACAACATAGTTTGGATTTTCATTCTTTTACTAACTATCTTTTTTAAAAACTTTTTTTTTTTACAGGGACAGTCTTACAAGTGAGGTTGGTTAACTCTCTACCCTTAACTAAAATTCAGTTTGAACTTAACTAAGTAAGTTAGTTAATGAACTCTAATTTAGTTTGGAAGAAAATGTGAGGTTTCAATACTTCATCTTTTTTATTTAAACTTATCATAAGCAAAATGCTTCTTGCTCTCAGAAATATAGGAAGATTATCTTCTGGCTGTGTGAAGGTGTTTAGTCTGGCTGGAAGCTGAGTCCATTATATCATAAAGCATTTCTGCCAAGGGTTCCAATAGATCTAAGTTGTTTATTTTTCTAAACCTTTAGAAATAGGTTATTAATTTTTTTCTCTCTTTAAAAAGCTTTCCTTTTTTTCCTGGCTAGCAGGAAATTGTTGTTTCTACGGAGTGAACCAAAAGATACAATATTTCTGTGTTTGCTAATAAAACACTTCTACAAAGCATTTTTTTCTGAAAGTGGAGGTATTTTTTTACTTTTATTAAAACAGTGTTAGTAAATTTCAAATTTAAGCCAATACGAGTGAAAATGTTAGGCAAAGCATGTTCCATCTAACATTTCTCTTTTGTTTTTTGTTCTCTAGCTTCAGTATAGAACCAAATTATGATTTTCTTTATATCTATGATGGGCCAGACAGTAATAGCCCATTGATTGGGAGTTTTCAAGATAGCAAACTGCCAGAGAGGATAGAGAGCAGTTCAAATACCATGCATCTGGCTTTTCGAAGTGATGGATCTGTTAGTTTTACTGGATTCCATCTGGAGTACAAAGGTAAATAATTTTTTTAATATATATTTACAAAGTTCAAAGTATAGTGCAAATTTTGTTTTAATTTCTCACAATTTTCTGCCTGGTAATAATTTTGTTTTGCCTGAGAATATGATAATGTGAATGATTTATTCGTAGAAGTATAATGTATAAGCTTGCTAACTTAAAATAGAATTTCTAGTATGATTTTGTTTACCTGTACTGTTGAATGCATGTTTCCTTCCAGTGTGTGAAGCAGGCTTACAAGAAGGCTGAGCAGGCACTTTTCACAAGGGCATGTAGTGATAGGACAAGGGGGAATGGCCTTAAGATGAAGTAGGGCAGATTTAGATTAGATATTAAGAAGAAATTCTTTGTTGTGAGGGTGGTGAGGCACTGGAACAAGATGCCCAGAGAGGTTGTGGACTCCTCATCCCTGGAGGTGTTCAAAACTAGGATGGATGCAGCTCTGAGCAACCTGGTCTAGTGGAAGGTTCCTTGCTCATGACAGGAGCATTTGGAACTAACTACATGATCCTTAAGGACTCTTCCAACCTAAATGGTTCTATGAGTCTATGATTCTATGAAAAAATAGGAGACAGCAGTTTACAGGTTTCAAAATTAATGTTGCAGTGGCATAACAACAGCATATATATATATGTTTTATCCAGAATTTAATTTATTTTTATTTTACATAGCAGGTCATGTTGACTTTGGTGCATTTAAGGTCCTGTAGGACAAAATGATGTGGTAGAATCTAGGAATCCAATACTTTAAATGAAAAAAATATTTTCTTCATTTTGAAAGACTAGACCTTTGTATGATAGACCACAGTAGAGCTGTCCACCTGCCTCAAATCTGAGGTCATAGCACAGTAAACAAAAAAATCTAGACTTGCAAAATATATAATCAATAGGAACTTTCATAACTGCCTCTGCATGGCTTGAGAAACAGAAATATTTGCTATTAGATGAATATAAAAATATTCTGTAAAGACAACCAGAAAGAAAATAGGGGTGATATAGACCTCCTTGGTCTTATTTTCTTCTCCATTTATTCTGAGAGTGATTAGTAAGTGCAAAGGTATACATATAAAGAATTACTTATTTGTAATACCCATGAAGCCTCCTTATGCTTTCCTACAGTCATTGGATTCTGCAGATGTCAAAGAAGTTGCCACCACAATATGAGCTAGTCCTGAAAAGTTAAAAGTAGGTCTCAACATGTTGGTGAGCCCAGATGTATGTAGTGCTTCAGTTCACTTAAATATATTTCCTCTTTTCATCTAAATTGAAGAATAATAAATGCAGATGGAAGTGCTGTAGGAAGCGATCCAGGGTCACAGAAGTTCTGAAGAACAAGAAAAGAAATTATTTTTAAAGAGGCCAATCTTTTTCTTCTGTGCTGTTGAATGAAGTCTTGTCTCATGGTATCCAAAGGGTTTCTCCTATCCACCAATCCAAGTAGGAAGGATATTTATTAGGGAGACAGTCTCTTCAAACTCGTGATCTAGGTTTAAACAAAGAAGTGAACTGCTGTACTTTGTGGGAGGGACCAATATGATTTTTATTTATGCCTCAACATGTGTTATACATGAGGTGAAAAATTACTCTAGAGGTTGTACACGTGCTGAGAGCCCTGTCCCCTGGGAGGCTTCACCTGGCAGCCAGTCAGGGCAGAGAAAGCTTCCACGATCTGGCTGGAAGCTACTGCCCTTTCTAGGGGGGCAGATCCCTGGATGCTCAGGAAAAAATGCCCGGGAAATCGGGCTATGAGAGGAGCCCTAGCATATAAACGCAGTTAACTGCTACACAACTGGGGACCACTTTCTTTGGGTTTCTTGGAGAGAGCAGGGGCTGTCCTGGACGGTCAGCTTGGCTCCCGTCCCCCCCCAACCTCCCCCCACCTTTTTCTACCTGTGGTCCTGCTTCTTCTCTGGCTGTCTGTCCTGTCCACATCTGTCCTGCCCTGCTTCGCCGCTTCCCCGAGGCAGCTCGGCCCCACGGCACCCCAGTGCTTCGCTCTTTCCCCAGTGGAGCGGCTGCCACCACCTGCAGCCGCTGCGCCCCGACCCTGAGAACCTGCAGCTTCTCCAAGAGCGCGCCCGTAGCCACGGCAGCCTGTTCTTCACCGATGGGAGGGACACGCAGCCTGCTGCTGTTTGGAAATCGTGCCCAGCCCACCCCTGGAGCCACGCAGACTCATCGCAGCTTGCAGCACGCAGGCTCCATCTGCTGAGCACGCCAAGAGGGTGTCCGGGGTACAGCGGTAACGGTCTGTCCCGGTGGTGTGTTTCTCTCTCCATCTCTCTTTTCCCTCTTTGCTCCCTTTTCTATACCCCTTCGGTAGGAACACTTATCTTTCTTTGTCAATAAACAGTTCTCAGAGATAATATTGCCGTGCTTGTGCTTTTTTTTTTTTTTTTTGTTTGAGAAATCTATCAAAAAGAATCCTCCAACTTCCCTTTTACAGCAGGACGGGACACTTTGTAATCAAGGCAAAATACTATTTCTAACACTACTGATAGCCCACATGTGCCTCTTAGATGTCTTTCTCTACTTCAAGGAGTCACAATGCCAGAAAAATGGTGTAGCTATCAGCACATTTTTAAAGGGACTGAAAATCTACGTAATGGGAGGAGGCAAGTATGTGTTTATGTGTGTGCATGTAAGTGAGGGAAGTTGGAAAATGGAATCAACCTATTCCTAATTTTCCCTGTTCACCTGAAAGGGTTATAACTCCTGCTTTTCTCAGAATAACTGGAGTATGCATTTCAACATCTTTTTTTTTTTTAAAAAAAAGAGATATAAACAGAAGGAACTATTTCAATTCACGTAAAAATTTCTATTATGAAATTTGGACAGCTCAAAATCTCTTAAGCAGATGACCAGCTTGCTTAATGAATTGTCCCATTTTTACTGGGAATATCTGATAAATGCATTGTTTAATTTAAGTGTATCATAAGAAGTCTTACTGTATGGCCATTCCTTGAATCCTATGTTCAGTTTTGAGCCCCTCACTACAGGAAAGATGTTGAGGTGCTGAAGCATGGGCAGAGGATAATGGAGCTGGTGAGGGGTCCAGAGTTCAAGTCTTATGAGGAGTTGCTGAGGGACCTGGGGTTGTTAGTCTGGAGAAAAGAAAGGAGACCTTGCATTCTCTACACCTACTTGAGAGGAGATTGTAGTGATGGGAGGGTTAGCCTCTTCTCACAAATAATAAGCAATAGAACAAGAGGAAGTGGGCTTAAGTTACACCAGAGAAGGTTTAGATTGAATCTTGGGAAAGGAAGTCTTCATGAGAGGGGTTGTCAGTCATTGAACAGACTGCCAGGGAAGTGGTAGAATCCCCATCCCTGGAAGTATTTAAAAGACGTGTAGATGTGGCACTTAGGGACATGGTTTAGTGGTGGATTTGGCAGTCCTGGGCTTACAGATGGGCTCAATGATCTTAGAGGTCTTTTCCAGCCTAAATGATTCTATGATTGTATGGTTCTATTCTACTATTCTATAAATAACATGGGTGGAAAATCAGCTTGACTGCTGAGCTGAGGCTCTTGGCTAGTATTAGTTGTGATTAATAATGCAGCCAGTATTCTCTTCATTAACAACCTGTATGATGGGACACAGCAAATTTGTGGACATCAGTTTTGAGGGATATGTCAGTGCTACTGAAAGGATCTTATGAGGTTATAGAATCAGACTGACAGGAGCCCTGAACAAAGTGTTCTGGTTTCAGCTGAGTTAAAGTTAATTTTCTTCCTAGCAGCTGGTAGTGCTGTATTTTGGATTTAGGATGAGAATAATGTGGATAACATGCTGTTTTGGTTGCCGCTGGCCAGTACTTAGACTAAGTCAAGGACAGCTTCTCATGCTGCTTTGCTGGTGAGGAGTCTGGGGAATCACAAGAAGCTGGGAGGGAACACAGCCACAACAGCTGACCCCAACTTTCCAATGTGATACTCTGGCCTGGGGAAGACTACTTAGATACTGGCTGGGCATCAGTCATCTGGTGGTGAGCAATAGTTTTTCATTTACATAACTTGTTTTTCTGGGGTTTTATGTCAGTATTTTTTTCCCTTTCCATTACAATTTATTATTATTTCTATTAACATTATTATTATTACATTTTATTTAGACTATTAAACCATTCTTATTTCAATCCACAAATTTCCTCAGTTTAGCCTTTCCGGTTCTCTCCCTCGTACCACTGTGGATCCCAGTGAGTGAGCAGTTGCATGGTCCTTAGTTGCTGATGGGCTAAAACACAAGTCTTTTTTGGCGAGTTGACTGCAGGTCTGACCAGAGTGTGTTAAAACAAATTTGTTTTAATCATCCATTATGTTAGTTTAATAGTCATTGGTCACAATGTTGATTTATTTGGAGTCAGAGTTGTTGTGCTTGTTCTGAGAATTGGGCTATGTACCAACTTACTTTCTCTGTATGTTCTTTTTTTGTTACCTCTGGGGACTGGGTTAAGGATATAATTTTGATGGACTGTGTAACACTGGCTTAAGATATGATAAAATAATTCCTGTTTGTGAGACTAATTTGGTATTTTTGCTCAGTATTGTTGTCATATCTGGTTTTTTTTAGCGAACCACCTCTTGAAAACTATTAATAATCACAACCTTTATCTTTTCTTCTCGGAGACCCGATCTATGGGGCAGATAAGGGGGAACACTTGCCCCACTCCTGCACCTTTCCTTTCACCTTCACCTTTCCATTCTCCTTCAGGCTAATTTCAATAGCTCTTGAGAATTTTGAGTATCCTTGAGATGTTCAAACCAGCGTATTCATATTGCTGTGTCTCCTGAATGTGTTTCAGGTTTTGTTTGAGGTTAAACAATTATTTAGGAATACTGCTGAGACATCTGCCCTGAAGCTGATCATTGTAAGTTGCAGGGTGCCTGATAATTGTAAGTTGCAGGGTGCATGGATAGTATGGGTAAGTACCAAGGACAGTGGGCACCTCCAGTGTTTTGGTAGTTCAGCCCTGAACTAGTGCAGAATCCTGAAAAACTAGTAAAATATTTGGGAAAAGTATCTTGTCACACTAGCAATTTCAGAGAGACACAAATCATTGCTATGTGCTAGGACGTGGCCCAGGTGTACCAAGCCCTATTCAACATAATTCATTATCCTCAAGTGGAAAAAGTCTCTGGATCTAACAACAAAACAGTGGGAACTCTGGCTACACCAGCTGCCGTGACAGGCTTTGCAACTGAACCAGAGGAACAACCCGTGCTGGTATCAGCCACCCCTACACACAAACAGAAATATTGGATGGAAACGTCAGCTTGTTTGGGAAGGAAAGAAACTCCTAGTAAGAAGGGAAAGGAGGAGGAAGTGGATGAAGAGGGCTGCTCCAAAGGGCCATCACAAGAGGAGGAGGAAGAGGAAGAACTGATAAAGAAGTCAGTGACCATACAATCAGCAAATAGTCACCTTGGCTGCTCCAATGCTGGGTTAACAGGGTCAGTAACCTCAAATTGAGGGTAAAGTCCAGCACATAGGATCCCTTTCTAGGGAAGGGGGCATTGACAAACTGATTGAAAATGAGGCACAAACCCTCAGCCTCTGAAGGTGACTCCCTCCAGGCATGAGGAAAAGGTATCCCTTCTAAGAAGATACTATAATCCATTCAGGGAAATCGACCACCATGAAGAGAAGTATCCAGTACCTGAAGGAATTAGTCATGCTGCAGGTGATTTATGATGACCTGGATACTGTGCAGTTCTCCAAAGATATGGAAGTCCAGTGCAAATGATCTACATGCTGTAAGTTTTTACAGAGCACATCAAATGACACCTCATTGGCAGTAAAGACCTGAGAAGACAGGGAGGGACAATGAGTGGATAAACTGGACATGAAGAGAACATGAGAAAGTGAGAGAATATCTACCTCGATCTTAGAGACACAGGTATGTGAGTTTCAAGGAAAAAAATCACAAAAGGGTGTTCTTCCAGGAAAATGCCTGCTCTGGTTTCCAGCAGGGTGGGGGAAAGAATAAGAAGAATAAAAGTGAGAAAACGCATAGGTTGAGATAAAGTCAGTTTAATATGGAAAGCAAGAGCCATGCACACATGCAGAGCAAAATAAGGAATTCATTTATCACTTCGCATGGGCAGGGCTCCATCACATTTAATGGTAACTAGGGAAGACAAATGCATAACTTCAAATGTCTCTCCCTTCCTTCTTTTTGCCCCAAATTTATATGCGAGGCATGACATCATATGATATGTACCCTATACTGTATGGTATGATCCAACTTTGGTCATTTGGGGTCAGCTGTCCCAACTAGGTTTGCTCCAACTGCCTAATAAGGGAGTGTTGCAAGGGAGTGTTGAAAAGACAGAGCCAAAGTCTTCTCAGGTGCACATAGTGATAAACTGAGAGCTAATGGACACAAGTTGAAATAAGAGAAATTTCAATTCCGTATTAAGGAAAAATTAATTACTCTGAAGTTAGTCAAATGTTGAAACTGCTTGCCCTTAGATAATGTCATATGAATCCTTTAAAATCATAACTGGACTGTACAGAGCCCTAGGTAACCTAATCAAATTGGCCCTGGTTTGCATGGGGGTTGTATTACATCTCTTTCAACCTATTTTTTTTTATTTGATGAACTTAAATTTTTCATACAAATTGTAACTGATGCAGTTGTGCCCTATATGTACACGAATCCTATTTTAAGTGACAGTGTACTCAAGTTACACTTCATTGGTGGGCTGTATTTTTCAGATCCAAATCTCAGACTGACCCGTGTCCCAGGTCTGATCTGTAACTGTGTCTCCGGTTGAGTTTTATTCCCATTCTCTCCCCCTCGCTTCATTTCTATGTTATAATGGAAGAAAAGCTTATTAGCTCTATTAACTACTCTGGAGAATAATTATGGAATGCTTGCTATAGTTAGGTATGTCTGTAATATTTTCTCTAAGAAGTCTATTATGGCTTTATTCTTTTTGAGACTTAGGCATGGACTAGTAAGTCATCACGTTCTGGACAAAGCACCTTCTTTTCTTGGCTTTCAATATTGTTTTCCATGCACTGAGATAGTAGTTTTCAGGAGGATTTTGGCATCATTACTCTGTTATTCAACAGAGACTTCCTTGTTGATCTTGAGATTGAAACAGCATGTGTCACTGTTTTCAGCCTGTATTTCCGAGCCTTACTTGATCCGGTGATGTGGCAATGTTAACAGAGAAGTAAATGCTAGTTTGTTTGAAGCTTGTTGCAAAATTTTATTGTTTACAAAAGGATTTGAAACCTGGTATGCACAGCCAAGAGTGTAATGTCGCTATAACCCAAATCTGAACTGCCTAATGAAAAAAAAATTATTTCCTGTCTACTTGTTACAGAAAATGATTTTTTACATGCTCTTACAGAAAAAAAAATCTTTATAATAATACAGTATTTTCTGTGATGTTCTGCTAAATCTGTCACTGCCCTTACGTGTTTTTAGCTTAATGACACTAGTATTCTTGGGGAAAAAAAGGGGAAGGGCTACAGGGGTGATCAAGGTCTTGAGTTCCTCAGTTGGAGCAACATGACACCAGTGGTGAAGAATTTTCCCTCCTGTCTCCTGAGAGCACTTATAAATTTGTTGAAACAGTCTTCTTACTTGCTCTTTTTTTCACTAGTTCTCAGCCAGATCTGATGAATGCTTTTGCCACATTTGATTTATTCTTTATACATTGTAGCGTATTCTACTAACTTTTTTTACAAGTTCACTTAGCAGCTCCTTCAGATTTGCGAAAGTAGTTTTAAGGTGCTTAGTATTTCAGGCTTTATTTTTCAGAATTGGTATTAAGAAACTGTATTTCTATAGCGACATTGTTACTGTTTAGTCAGCAATTTCAGGAGCCTGTCACAACTATAATTTTGGGGGAAAGAAAATTACAGGGCTGTATTTTTTCCCTAGAGATAATTTGTGCTGTGACAGATCCTTCTTTTCTCAATTTTTGATTTATGCACCAGACATAATAGATTACTTTCTTTTTTCACTCTTTATTTTTTCTAGTACTAATATCTGCTTTATCTGTGTACCTTCTAGAATTATGAAACATTTTGAATTATTTTTGTCTTAAACTCAAGAATAATGATCTCACAATGGCAATTGTGAATCCATACAGATATATCAATATTGGTCCAATAAGTGGGAAAAATGATATTGCATTGATATTAGTTATAATCCTAAATTAAATTATACTTTTTTTTTTCCCTATATTTGATAATTTGGACTTGAAAGAATTTGAAATTTCCCCTAAGACCTGCCAGGCTTCTCAAATGAAAATGTGGTTGGCTTACATAATAATTATTAATATCTGTGTAATATCTTACAGACTTTCTAGTAAATTACATCTTTTGACTTTTCATTGTCCATCCAAATTTTCGAATGAGTGTTAAATAAGTTTTAGACACCACGCTACAACTACCTATATGATTCAATATGAATATGTAATACCTGTTCTTAATGATTAAAGATGTAGTGTAACTATTATTTGTTATTGTGTTGTTTTTCATATCAGAATCATGCTCTGTAGATTATATATGCAAATCATAATAAATTTTTAAACACACTAGGAGATCTTCATGTTCTTTTGGAAGATGTGAAATTAAAATTTCAAAAGAATTATTCTGTGTTTCCTTCTTCAAATGTAAACACAATGTAATTATTTATCTCCTCTCAGAAATACTACAACATAAAAGTGGCCTTAAGGGATGTACTTAGTCCGTTAGCTTGGATCTAGTAGTAACCAGTAGTTTATGTGTTGCCAAACTATATAAGAGTCAAATAAATAATAATTGTTCCTGCTTATCAGTAATTTTTCAGAAACTTCAGTTTCTATTGCCAGAATCAGATAAAGTGTCTTTTTATTTAAAACTCTTAAAAAGCCTTCCAGGAAGTTCAAAGCTTATAGAGTCTTTTGGCAACCATACCTACCTGTAGCAGAAAGTTCCACAGTGCAAATATGCCTGGTAAATAAACACTTTTTTTGATGTATTTGAAAGCTGGTGCTGATCTTGTAGAAAATGAAGAAGTGTTCCCTATTGATTTACTCCACAACACACTTAAATGTTAAAGAAAATCTGAAATTTCCATCTTCTGCTTGATAAATTATATTATTGCAGACTCCATCCTGCACAGCACAAAATCATGTTTTACTCCAGCTTCTAAATAGTACATTTATTCTTTTTTCCTTAAAGGAAATTACATTTTTTCCCTAAATGTTTTACTTTTCTCACCTTCTGCATAATAATGCTGTTAATTAGAAATGTTGAATATGTATTTTTGTGCAATTTGTTACTGAACATTGGTATTCACATTATAGAAGTAAGAGGGAAGCAAATACAAAAGTGTATGCATATGCTTGAATTGATTTCAATCTTTTGAAACAAATAGCTATAAATGATAAAAAAATGAGGTACATTTAGGGAATATTTTTATATTTTTTCCTCCAATGAGGGATAAATATGTATATGAAAAGATACCATTATATCATATACATATAGAAGCTCATTTGAGGTTTATTAATTTTGAAGAAATTCTTGTTTGCATACTTCCTATTTTGCAACAAATTGCTCATATTGATTTCCTCCATTTACCAGTTTTCACACCACAGATTTTAAAACTAGGATGTGCCGTAACTACTGGAGGAATGTCCATATATCTAACTTCATCTAACTACATAAATTTGTGATTGATCACAATGAATTCTGAAAAAAAAAATGGAGCACTATAGGAATTATCTTTAAAAAAGGACAGTTTCAGTCATTATATAGTAATTTGTACAGTTGTTAAAATGAAGAAGAGAAAAGATTTGATAGAAGGGCCTCTTAAAAAACCCCAGGTTCTACAGACTGCTCAAAGAAGACCTCAAGAGAACTCCAGGAAATATTTAATTTTTATTTATTTTTATTTTTATTTTTTATTTATTAATTTTAGATTATATATAGAATTATATACACATTTTTTTCCTCTACAGCAAAACTTCGTGAGTCTTGTTTTGATCCTGGAAACATAATGAATGGAACGAGACTTGGAATGGATTATAAACTGGGTTCCACTGTTACATACTACTGCGAGGCAGGTTATGTTCTTCAAGGATACTCTACACTAACATGTATCATGGGAGATGATGGAAGACCTGGGTGGAACCGAGCCCTGCCCAGCTGTCATGGTAAGAACAGTTTTTAATTTATTTTAGTTGCTGTTGTCATTACTCTTTCTTTGTAATAGGGAAGAAACAGGTGAGAAATTGCAATATTCTCTTTCAGGAAAAAGCTCTTTTCAATGATATATGTGACAACGCAGGAAACTACTGATTCAAGTTTTTATTAACATTGGATAAATAGTGTTATTATTGTGAATAGAGCTTAGTAGTAATGTCATTCTCCATGTCAACATGTACTCTTCAATTAACTTACAGCAGAGTGTAGACATATATACCATATATATATATTTAAATACAACATTAAGTATACTTTGGATGTCACAATATATGTTTGTTTCTTTTTGTTATTACTGGTTTTGAAAACATTCAGATGAAATATTTTGTTTATACCACGTTACAACATTTAAGTTCTTGAGCATGTGGTCTGTAGAAAAATTAAGCCAAGAAAGATCCAATTATTCAAACTTTTACAGATATGAAGTCTGCTCATTTCAAGATTCTTCTGACTTTCATTGTATGACCATTGACTGTCTCAAGCATCAGCATTTTCAGATTTAAACTCGAAGAAAAGATTTAAGTTTTATTTTAGTGATTTCTTAACAGAAATTGATATCTACTTGCAATTTTTACTTTGTGAAAATTCACTTATTCTGTAAGATTAAGCACAAAACTTCTCCCATGTATGCAGATATTAATAAGAGAAAACTAACATTTACTTCATAAGTTAAAATAAAATCCAGTTATCATGTTACTTTCCATTCCTTTTCACAATTTGAAGATGAAATACCTGTTAAATCCATTTCCAATTTGAAGAAATGTATAGTTTAAATAGAATATGGATTTTCTTTGTTGTATACTCAAATTCCTGTTGCAAAGTGGATGGTGGAGTACCAGCAAAACCAAAAAAAAAAAAAATAAATTCTGAATTCTAAAGAATTATCCATTATTATAAGCATTTTAAGATGTTCAGTATTTCCATTATCGACCAAAACCATCGTAGTACTGAATTCCAAAACTCAGTGGCATGAAATTGGGACACTGGCCCTTGCAAATGCTTGGAAGTGTGTTCAAACTTCTAAAATCTCTGCAATGGAAGTCAAAAGATTTTCCTAATTTTAAAATGAGAGATGAATGTTGTTTTTTGGAGAGGAATTGGTGAGGAAGGTTTCTGTATGTAATAGGGGAAAGATTCGGTTTTTTTTGGAAGGTCGTTTTGATAGGTAATGAAAGATAAAAATTTACTTTATTGATGCAATAATTGTGTCTATTAGTGTCACTTATAATCTACTTAGCAATCTTCCAGTGCTATCTGTTGCAAAATTCAGTAAAGGGAGAGTGTTTTCCTTGGAACTACTGCCCTTCTAATAAAAGAGGAAAAATAAATTTTATTATAAAAGAAGTAGTGGATGTCTCTCACTGATTCTAACAGGACCATTCTCTTTCCTGGATGAACAAGGCCTGATTTCAAAGATAACAAACCCCATACTTCTTTAGGATATGATGGCACAGAATAGACGTTTTCACTTGTTTTTCTTATATTGTTTTTTCCTCCAGTTAAGAGTCAATGGAGCTTTGTAGTTATGTTGCTGTGATATATTACAGTATATTTGGACCACATTATGAATGGTTTCCACTTTTGTGTGAGTTACCTCAAGAAAAATAGAACTTTTATATAGATGTAAGAAAGATGATATCAGTTAATTAGCTTTCAGTTACACAGAGCTGGCAGAAAGAGTTTGAGAGCTGAATTTAGCACCTGAAAACCCGTCTCACCTACACAATAAAATTTGCATAGTAGAAATCAGATTCCTCCATTCTACAGTTTGTATTTTTGCAGCTCCATTGAAACTGATAGAGTTACAATGAAATATGGTATAAAATATCACCTCAGTGTATATGGGGGATTTATTTAGTTAATTAATTAGTTACAAGAAAAAATACTGAGCCTGTGAACCCCCTTTATACCTGTCATATTTTGATCTAATATTTTAGGTATGGAGTAAAAATAGTTTTTTTATAAATTTACCTATTATGCTCTCTAAATCTTTACATTTTTAATATCACTTTAGAATCCAGGTTCTTTTTTCAAATTCTTTTGAGCCATATTTAACCATATAGATTTATAGGGAGAGTGAGGCATGTAAAAGGGAAATCTTACAAATGAGTATTTTCATTTTGCACGTATTTCAAGCTAAGTAAGTAAAAGGAGAGGAAGGGAGAACCTTCAGCATTCCAGGTGGTTCACAGCTCAAAGGACATGCTTTACAGGAGATAGAATTGGTCTTGTAGAGAATCACAGAATTACAGAATATACTGAGATGGAAGGGATCCACAGGGATCATCAAGTCCAACTCCTGGCCCTGCACAGCACCAAGAGTCACATCTTGTGCCTGAGAACATTGTCCAAACTCTTCTTGAATTCCGTCAGGCCTGGTGCTGTGGGTGCTCTCGCTTTCCTGTGGAGCCTGTTCCAGTGAGTGTCCGAACACCCTCTGGGTGAAGAATGCTTTTCTAATATCCAGTCTAAACCTCTCCTGACACAACTTCAGGCCATTCCCTAGGGTCCTGTCACTGGTCACCCCAGAGGAGAGATCAGTGCCTGCCCCTTCTCTTCTCATCTTGAGGAAGTTGTAGACTGCAATAAGGTCTCCTCAGTCTCCTTTGGGTTCTCCAGGCTGAACAGACTAAGTGACCTCAGCTGCTCCTCATATGGCTTCTGCCCAAGACCCTTCACCATCTTCCCTGCTAAAAGCTGTAATTCTACCTTTAATCCCTAATATCTATTTTGACCTGGTTTTATGTGCATTAGGCATGATTTGCACTAAGTTGAAATAATTTTTTAAAATTACCTCAAACCTCTTTAATAAGTGTGGGAAGTGAACCAAATCATTGACTTCATTCTTTTATGAACAGATGTTAAGATTATCTAGGCCAATATGCTAAGCTATTTGATATTTCACCATGGATGTTAAGAACAGGGTGTAATGAACATATGCAGATGCATTATTAGTATGACAATGATTAATGATTTCTCTCAGCTTCACCAACTATAGGTAATTTTAAATTTTTGGTAGCAAACAATTGCTTACAGAATAGCAAAAAGCCCAGTAACGGGAAATCATATTCATAACTGAATGTGAAAACCTTGTTCCTACCAGAAAAAATAATTTATTGATCACTAAAACATTTTACTACATTTCATTACAGATGTTGTTGAATCCTTGGAAATATTTGAATCCAGGCTTCAAAATAATTGCATCTGTAAGATATATCTCACAATATTTTTGTAACTGCCTATGATAATATGCCTATGATTTAGTCACTTTTTTATTTGGTAGCAAAACCAATTCCGAATTTTCTTTCAGTTTCTTTTGATCTGTATTAACTTATTATAGCTATTTGAGGCAGCGCAGATCAGGTTTATATCTGAAAAATTTTAGGATAGAAGACTGCACAGAAAAGCATAATCTTACTGCTTTTTGTTTTGCAATAAAGTAAATGCTGAAAACTTTTTCAAAAATCATTCAACATTGATTACTTTATCAGCATCTTTATAGGTCACATTTTTATGCACTTTTTATATAGTGACCATACGAAGAGCTGCTATTTATCTCTATTTCAAAATCTGAATGAGGAATGAGTTGGGCAACTGCAAAAGCCAGAGTATTTCTGAAGCTAATGGAGCTGAATGTTACTGTTAATGAGATGCTCTTTGTCACTGTGTTTTATAGTTCCAAAGTAATAGTCAGTTTAGCCACTTAAGCAGCATACTTTACTTGAAATTGTTGTATGTTGACTACTTACAAAGCATTTCTCACTTTCTTTTTGCCCAGAACATTTGTTTTGCAGAATCACATAGACAATGACCTGAGTACTTAGAACTGAAATCAATTAGAATTTTGTTTTCAATATAAAAGTGCTATTTAAATTCTGAATAGTATGAAAAGTTAATAGCCAAACTTGAAAAATTGATTGAAGGTCCTTTGAAAAAATTACAAAGTATTTTATTTTATTGTGATTGAACTATCTTCTGAATACTTAATTTTTGTTCCCAAGCTTCCACTGCCCATTTTTCACAAATTTATATCCATTGCTTTATCAGTCCAGGCTTTCCTTCCATATAGTCAGTGGAGAGAGGCTTCTTAAAAGGTCATCAAAGAGGATTCAAAGAGCTTGTTAAGAAGGTATATTTTTCCATTTGCGTCTGGACTGCATTAACAGGATTTAATCTGCTTGCATGCTCAGCAGGATATGACTTAGAGCAGCAACATAAGAAATACTAGATCTAGAGAAATATCTGAATATACTGTGTGGAAGCAGTACTATTTGAGCTGAAAGCATATAACAAACTCTGTTTTGGAGGGATGTATGTGTTAAAATTTAGCACTTAGATGTCTAAGTAAAGGAGTAGGAATCTAAATCTGAGTGTACCTTAACCTATAAATGTCACACTACAGACCTTTTTTGGTATGAGCACACTCATTATTCCTCCTCCGTGGAAAGGAGGCCATTGTACACCAAGAACTATCAAGTCAAAAAGCCAGAATGAGAAAATCTAGCTTCCACATAGCGGATTTTGCAGTAACTGACTAGAGTTTTAGTTACCAGTATGTGCTTCTGGGAGACAGTAACCTCATTTTTCTGAACACTTACAACTGATTTTTTACTCTAAAATACACAGTTTTGTGAATAGGAAACAAAATTAATCTCTTTCTCTATGGCTATGCAGACTGCTGGTATATTGATGAAAGCCCCAGGTTTTTTTCTAAATGTGATTGAGTTAAAAGCTCAGCTTTTCTTAAAGATGTTCTCTTCATATCAGAAAAAGTTTGAAAATTTTACTGGAAATAACTATAAATATTAATAATTCTAGAAAGATCGGAAAACAAGACTAAATACAGACACATGTTATATCCACTGCAAGCATTTCTCTGCATGTCTGACCTCTTGCATATACATT
Organism: Eulacestoma nigropectus; assembly: GCA_013397775.1. Taxonomy (NCBI): domain Eukaryota; kingdom Metazoa; phylum Chordata; class Aves; order Passeriformes; genus Eulacestoma; species Eulacestoma nigropectus. Next base: position 595,468 of record VZTE01004626.1, read on the forward strand.
TGGAATTCACAATATGGCTTTACAAAGTCCATTGAATAATAGATGTTGTGTGTAATTATATCAAGCTTTCATTTAAGAAGTAATAATGTCATATAATGGTAATTAAAGTATTAGAAATGAAGAAAGTTGTTAATTACAATGATCTTATTGAAATCAATTGCCAGAGAATCCTAATTCCCAATGAATTTAAGGGATTAGTTAAGTGGAGTGCATCATAAAACCAAGCATTTCATCTTCTTTTGAACTAAATCTGCAGCCAAATTTTTAGGAGCATAGTTTAATGAAGGAAACATTAAAAACAAGGAGAAATGCTTAAGCTATATAAAATAGGGGTTTTTTTCAGCTTAATTTTTGATTTTCTTTACTATAAAATAAATTATTTGAAATCAAGCATATCTATTCAAGTGAGAATTTTAAATAGATTTGCTTATATGCAACTGTTCGTATGAAAAAACATGAATTAGCAGAGAAAAGGCAACTTTGATATTTTTGAAAATAAGATGTAAATTATAAAATATGTAAATTAACTGACAGAGTTTCTAATTTGTTTGGCAATTAAAGTATACAGAAAGTACCAATGAAAATACAGAATAAAGTATGTGATCTTTTTTGTACTTTATAATGTTAAAAACTGACATTTTTTGCTTGCTTTGAATATGTAAATTTTCTCTTAGAAGATTGGAAAAAAGTTACCTTAAAAAAAAAATTTCTTTCATCGTATATTTTGAGGTGGAGAGAAAACCAGTTTTCAGCAGTAGTTTACATAAATATATGTTTGTTCCTGTATTTAGCATTAGCACCAAAGGTGCATATTTTCTTTGAAGATTTTTTCAAACAGACAAGGTGACTTCAGGGTATTCTGTTCCTAGAAGGAAAAATATATTCCTACCATTTATTCACGCAGAGATGCAAATATTTATTTTCCAAAGTCTGCAAGACACTGAATTGAGACTAGATTATGTAGTATCAGTTAATAATCATGGTAAATCAATTAATTAATAACTGGAATTAAAGAAACTGTTCCAATCATTTGCACTGGCTATAGCTGAAAAATATGCATATTTCTAACTTAATCTCAGGCAGCACTTGGAACATCCTCACTCTTATCTAATAACACCTCAGTAGTCAACTGGAAGAAGATTTATTAGGTGGAATATGCTGGTAGCTACATCCGTAAGACTCATTTCATTCTTTGCACGAGTTTTGTCATCTCCACATTGTCTATCACGATGGAGACTGGGAGATGGATGGTTCTGGGCAATAGAAAAAACCTGCAATTAAGAGACTGCATTGTTTTAAAATTGAATTATATTTTGTTTTCCTTCTTGACTGGGCTACATATAGCATTTGCCAACATACTACAGGAATGGTAGGCAAGGACATTGTCCAGCTTAAAGAGGATAGCTTCCTCTTTTAGATCCCATGTGCCTTGACATTTAATTCAGAAGCTGATTGTGTTACAGCTTTTTTCTGATGTTACACTCTTTTGAAGGAACAGTGTCTTCCACAATAAAACTTTCCTCCTAGTTTTGAGGCTTTTGCTGGAACCTTTTCATGATATATTTCTATTTTGTACCATAAAGAGTAGTTGTGTGTTAAGAAGTTAATACAGAGCATCACAACACCATGCAATATACATTTGTGTATTCCATCTATTGCAGAAATATTGTTGCTATGAATTTAAAAGATTACAATTTCTTCCCTATTTTACTGTACATTTTATATGTTTCTATTATTTTGTTAATCAGTTACTGACTTAGATGGTAGTTTAAAGCTTTACTTAGGTAACATGCTAGAAAATACACTGCTTTGGTTTCTGGGTGAATTTTTAATAAATGCTATTTTCAGACATTAGGCTTTATTTATATTTACAGTTGAGAGCAAATGTAAGTAATAAAAGGGCAGAGAACATTAATTTCAGTGATATTTTAATTATCTTCAGTTCAAATGCTGGTGATTCAGTTAACACCTTTTATTTCAGCATAAGATAAAAGTATGAAATGAGTAAAGAAACAGCTAGTCTAAAGCAGAGCAGATTTTCTCAATGGAAGTAAATGTGACAATAATATGCTCAAAATGTGTGTGAAGTATCCATAATGCATTTAAATTGGACACTGGAAGGAAAGGAAGAGGAAAATTTTTCTTCTTTTACTTTGTATGGGGAATAATATCAAACTAAGAAAGCTCATTGAAATAGATTTGAAGACAACAGCAGAAAGGTAAGTATTTGCTGGTGACCTGGAATCATGTAAAAACACCATCTTATAGTATTACTAATCAGAATCAAAATCTAAATGGATCACCAAAAGAGGTGATGAAACAACACAGTCAAGGAATGTAATAGAAATTAGGGTATGTATTTCAGGAAAATGAAATCCTGTTTGAAAGAAGGTAGTAGAAAGTGTGGCCAACAGGGTTTTGAGAAAAAGCCTTCAAACTTAATTTAACCAGTAATACAGTTTTGCGAAGATTAAAGAAGTGGGAAACTTACTAAAGAGTCAACAGCAGGTCAAGGCCAAAAATATATTCGAGGACAATGTTATTGAAGGGAAGGAAAAAAGAAGTAACTTATATATTACATTACATTTCTTATATCACCTTACTGAGGTAACAGGAGAGGTCGTGCATTGGAACCATTCCTTTGGCTTAAAGGAACTGAGTCAAAATAGAGAAAATCAATAAACAGAACCATAGCAAGTTGCTAGAATAAGGCAGTCTTTTCTGTGTAGTTCTGAAAGAGATAGATATGAAGTGTTTGAAGTACAAATGTTGACCTTGAGGTTAGCCTTTCTATCGAAGCAGTGGGAGGTGATGAACCTGTCAGAAATCTTCCTTGATGAGCAGTTAGCCAATTTCCACAGTTAGAAAATTGGTAGAGATTATCTAAAAAAAAAAGAGAAAAGTAGAACTAGGAGACACATTGTTCAACATGCTGAAGAAAAATCAATACAACTTTTGAAGAAGAACGTGAATCTTTTTGGAATGTCTTAGAGCTTGACAAGCATATGAATGAAATTAAAAACAGTTGATACTAAATCACTGAATTTTTAAAGATGTTTGGCAGTGTTCCATGAAAAAAGATTATCTTTTAAGGGAAAAGCAATACAGTGCATTAGGATAATATTTGATTACAAGGTAAGAATAGAGAGTTGTCGATGTGATGTCCGGTTTTATGTTATCCAGAAAAAAAAAAACCAATAAAGGAAAGCTACCACAAACATCCCATACATGTTTTTCTTCTGGATTTTGCTGTCCAATACAAATTCATGCAAAATTGAGATGACAAAGTTCACATTATCACAAAATTATATGGTATAATCATGTCTAGAGTCAAATGCACAGAGTAAAATGTACATCAATTTCACTTCTGTTAAGTGCCGACAAAATGCTTATAGAGGAAATAACCCTAAGTATAGGCATGTGACGATAATTAGATTTTGGTTGTGAAGTATCACAGAATCACAGAATAGGTAATGTTGGGGGGGACCACAGTGGGTCACCTAGTCCAACCTCCCTGCTCAAGCAAGGTCATCCCAGATGACATGGCACAGAATTGTGTCTAGAGGGTTCTTGAATATCTCCAATTGACAAGACTTCACAAGATCTCTGGGCAATCTGTTTCAGCGTGTGATCACCCGCACAGGAAAGAAGTTGTTCCTCTTGTTCAGGTGGAACTCTCTGTGCATTATTTTCTGCCCATTGCCTCTTGTCCTATTGCTTGACACCACTGAGAAGGGCCTGGATCCATCCTCTGACACCCTCCCTTCAGATGCTGACAGACATTCATGAGGTCCCCTTTGAGTCGTCTCTTCTCAAGGCTGAACAAGCCCAGTTCCCTCAGCCTGTCCTTGTAAGAGAGATGCTCCAGTCCAAGATAAATTACGTTGAAATCATCATTACTACTCTTTTGCAAATTAGCAAAATTCTATCAGAATTATATTTAAAGATTTTTTTCTTCATGGAGCATCCTAGCCCATGAGATATACTCTGATAAGGCCGTGTTAACAAAAAAATAAACAAATATAACATGAAAGTCATATTTTCTTCTTGCCTGCAGATATAGAAGAGTCTATTTCTCAGCACTCATAGTTCAAGGAAAAATAGAATTGGAGTTTTAAAATATAGTCCTTATTACAAGGAAATAAAACAGTCTTAAATTTCTGAAAAATGTAATTAAAAATCTTTCTCTCTAATACTGAGAAATAGATCTGTACATTATGAAGTCTTCAGCTTGGTGATTTGAAATATAGTAAATAAGATTCTCTGGGTTGCTAATCACTAGAGATCCCAGCAACATGTGAAAGTTTCCCAGGCACAAAAGTTTCATGGATATTTTTCTTTCTTTGTCTTTTGCATGTTTTAAATGTCAATTCTATATTATTTTATTTTATATTTTCAATTGGTATTTGTTCTCATAGCTGTTCATTGACCAGTTATTTTGACTATTGCTCTGTTTTATAGTTCTTTTTGACCCTGCTTTTCTTTCCTGTGTTTCACGAGTCCCTGTTCGTAACTTTCTTACTTAGTTTTATTTACTTCTAATCTGACTATGTCTTTAATTATGGATAGTGTACTGTTTCAGTCTTTTTTTCTTTCTTCTTTTTCATTTTCTTTAGTCTGAGTTAGAAAAGTTGAGATTTCTATCTTTTCAAAGTTAATTTAAAAGTCGGTGTTGCAAACGTAAACAGCAGTGATAGAAAAGAAAGCTGAGATTGAGTGGATTACAATGACCTCAGTGAATTTATCATTAACTGTCATATGTCAGATTTAAAATTACGATCATTAACTGTTCCTACAGTTTCCTTTTAAGCTGCTGATGCACACACACTCAAAATATTGAAAATCACTTTGAAACAAAGTTGTCGTCATTTGAAAACCTAAAGCGTCATTCTAGTATTGTAATAATATTTGCAGATGATTCAAGAAAAACCTTATTCTTTGTACCAGCTGTGATTGACTGCTAGTGCTTAAAAACTCATTTGGGTAAAAGACCATTCTAGAGACATGCAAATAGGCAGTATACAACAACATCAAGGGGTTTTGAATGGGCAGTACACTCATTACAGCCTCTCCAGCCCTAAAATAGTGAAAATCCTATTACCAAAACAGGATGCAGGAGCTGATATCACTTATGAGCTCTATAGTAATAAGTAGATTCCTTTTTCTGTGAAGTTTGAAATGAACTCATAATGTTACTGAGTTCTTAGAGAGCTCATAATTTTAACTTTCAACCTCACATTTTTTAGGTTTCTTCTTCTGCTTAGAAGCCATCATCATGCTCTTCATCACATAATAGGAATGATTCTTAAACCAAATTAGTAATGAAATATCATTCAGATATGAAGAGTGCACCAATGATTAAATAAGTAATAAGTAGGCTATATGGCCTTCAAAAAGAAAAAAAAAAAGGGGGAAGTTTCTCATTGGAAGAGATGTTTATTTCTTGTGAAGAGATCTGTAAATCCTTATGCATTTTTGATTCATGCTTTCTGATGCATCAATGTCTCAATTCTGCTATTGTAGCTAAAATGTTTTAAGCTTTATTAATCTCTAATTTATTTTTACTTCTACACATCTGTCATATAATGCTCTTTTCCTCTTGCTATCTTAATATACTTGGAAGACTGCAACAGTCTTCCCCAGAAGACTGCCAATTTTCTTTTCTCTTCTTTTTTATTCGTTTAGTATGTTGGCAGTTAAATTGTCTTAAAATTATTGTTCGCTTTCCCTCGGAAGTTCCTTAAATATCATGTCAAGTCTTTGCTGCAGACAGTTGACTTGAAAAGCATGATTAAACTTCTATTTAGTTACTTTTTTTCAGCTGTAGAAACTATAACACTAGTGTGCTCTTTCGAAGGAATGAAGCTGTGCTGAGGCACAGGCTGACTGCAGAGACCTATTCCACCTCCATTTATTATGAGCAGAGACTGTTTCACTGCAAAGACTTTAATTCTAGCACAAAAGATGTTAGAAAACATCTTCTCCTATTTGATGGCTCCATTCTCAGAGCCTGCTACTTTAACTCCTTTTTATTGGCAAAAGAAAACAAAACATTACTTAAATGAAAGAACACAGACTTGTTAAGTGGGTGTTTCTGCAGTGAAAGACTCCTAGAAAGATATCACATGGAGTTCTAATGGTTTTATCAGCTGGAGCAGTGAGAAACACGAACGAGAGGAGAAACCTCACCATCCTCTAGCTTGCATGGGAACACCAAGACAGGGAGAACTCAGATCCCACCCCTTGTTCTAGAGTCAAGCAATATAAGAAGAAGTTTTCATAAGCTGCACACAATTCCTTCAAAAGTTAAGAAAAATATTAATGCATTAAATATCACTTAAGATTCTAGAAGACTGTACCACACTGGAAATTGATTTAATCCACTGCTCTCTGTTGAAAGCAAGCATTCTTTCAGAAAGCTATTTGTTGCATTATTATAAAAAAAATGAAGAATTAAGAAAAATAATTGTCTGCAATTTAGCTATTTTAGATTCAAAATTTACTAATGCATCTTTAAAACAGGGATTTAAAAATTCCTATAATTTAAGACTAATTTTAGTCTGGTTATGTTTTAGTTTTATTTATTAATTATTAACATATTAACCATATTTATTTGGTATCTGATTATGCTGTGAAATGTTTTGACATTTACATGCCACAAACCTTGATAATAAATAATTCATGATTTGTAGCTCTACCCTGGCATTTTAAAATGGAATCATTATATAGAATTAGATTTTGGGTTATAAAACTGGAAATCTGACTCTTCAAATTTCCTTTAATATTCTCTCTAGAGCTTTGACAAATCAAATAGGAGCACAGGATTTTGCAATTATGCTTGTTCACTTTACTGCTCATCTAAAATGGACTTGAATTTTCTCTGATAGGGCGGAAACAGAAATATGTCTGATTTCCAGCTAATTGCATTTGTTCAGAAAAATATAGGAAAAATAAATAAGGAAGAAATAATTTTGCAAACTGATAATATTTTGGATATTTGAATAACAGCCAATATTATCCATGAGATAACATATGTGAACCCATTCTAAAATACAAAACAATGTAGTATTTTGACCTTCTGCCACATCTCAGTTTCTATTAAAAAAAGTTAATTTCATGCTTTTCTTACACTTGGCTAAAATGAGTAAATTTAGTAAACTGATTTTAAGCAACACATGATTTCAGCACTTGAGATAGCTATATGGAGCTTTTGAAAACTCTGTGCACCACAGTTCCTTAAAGAAAAAAATGAATATAATTGAGATTTATAATTAACCATTAAATTGAGAGCAAACATTGTTTCTAAATTTAGGTTTCCCCTGAATATAAAAGCTGCATAAAATCAGCTTTTTGTACCTTCAGAAAAACATCTGGTTTTGTTTAAAGGATTTCAAGAAACAGAAATTGAATATACAAAGTTATTTGGTTTTGGTGGTTTTAAAGGTAAAATTTGACAAACTGTTAAATAAATTTACATAGAAATAATTTGATAGTGTGTTTAATTGCATTTTATGTATTTATATAAACTTTATGTATTAACATCAAAAGTACTGCTAAATTTTCTACTGCTAATCTTTATTTAAAAGAAAGACTTACTTTCCTCTTGAAAGGTACTTCTTAAAACATATCTAATTATGTTTCTCTGTAATTATCTGCTATACAGATTCTGATCTCTTTGATTTTCTCCTTACAAGACATATTTTATTGATTATATATCTCTTAGAAAACTTTGAAGATAGATCAGGTTTTTGGGGTTTTTTGGGGCTTTTTTTAAGAATTGCCTTTAGGTGTTCTCTCATTTTGTACTTTTTTATTGATAATCTTTTTTTCTTTATGAGCTTCTCTTCTAGAAAATATAAAATAACCCATCACACTATTTCTTTCATTTGTGGGTTTAGTACTGCCAGCACCAAGAATATTGAACAAACTTCCTTGCCATCCTAGAGTCAATTAATATAGATAGATCCATAACCAGTTACAATAAACACTGTCTCTTGTCTACTTTGATATCTTTAACCCATTGTGACAGATATTTATATCTCTCTTTTTTCCAGGAATCACACAAAAATTCAATAACTTCCCAAAAGTAGTTATGAGAATATCTAAAATTAATTTATTATACTAGAATTGCTGGCAATTATTTCTCTAATCTTTATCTCAATCTACCACATCTCAGAAAGTGACCAGACTGCCTGTGTTCTCATTCTTCTCTTTTGGAGACTGAAGCCCTGCTAGTATTTCAAAACTTTGTGCTGATATGATAGTAGAATTTGTTTGGGTTTTTTTTAAATGGCAAAAACTTGATGTGATGTTTTTGCTGAGACTTTACTGCTCTTAAATGGAACAGAAATGTTACCATCTGTGTCTATGTTAAAGCCTAGCTTAGAGATAATCTTTATCTACAGGAATGTTGTATTGAAACTTAAAATCTGTCTTTGATCTGTTAAGTTTTTCTGCAACAGTCACTTCCTGCTTTTGATCTTGCATTTCTACATTTGCTAATACTTTTTTTAAACTGCAACTTAGAATTTCTCTGTTTGTTTGGGATTTTTTGTTTGGGTTTGGTGGTGGGTTTTTTTAGTGTTTTTGTTTTTGTATTTTGTTATTGCTTTTTTGGGGAGGTTTGGTTGTTTGTATTTAGATAATGCCATCATTTCCCCAGTTTCTGTTAATGATTCAGGGCCTGCTTTAGTAAATTTCTAAATTCCTGAGGGGATTTTGCCTCTATTTTAACTAACCACATTCAAATACTTTTACATCTTTTGGCCTGAGTTTCTCTCTCATTTTTTACATCAGTTTTGATGGCATAGTTAAACTCTGTTGTGAAGACTGAAGAGACTACGTTATGGAAATCTTCTATATTCTTCATTATATTTTTTTTCTTTCATACTGCTTTCCAACCTTAGGATGTCGCACTGTCTCTCCCTCTGTATTTTTTGGTGTCTTTTTATTTCTAATGTATTTCTGCTGTTCCAAGTATCAACTAAAACATACATTTCTGTATCAGATTTTCTTTTACATATTCATTGTATTGTCAAAGCAGCTTTAGGTGCTTCATCAGCTTCACATTTACAGACTGATATCCACAATAAATATACCTTTAATTTGGAACTTTAGAATAAATGTCTACCATTTTTATATGTTACAGTGTCCTTTGCATGACTTTTAAAATTATTTTATATCTAGGAGGTGATACATAAGTCACTATATTTGTTTTCTTTTTACCTATAACCACTGTAAGAAATCATTGCAGCTGAAAATCTCATAATTGGACCACAAAGGGTAAATGGAATGATATTGTATTACATGATACTAGGAAAAAGAGCATCCCATGATTTAATACATGTGGAAGTTTGGGCTGATATTGTTAATTTTCTTCACAGTAGCTAGTAGGGCTTGTTTTGGATTTTTTCTGCTTTTGATAATACCAGGGAGTTTTCATTACTGCTGAGCAATGTTTACACAGAGTCAAGGCCTTTGCTGCTCCTTATACCATCCCACCAGTGAACAGGCTGGAGGGGCACGAGAAGCTGGGAGGCGACACAGCTGGGACAGCTGATCCCAAATGACCAAAGGGACATTCCATACCTTATGGCATCATGTTCAGCAGTAATATAGGGGGAAATTTGGCCTGGGGCCACTGATCATTAACTAGCACGGTATTTGTTGCTTGATGATGAGCAAGCGTTTTCATTTGCATTACTTGTCTTTATTGGGTTACATTTCTGTGTTATTTTCCTTTTCTTTACAATTCCCGCAGTCACCCTTTCAGTTCTCTCACTCCCCCACGGGGAGAGATGAGCAAGCAGGACTGTGTGGTGTTTAGTTTCCAGCTGGGGTTAAACCACAATAATATATTAAATTTTATAAACATAAATCATGTCACTAAGTAATTATTTTTTCTGAACCTACTCATTTAGATGAATTGAATACTAGGTATCTTGGACTGGATTTTGAAACAGTGACCCATTGGATAAAAAGTCAGTATCTCATTACCAGTTCTTCAAGGCATTTTTTTGTCCTTTTTCAGACTGTATGCACAGTTTTTCTTTTTTGATTATTTTGTAGCTGTGTAATCAAATTTATCTGCATATTGTGCCATTCATTTTTAAGCAGTATTCCCCATTGATTCCATTGAGAACTGCTGCTTAAAAATGGATTGTGCAATATGGCACTTAAATCTGCAAATACAATTAAATTACATTAGATCTTAGCTGTAGGAGCTAGAAGGTGGTAGGTGATCTGAAAGCAGGGTAAGAATTAAAAACTTCAAGCTGCATAAAACAATATTTGATAGCAAAAATATTTTAAAAAAATTAAGAAATTTGAAATTGATTCTTATCCTTATTTAGTCCATTCTTCACTTTTTTCCTACTAAACTTTCACCTTGTGCATTCTCTCTCTTGGTTAAACTGCAAAGACCTGATGAAAAACATATGGGCAATAAGCACATGACTGGGGCATTTAACCCTGTATTGTTTTGCTGGAGGCACAGGAAATTTGACTTTATAGCAGTAGTTAGACATAGATTACAAGAATCTATTGTTCTGCTGGGTGATTTTCCCTCTGTGGTTTTCAACTACATTTGTTTTACAACTGCTGAATGCTGAAATTTCAGAAAAGGTGTAACTCTGATGGTAATGCATTTTCTATCGTATTCTCTACTTACTAATATGCTGCCATAATGAGGTAGAATGTAGTTCTTTGACAAAGGTACATGAATACTAATGATCAAAGAGGGTAATCTTCCAGAAAAATGCTTGCCAATTTACATACAGAATAGGTGATACTTTGTTGTTTTTGTGATAGGGTTTTTCAAGGGCTACAGGGGATACTATTTTACAAGGCAAGATACCATTAAAGTTCAGCACACACAAGAACTTTTTGCCATTAATGCTAAAAATGTTTCAAGGATATAGTGAGCAATGCATCAACACACTGATCTTTATCACACTCTTACCATAGTCAAGTCCCTTGCTTTCCTAGTAGTGCTCCATTGCTGACCCTGGAAAGCAGGACAAGGACAGCATACTGCATAACATTCTTGTGAATAAATTAGAATAAGCTAGAACATAAATAAATACATAAGGGAATACAGTATTTCAGAGTCTAAGCAAACATTATTAAAAATAATGAAATACTATTGGAGAATTACATTAGAAAATATCAATTGTGTCCTGCAGTTTGGGGTTTTTTTGCTGGTTGGTTGGTTGGTTGGTTTATTTTATTCTGCAGGTTGTTTTACATTCCCAGGGGAATAGTTCTCAGCTTTTGTTGCATTTTTTTTTGTATAACAATTTATATTTGTGGATGTGATGGGTTTGCTAGATATTTTACTATAGGTAGACTTTTCAATGTAGAGCATAATAATTAGACAAGTTGATTTTCACAATTTATAAGTCTTTGACTTTGTATTCATAAGGTAACTAAATAAATCCTTGCACTATGAAACTGGATCAAAGGCAATGAGACCTACTTAGCTGAATTAAGCATAAGTGAAAGTCAATGGCTAGCATGGTAGTAGTGGAACTTTTACATCCATCCAAACAACTTGGTGCTAGCTGTTTTCTGGAGGCAAAAATATATTATATGTTTGCATCAAGTTAATGTTTTCAATTCACTGTAGCTATGGTTTCATATCCATCTTTGATTTCTGAGTATTAATATTCAGTGATGGTCAGGATAGAATCTTCTCTTCTTGAAACTTTTTGGCATTTTAAATTAAACATTTCCCAAAATGCAAGGACGGAAATATAGTCAGTGAACTCTATGAGTTTACAAAAATATCAAACAGACCTCTTCCTCGTCCCAGATGCATTCAGAAATGTCTTCAAGGACTGTCTGGCTGCTAGAAGAGCTAAATGATTAACTGCCTAATGATTTATGAAATTTAGCATTTTCTCAGCTTGTAAAGGTCAACTGGGTGCTTACATCTTAAACCAACTGGCCTTTATACTTGTTGTTTTTGAGACGCAGGAATGTGAATTCTTGTGAAGATAGAGTTATTAGAGAAGCAGTTGGAAAATAAGGGACACAATAAGGGAAAAGGTAAACTCAGAAAGGGCAGAGTGAAAAAGTCCAGAATGAGAAGACCAGGGAAAGAAATTCAAGGAAAGAAATACTCAACACAGGTATTTTGTTCTTGCAGCTGATTAAATTTTGCATATGTCAGAGTGACAAATAGTTCATGTCTAACTCCAATCTGTACTGAGCACATTGTAGCAAAGGCTGCGGACAACTCTTGTTGAAAGACTTTGCACTTAAAAGTTCCTCACTGGAAATCCTGCTTCATACTTGTCCTGTTTCTCCTCTCCCCTTGTGTGAACAGATAAATACCAACTTCTCTTGTGTGAACATATATATCCCCATTATAAATCCAGTGCAGATGTATGTTGCCTTCATGGAGTTCTATGCATTGGAAAAATGTTTAGATGTTTCAGACAATCTGTCATATAAACATTTTAATTATCAACTGTAAAAGAAAATGGTATTATCTTAACCTTTTAGAGACTTGGAAGTTATTTTAACCATACTTTAGTATTTATGAGAACTCCTGGATTTTTTAAGGTGCTAGATTTTTTTTTTTTTAATTTGAAAAAATTTTTGGGTTTAATCACTTTTTGAGATCTATAAGCATTTGTCAATGAAATTATTTTGTGACTTTTTTTTGTAGCAGCTGTCATAAATACTACCTTTCAATAATCATGACATATTTTGTCTAGATCTATACATAGGTAAATATATTTTGCTCTGGTTTAAGCATTAAGGTAAGAACCTTTTTTTACAATTAAGGTAATGACTTTACTAATTGCATAACTTGTAAGAATAAAAAAGAACCCAGGTATAAAAACCCTTTATTTTTCTTCATATGTAAGGGTCCACTATATGCTGAGGATGATATTTAGCTCTTAAGTTTATTTTAGTTATTGGTTTTTTGTACTAAGAGTTTCATTAAGGGTGAAATTCTCTTCCTTTTTATGTCAATGCCATTGATTTTAGTGTAATTGTAGTTTTACCCTAAATTTGCACATTATTTATATCTGCTGATTAGGAAGGTGTAATAGTGATATGAGTGCTAGAGTGGGACAGTGGTATCGGTCTTTGTTGCTTAATTATTCAACTCACAAACAGTAAAGAGGGAAATGGAGTTATGGATAAGTTTTTTTGGCAATCTTATTTCTTTTATTTTAATGCTTTTGTTGCTCATATTCTTCCATATGTCTTCTGTTTCGTCCTGGAACAGAAAGTCTTGAGTACTTAGAAGCTGGTAAGCAGATCTACTTTTATCGCAAACATTCGCCACATTTAAATAGTGAAGATTTTTTACTTTGTGTTTTTCCAATAACTCAAGGCAAATAAGTCTCTGCAAATGAAGCTCAGCCAAGACACTTACTATTTCTAGGAAAAAGTCCCAATAGTTCTATTATCTAAATATATTTTCACAAGAAATCATGAATTTCTAATGTTTTAGATGGTGGTGGATTGAGGGAAGGCACTGAGATTATTCTTTTAGCCACAGAGACCAATATTCCATGTGTATGTGGTAGCTAGTGCTTACTCCGTGTGTCAGGGCGTGTGCCCATCCTCTATATTGAGCATCACCCAGACCTCATCCTGCTCTGGGTCATGATGGATCTGCTTAGCTCTGATATACGTGTCCCACATCTGCCACATGCATACACATGTCCACAAGCGAAAGTCAAGGCCCTTCTGTTGACATGTTTCAAACACCATGGCTTTCATACCAGCCCTTTAAATAATTTCCAAATCATGTATGCAAACTGGAGCAATACGTGCCATCTGCTCCTGTTTCAGGTACACAATCTGTCAAACTCTGAAGTTACACCATATTGAAAGGAATTCATGTTAATGCAAATTGCAGAAATCTGTTCTCAAAGTGATGAGGCCTTAACGTGCTACATTTTAAAGATGTGTTCTTTTCATGGTGTACTTCACCAAGTATTTTGTGTGAATTAACTAAAAGTAGTCTTAAAATAGATGATTTGTAGCTACACTAATAAATATATTGTATTTAGTATGACAAGTACTGAGATAAAGTCTTCTGGAATAATAGTAAGACAACCATCTTTTTCTTATTTTATATAATTCATGATGTATTACTGTTTTGAGAAAATACCACAAAAACACCCAAATGTGTTTAGCAAATGAAACATTGAGTACTGCTTCATTTATAAATTTGTGTCTTAACAGGAAATAAATTTGTTAAATAGACAAGTTGACACTAAACTCATTAAAAATATTTTATAGTGCAAAAGAGAAAAATTATCCTAAAGAGATGCCATAGTCTTGAAAATTGATTAGGGTTAAATCTAAATTTAAGCCCTAAATTACTATGTCTGTGTGAGAAGCAGGTAATAGACATAGGAAACCACTAACACTGAATAATGGTTCATATATATGCACCTGTAAATCTGATGGGAAAAAAAGAAGAAATAACACTGTTTATTGCTTGACAGTTTTGAATGATGCCAAATACTAAGTTTTGTTGTAAACCTTAGAAAAATACATTATTGTGGTAAAAAGGATTTATATCTATCTGCCATTTTATCAAGTATTATAGCTGTGGTAGCATAAACATTATGTTTCTGTGATAAAGAAAAGTATGTGCTTATAACTTTATATATGAAAAGTATAAATAATTGAGATATAAGTAAGTGGTACATCATGTTCAGTCAAGAAATCCTGAGTTTCTTATTTCAGTAGTTGCAGACATTATTTTGCATTATGAGTCGATTGGAATGAGTAAGAATTTACTAGTGTGCAGAAAGGCTGTATAATCTATGCTCTTATCATAGTATAAAGCATCATGTGAATGAATAATAGTTTTTTATGCTGTAAATAATAGCATACTGCATCTAAACCACATCATTTTTTTTAAGATGGTTTATAAATTGTAAAGAAAAAAATAATTGATCTGAAAAACTGTAGAGTGCCATCAATTCTCTTTTGATATATGAGAAAATTGCACATACTCAGTATGTCACAGGATGTACAAATTTAATCCAGTGTAGAAGTGTAATAAAATTTCCTGTAATAGCATATGCCAACATACAACAAATCAATTTGAATGGATTTTTTAATGATATTACAATTTTTAAAACTAATTATCTTCACTTTCTAGCACCCTGTGGAAGCCGATCAACAGGTTCTGAGGGGACTGTATTGTCACCAAACTACCCCAAGAATTATAGTGTTGGTCACAACTGTATTTACTCTATCACTGTTCCTAAGGAATTTGGTAAGTAGGTCTGGCCTCATTCATATCTTTTTTGTTGCTTGGACACTTTCAACAATTCTGGAAGATTTGTATGGTTGCTTTTACATAAAAAATATTAATGTGAAAAAGCTGTTTTAAGCTGTTTCTATTAACACTTCTATCATTTATAGTGCATTATTTTCTCAAAGCACTTATATTTGCCTTTATCTTTTGAAATTAGTGTTCAGTATTTTTTTTCCTCACTGTAATAACTAACATGTAGCTTAGGATATTGCTGTAATGCTAGCGAAATATATTAGTGGTACCACTTCAGGTTTCTTTTCACCCAAGGTCATGCGCCTGCACTCTAGAAAGTGAAGCATAGCTCCAGTAAGTTCGTGTAAGCAGGGAAAGCAATGTTTACCTTAAATATTTGGTACTGTTGTCTTTTAACCCTTGGCTTCTCTGCCTCGTGAGGCAATGGCATAGTCTTTATTGACAAATGAAATTAGAGCAGCATGTGACTGCTTGTTTTTTGTGGATTCTCTGAATCTCCATCAAAACTTCACTCCCATACTAACATTTTTTCTGTTGACTAGACGAATAGTTTAATGGTGTCTACTCTCCCATACAAAGACAGGAATTTTACAGCACTGTTTTATCTCCCTGGATTTATGAATTATTTTATCTCACTTTATTATTAAACAATGTCTATGATAACAGCTGATGGTTTGTTGTTCACTTTGACTTCTTGGTAAGCAGTATTGAGTATCATTTAAGCTTTCAATATCCATGCTTTAAATTTATGCTTGGACTTCATTGTTACCCACAGCTCCCATTTCAGTTTGCCAAGTAACAGGTGGGGGATGGGGATGGGTATTTATTAACCTCCCTTCATGGTGATTCTGAAAACATGTTAGCCAAATTAAAGACAGTGCTTCAGCTTCAGTATGTCTATCTGCCATACTCATGATATCTGAACTCCCTTAATATCCAATTAGTTTGTTCTTGTGATTAGTGTAGAGGTGCACAGACTACTACAAAATAAATAAGTTTTTAAAAGTATTGGCTCCTAAGTCGTGCCAATCTCTCCTTATTCCTCAAATATTAAGAAAAAATTAAACACATTTGCACAATTCTTGATTTATTTCTAGCTGTTAGAAGCATGTGCTTTTGACACAGCTAATTGTTTTTAGATAAACTGTAAAGTTTATATCCTCCCATTTTCATCAAATCTGAAGTTACTGATTTGATATCAGTATACTGATACCTCTTAGTTTATGAAACAGATATCAGCATGTAAAGCCTTAAAATTACTACAATAAAGGATTCAAAATGTTAATTCTTTGTACTTCATGTTTTTGACATTCTGGATTGAAATGTAGTTTTGTGATTTCCAGAAATAAAGACAGATTTCCCAAAGCAACACATGGAAATGGGGACAATCTCACTGCTCTGCATAGTTATTTGGAATAATTTGAGAAATAGTTGTTTTCTTACATACTAAGCATGATAGTAACAGTATTAAGTAATTCTATTTGACCATTTCACGGTGATTAGACAAAAAATTGCTGATACAAAAAAAAGGTTTAGATATGCCTAGCCTTAGCATACAAGGATTTGGTGACATATTGTGGAATATAAATATGATAGAATATCTAAACTTTTTGTCTGTCCTACCTTGAGATAGACATTTACTTTTTTCCTTGTATTTAAATAGTGTATTTTGACAATTAGTTCAGATACCTATATATCATGGATCATATTTGATCCATTGTTTTTTGCATGCAGAAAACAAAAGTGCCTGTGTGTCGAAAGAGAAAGGTAGAGAACATATCTGGTAGTAACCACTCAAAATGGGGATGACATGACACATTGAAACAAGTGCTGAAGCAAATATTTCCATTTTAGTTGCTTTTTTCCGATGATACTCCTACAGTGATAGGAAGCAGAATTCCTTGCACTCAAAAGCTCAGATTTTAAAATCTGAATCTTTCTTTGAATTGTACACTGGTGTACAATTTTTTGTAAGTTATTAATATAGATTTTTTCCTGACCTGTGCTCTTTCTCTAATCTATCATTACTAAAATTATTCCAGTAAAAACCATTAAGAAAGGCAAAGTAATTTTGACAATTGATTTAACTGAAGTTTTTTGCATTGAATGAAATTATTCGTCTGTCTAAAATTTTACAGTATGAGTAATGAATGTGTTTTATCTATTAGCTTTTATCTGTCACTCATCAAAATATATTTAAGAACAGCTGCAGAGAAGAATGGCCATAAAATTGCAATTCTGAAGACTTTCAGAACAATTTTAGGCAGTAGGAACTTTGTTCCTGTAACTTGGATCCTGATAGGCTACATTGCATTAAGAAAAGCGTCTTCACTTGCAATGCTTCATTTGTAGGGATCACTCATTGACAAAATGGTTACAAAAAAATCTGACCTTTGTGGAAAAAGACACCAGATTTCACATTCAATTCACTTGGTAGTATACATTACATCATGTAGATTTGACAGAGATGATCCACAACAACAAAGAGCCAAAATAACCTTTTTGAGAATGAAGGGGTACTTCAGCAAAGCTGCAGACATTAAGATAATTTAAAGTAATTTTCCTAAAGAAAACGGCAAAAATTCTGCAATCTCCTCTATGGCTCCAACTTTCAATGTGAAAGACAGCAGTCAAATATTTGCTGAATGGAAACTCTTCAAGAACTGTTTTGGCATCTGATACAGCAAATGAGAACTTATAGCAAACAACAGTTAGAGAAAAAAAGAAGTGAAAACCTGATCAATAGAGAAAAAACATGAACAATATAATAACATATTCAGTGTGTAGAAGGGAACTCATTGGCCTGGATTAGTTTTTGATGGACTGAAAAGAAAACCTGTTTCATCTGCAGCTTCTCAGGTTCTCAAGTCAAACATTCTGTGGAAAAGTCATTTCAATGTGGACTTTTTCCCAGTGTTTGATTATTCTGTCATGCAGAATCACAGTTGTAGTATTTCATACCATGACAAGTTTGAGCTACAAGATAAATGATTCACAAAAGCACACAGTGTGCCACAGGCAAAATCTTTTGTAAACATGAAAGACTCAGCTTCTTTGGCGCTCTCCCACTGATATTTTAAAGTGATGTAATGATTATTAATCGTTCAACCCTGAAATACAGCCTTGGTTACAATTAAAATGCAGATGTTTGAGATTTTTTCTTTTCCCTGATGGACATCGCCTAATTTTTGTGCTCTGCTCTGTATAATGGTGTCATCTATACTTCTTTTTAAATTAATATTTTTAACAGTAAAATAGATTTTATATCAGCTAGCCTTAGCAGATGGCTTTCCTTTTTGTTCAAGCAAAAAGATAGGTTCAACATACACAGTAAGGTGTGTAAGTGTGGCTTTGAGCTATGCTATCAGAAAATAAGTATATATTCTCCGTTGCCATCAAAATTAGGAAATTTAAATCAGAGCTGTCTTTTCCTACCAAGAAGCTAAAAATTTCATTGGGAAAATGTCTAGTTTCCATGGAAACATTTGCTTTATGTCTACAGGAAAATATAATATTTAAAAAATGGCAAGAATTTTATTGCTGATGACATTTTTGGACAAGTTTTCTTAGAATTTTGGCAATGAAGGTAGATCCAGTAAACAGGAAAATTAAATTCCACTATTCTCTTCAATTCCTGAATGATTGGCTTATATTCACGGACACATTTATGCCATTTTGAGCTTTTGCTTATGTCTTTCCTTGAATTTCTAGGAGATAGACCGGAGTTATTCCATATCAGCAACATAGAAAAGAAAGAACCAAACAGCTGAAGTTTGAGATTTTTGTTATTATTATTAGTAATATCCTTGAAAGAATAACTTTTTTGCCAATCACTGGAAGATAAACCTACAGATTTTATTCTGCCAGTGAAGATACACATTGAGCAAACAATGGCGTCAACATGTGTTTTCTGTTAGACAGCTCACTGCATCTAGAATTGTTAGACACCTTAACAGTTGTATCACAGTAAAGTTATTTCAGTACTGTTTGATTTGATTTCAAACTCAGTTTACGTTTGGAAAGAAAAAGGCAAGGACAGATCATAAGTAGCAGAATGTGCCAAATGACAACCTCACATCAAGAGAGATTGAGAACCAAATGGTATTTATGATAATACTTAGCTGCATTACAGCAAAACATTTGCTGTAATAACTTGAATCCATCATCACTGCTTTTTACATCTTAATATAACTTAAGAGATGTGGCAGATGCATATGGACTGACATTTTTAAAATGTGGAGGATTTAACTCTCCATCTTAAGTTAAAATAGATGGAAATGCCTGGCTGAATAGCTAGCATCAATATTTTTAAACATAAACTAAACAATTATTAAATTAAGCAATACTTTGCTGAAGGGGAGATAGAAATGAAAGAGTATGATTGAAAATATCAAAATGCTGCCATAGGCAGGAATCTGATTCTGCTCCTACCCTCTTTTTATACAAGCAACCACTTCAAAGTCTGTGAGACTGCACTGGTCAAACAATGATTACTTGTCAACAAGATGGAACGAAACCACATACACTGCTCCAAATACTTGAGTGTCCAACTGTATAAATGTTCAAGACACTATTTCAGAAGAAAGAGACAGTGATCCAGCTTGTACCCTGTATTTTATAAAAAGTGAGTCAGCTCATCTTTCCTTCCCAAAAAGAGAATGGCTTCAAATCAAAATGACTTCCAAGAAAAGTAACCATTTATTTATTTCCACTTTTTTTCAGTAAGCATAGAACTACTTTTTTAAGAAAAAATCTTCTATATTTTTTGTATTTGTTTACAAAATTTTTGCCTAAAAACAGAAAAACTGACTCTATCACAAGGCGTTTCATAGAAAAACTAAAAATATTTTTAAAACATGTATTACTTAATCCAGAAATTTAATGAAATCCAATTTAGTTGAGCATGAAAACTAGTTAGATTAGGAGTATGTTAATTCAGTTTTTTAGTTTGTTTTCTCAGTTTTCTAAAGTACAGAGTAAACATCATGGAATGCTGAGGGTGTACATACAGTTATTTACTGTTCACAATAGGAAGAGCTACCTGCTGTATAAGTAATACCAATAGACTACAGAAAATTCAGAACTCATCCTTTTTTCTTGGCATTCTTTTAACTCTGTTGCCATGTTGTCATTTCTCTTAACACCATTCTGTTACTGCAATCTTTTCAAAGGATCTTGTACTAGTATCTGAAAATATTAGAATGATTCTTAGTAAATTATTGAAACTGACCTTTAAGAGCTCAACATTAAAAAGTTTATAGCAGTCCTTTTCTTCAGTTTTCTCCAGTTTGCTAACTAAGTTTCATTCAAAAGTGCATAAGCAGGAGTTTCATCTGATAGATTTCAGAAACCCTGGCCAGAACTGAGAGATCATTGTGCAAAAGATATCAGGCAGACACAAAAGTAGTTTTAATCCCAGACATAATAAGCTTAATAAAGGTAATATTTATAATACATATGAATATAATATAAATATTTATATTTAATTACAATTGCTGAAGTAATTCCTATTAATGATGTATTACCAGTGTGGAAACATTCATAACATTGGTGTAAATGCTGCTTTGTTAATTTATCTCATTGCCAGAATTATTTTGGTTTGAAAATTCTCTGAGTGGACTTAACATGGTAGGTATACGTCTTTTCATTTGACTCTTTTTTAAATTTGATTTTGAGAGTTAATGAAGAGCACTGAAGAGGATTAAGAATGGAGTCAGGTTGCTTAGAGCCAGAAAAATATGTAGGTTGTGTTCATTGTGCTTGAAACAAATTAAAGCACCTTCCTACCACAATAGAAGTTGAATATTCTCAATGTTCATTCAATGTGCATTGAATGACTGAGTATGAATTTATTTTCTGCTATTCTTTTGATTAAATATGAAAAATGAACAATTTTTTTCTGAAATTTACATTGCGTAACATTAACCATAGAAAGGCATGGTTCACTTCTTCCTTAAAGTAAAAGATTGTATAGCTATATGATGAATACAATAAAAATGGGTAGAATCTGACTCATTGTCTTCTGTGTAATTTAACAAGAAAAGAATGTACAAATGTTGAGCCAGAAACAAAAAGCTCAGAAGTCTATCTTCTACATGCTAAATGGACATGAAAATCTTAATGAAAAAAAAAAGAACCTTCATCCATAAATGTAAGTTCTGGACTTTTGGAGTCAGATGCAGTGACAGGATTTGTTTTCATTTGTACAGTCCAAGTGAGGGTTATCTAAATCTGTGAATGTACCTTGTCTTGAAGTGCTACCTTTAAACTCTGCAGATTTATGTGTATATAAATTTTAGGCTTGCATGCAAAGCAAATAGGTGTGTAATTGAATCCTATGCTGGAATACATTTCCTCTTGTTTTATTTATACACCTAATTAAATAGATATCTTGCCTAAGCCATTCAGATCCTTGCTCTAATCAACAAAGAGAGATACATATTCCCATGGTGTGATCCATCCCATCTAAAACATCTATCTGCAATTTTTGGAATAAGATAATTTATCTGTGATGTAAAAGAAGAGTACAGCCTTATTTTATCATATTTGTTCTGGCAGCTACCATGGGCTAAATGAATTAGAAAACATTGCTGCATGTGTGATTTCCATCCCTCCTGCAATCACAATGCACACACATAACTTCATGATTTTATCTTATGCATATGTGGTAAAGCTGGCAATTTCAGATATATTTCAATGAGCAACCATTTAGTGCCTTGAGACTGGATGATTCAAATTCAAGCTATTCTTAGTGATTCCTCACCCTCAAATGTTTTAAACCTAACACTGGAGGTGAACAAAATGCGTGTCTTATTATTAAGTGTGTATTTGACAATAATATCTCTGCTTCTTTAAGTGTTGTTGGACACATACTTAAGAAGAATCTCAGGTGATGGACTGCATTATGTTAGTTTTTCTACAGGAACAGGAAGCCATGGCCTATAGCCTGTCTTCCAAATGAATACCTAAAGGAGTTATGTTCCCACCTGAAAAAGGAAAATGAAAGACAGGATTGGTTATATGCTGGAAATATTTTTTTCGTGGTTTTGGGAGGGACTTTAGTGAGTATTAAGTATTCTCTTCTCCAGAATATATAATATATGTACCTAAAAGTGCTATTAAAAATATAAATATTTTCAGAATTAGGTACAAAAATCATTACAGTACAAGAATTTAAGTTATATATACAAACTATGAAATTATTTACTCATTAATGTAAGAATTTATTCCTTTGAAGAGTGTTTTCCTACTTTTAACAAGGTTGTGCCAAATATTTTCAATTTTCATTTTATTTCAAGTGCAGAGCAATTATACTAAGTACCTTTATTGAAATATAAATAGTCCAGTAGCAAAATATTGTATATCAAATATACTTGCTAGATAGTGAGTATGTTTCTTATCATAACTTCAAGTTCACATGGATTACTGTGCTACAGGCTTTACATACAATAGCTGTAGCTTGCACTCAAAGATTTTTTGAAGAATAGAGGTGAGCATTAGTTGTATAACTATTAACTTCTGGTTTGCTTTTCTAATTCAAGGACAAGTTTGTATCATTCAGATGCTAGCTATATAAATGACAGAAGTACCAGAAGGTCATTTCGCATCACTTTCCACTTAACTATGAATCTCCTAGGTTCTGAGAGGAAGGACTAGAAGGTTTTATGTACTCAAACTCACAGCTGGGGAGTATTTCGTTCATTGGCTCAGTGCTTAAGATGCTTGCCAAGCAAGCAGATGCCAATTAAAAAGTCACCGTAGGGTGACATTTAAGGAACCTCAAACTATTCAATGCATTTTTGAAAGGAAATTTAAAGAATTTGGTTGCTTCATATGATTTGAAATCATTTTTTCAGTACTGTTTTTAGATTTTTTAAATAAAAATTATTAGTTTTGGCTCAGATATTAATGATGTGTTTGAATATAACAATGACCAATGTAATACAGACTGCTAAATAGCTTAAGCTATTGATTTTGACTATAAACATATGGCACCAGTATAGCTGTCTTTTTAATCGCCTAAACCCAAAGTCGAATGGTAAGACCATATCTGTGATCTTCAAAGAAATTCATAGTTCCCCAATAAGTAAAATAATTTGACTGTAATGTGATTAAATTGATGAAAGATTTCTAAGGATTTTTTTGTTTTTATTTTCTAAGCAGTGTGACTCCAGCTGCTCCAAATATTTAATCATCAAATCTTGTTCACAGGAAAGCTGTTATTAAAATGGCTGAAATTAGTTCAGGATTCTGGTTATTCCAAATACCAGAGGAAAGACTACATTGCAATCGTCGCTTACAAGCTTTCCAATACATGTTACTGTCCCAAGGAGGAGACTGAATGGTGGCATATTTTCTGAACAATTCTGTTTTCTGTTAGGTTTACTTTTTAGGACAAGATTGCAGTACTTTGGCAGGACAATAGCAGAATCTTGCATCGCCATTTATTAGGTCATTTTATCATAAAGTTATATTAATAATGAAGGTGTCAATTTTACTTTTAATCTCTGCATGAGTTAAAAAGCTGCTTTCTCAGTCTTCAAGCCTGGCCAGTTGTGAGGACCAGGCCTTTCTCTTGTGTTTTTTTGGTTTTAGTGGTTTGGGGTTTTTTGCTGTTTCTCCACCTCCACTGCAGTTTCCCATTTCGTAGCTCCAAAAATCAATAGGAAAATCATCCTAACAGAACAATTGCAGAAATGCCTGGTCCCTGATACATTTCATTTGTTGGCAGTAAGAGACAGAAAGATCTGGACAGGGAAACCATGAGAAGTCAGTGTGACTGTGGCCAAGTTTCCATCCTGAAATATTCTGATATATTTCAGGGAAGGAGCTCAGACTACTTAGGATCAGACTACGATCAAGGAACTGCAAAAAATTCTTTTACAAAGCATCTTCTTCTTGTAAAATGGTTCACTATTAGGCCCTGTTCACATAGCTGTAATCCCTATTTCTCACTTTTCCTCTTCATTATATTCCTTTGGACATAAGCCATTGCTCTCTCAAGTAAGATTATCTGTATTGACTCAAATATTTGTGTTCACCACTGTGTACACAGATACAAACTTCAAAGATTCTGGATTTCTCTCGGTGATTTGTCTTTAATTACCTTTGTTTAGAAAACAAATAAAAAGGTCTTTGCAATCTTCACTATATTTTGCTTTGTGTTTCTTCCATTTGTATTCCTGACTGCAGAAC
This sequence comes from Eulacestoma nigropectus, assembly GCA_013397775.1. Lineage (NCBI taxonomy): Eukaryota > Metazoa > Chordata > Aves > Passeriformes > Eulacestoma > Eulacestoma nigropectus. The sequence goes on from VZTE01004626.1 coordinate 619,937, forward strand.
TGAGTGATTATTCCACATGCTTAAAAACAGAATCCCTGAACAATATATTTTACTGAAAAAAAAGGGGAGGGGGTGTAAGCCATTTGCTGTTTGTATCCAATTGTTTATTTACAGTACTTTTAAAACAAAATTTTCTTGTTGAATTTTAGGTAGAACTGAATTGCATCTACTCTGATAACATGAGAAAATGTCAGGAAAATGTGAATAAATTCTCTAAGAGGGAAAAAACAAACTTGAAAGTCAGGTACTTTCACATATTTTGTGGCAAAAAAAAAATCCCACCTCTCTATAATAGTTTAGAAATTGAAATGTATTTTGGAAAGTCATTAAAACACTGTCAAAATATGGCTATTTGGTGAGAGGAAATTGCTTTGAGTTGTTACTTAGTGTTGAATGTCTGGTTTTGGAGTCCAGCATGGAAACAATTGAAGGATGACAGTCCTATTGCTTCTGAGAGGTGACACCTAGGATATGTCAATAAGGCAGGAAATTGGAGAAGGACCATATAATTTGATGATTACAAGGGATGAATAGTGAAAGACGGAATGGGAAGAGTAGGAAAAGTAGTGCATAAACATATGTATAGTTACATATACATATTCATACACGTATACCTATGTTTTGTAAAAGGGTAAAGCCTCCCTGAAAACAACAGTCGGCTAATGAGACCTGCCCAGCTCTAACTGATTATATGAGTGTTGCATGAGAAGAAGAAGGCAAGCATAAACTTTGTTATTGACATAGGGTGAAGCCTACCCAAGAGCACTGCTCTGATAAAGCACCTGTACCACATCTGTCTGGGTTTTGTAAATGTTTGGGATGATGTCAGAGCAATGTGCTTCTCTTGTTGTGACTATTGCACCTCAAATTCCACTCTAACACTGTACATATTAAATGTAACATTGGATGGAATGCTCTGTTTTTTGCTTTAGTACTGGGGCCTGGACAGACCTGTCACTTTAAAAAACATGTGATGGTAAACACCCCCTTGCACTGTTTAGAAGCTGTAATAGACAATCAGAAATAGGCTTCAAAAAAACCTGTGTTTTGTGAGTTTTTTCATTATCTAATCACTAAGTCAAACTTATTTCTCCAAGCCATCTGTTCTCATCCTCCTTTCTCCCATTCCCTTTTTCTATAAAGGACTGTGGATCCTAAAATGACAAGCTGATTATTATGCAAGATTTGCTTTCTCCAAAAACACAAAAGTTTCTCATTTAGGTCTTGAAACATTCCCTAGGTTTTGACCTCATATTTCAATTATAAACTCAGGCAGACTGGCAACACATCTCTTGCCAGACTGGAAACTGGTAAGTGGTTATATTTACTATAGGGATCATATTGATGAAGTCATGATTCTCCTATCAAATGGCTGGAATATTTTCACTTTTTCTTTTCACAGGTTTCTTTATATAATTTTTTGATGATTTTGACTAGGAAGGATTATTTCAGTGTTTTCTCTTTTTTTTTTCCTTTTTTTTTTTTTTTTGTATTCCACTGGGAGTTCTTTTGCATTTGCCTAGTAATGAAAAGAAAAATAATTACTCAAATATTAATTTCATCCACGATTCAGTAAACTGAAGTGATAATTTGTTTCAGATGAATGAACTGATTAATCATCTGATCTAAACAATAACATTTACTGGTAGGATGATAAAAGATAATTATTATATGCAGAAAGCTCTTGTACTTTTAATTAGTACCTCTAAATTAGCTGAGAGGTGATTGAAGAAACAAAGTTTTTTAAAAGTGACTTTGCCATTAAATCTAGAACCCTTATTATATAATTAATAGTATGGCTTGAATTAAACCTCCTGTCTTAATAAGATTCTTTTTTATTTTGCCTTAATTTTGTTCTATTATTGTATTATTATTATTACTATTGTTACTCCAAAATTTAAATTATTTATTCCTTCTATCATGTATATTACTTAAGAGCTTAGTCTCCCTGTGGTCCCTCCATATGCATTAGAGAGAGACTTAAACATAAACTTATCAAGGAAAGACCAGCCTTCAAATTTGGGCACCTTATTTAAATACCTCATCAGCCAATTTCATGTCGCCTTGCTACATTTTTTTTTTTAATAATTTTCTTACATTAAAAACTCAGTTCTTCCCAGAACTGTAATGAAGGGGTTTGTAGAATACAATTAATTTGAACTTCATGTAATTTGTCTTTATAGATAATAGTTTTATGAATGATTTTGTTATTACAATCACAAGAGACATCAATAAAAACAATTGTTCTTGATCTGTTATCTCTTTGGATATTCCTTCTGTTATATACAGGCTACTGTTAAGATCTACAGGAAAACAACAAAAAGTTGCAGGTGTTTCCTTTCTCCTTCAGAGACTGTAGTAGAAAAATTAGCAATAAACATAATTCAGATATTTTACTTTTACCAGTATATTCCTCTCTCTTTTCAGAAAATCTTGCTTAGTCAGTCAGATGCTATGAAAATGTGATTCAGATTAGTTTTCTCAAAGTGTATAAGCAATTGTATAAGAACACAATGAAGCAGGATTGGAAAATGCTGCCCATGTTCTAGATTAACAAGATCTTCACATTTCTGCAGTTCAGAACACTTTTGTAGTAGCAGGGCAATTGCCTCCTGCTTACTCTCAGCCTCATCTAATCTTTTCCACTCACTTTTCTCAATAAAATGGACCAATGAAGAGACAGATCATGCAATGTACACAACTGGTCTCAGAATGTTATCTGAGTACTAGCTTCAGCTTAAAGTAAATGTCAGTAGTTGTTAGCTGTATAGTCTTGGATTCTTTTCCTGTTCACACACTATTTTGCAAGAGACTAAAAAAAAAAAAAAAAACAAACAGTAGGTTACAATTACTGGGCCCAAACAAAAAGCATTCCACCGAATTGTCTTGTCCCTTTCAGAGAATCCTGAGTACTTGCACATCATAACAGTATTGTCTTTCATTTAGAAGAAGAAAAATAATATAATTAATTAAACTTTCAAAATTTTTTTCTCACTACTGTATTGCTCACTGATGGACTTCCAGAAAAGTGAACGCATAATTTTGTCTCCCCTGCTATTCCTCTCAGAGTAGATTTGAAGGCGGAAATTTAAACTGTACAAAGTAGTTAATTGCAAATTAGCAGCTAGGTCTGCTGCTTTGACTATTGCCTTGGTAAACTAATCTCAGAAAACACAACCTGTGCAAAGCAGATGTGAAACATTCTCTCATTCTTCTGCTTTTATTTAGGTTTATAGCATTAATCACTGGTGAATCTGTGAGGCATTATCATAGATTTAAAATGTGTTGTTATATACCACAATAATAGCTAGTTAAAAAACATTACTAGTGGCCAAAGACCTGCTTTGGTTTTTAAGAGAGACTACATGTGGGACTGAAATAATATAGGAAGATATCTGCTCACCTTTATTAAAGCATTGCAGTAGGATGTTTTGAAACTAGTGTACTTTTACATCAAACAATATATTGCCTAACTTATCAGTAGGCTTTTCTGTGCAGCTTTTCTTCAGATTAAATTTCTAATTCTCACTCTAGTCAGTGCTCCAGGTCTGTTAACTCACTCTCAGTCTATTAAATAAAATATAATTACTGCCTAGGGCCATCTATCTTCTTTTTTTTTTTTTTGGTCAAACTGTTCTACTTCAGCTGTATTATCACTTCAACTCTCTTTCCCTAGTTTAGAAATTACATTGGCAACATATGAGAGGTGTATTTTTCGTGCAAGACATTGAGACTGACATTCTTTCAAAAATTTTTTAAAAAATTGAAAATAGTAAGTGAAGCAAAATTTACAGTGTTGTGATTTGGGAAATTTAGTGCAATTTAGCACTCCCACTAAAACAATACTGCCACTTGCTATCCCATTCCCCTTCCTTCTTGTGGGTGACTGGAGCTAAGAACTGGAGGCACAAAAGATCATGCTTTAAGACAAGAAAAATTTACTGTAAACAGCAATGAGATAAGAATAAGATCAGTGACAGAATGACAGAGGGCATAAGAAAAGAAACAATTCACATCAAAAAAACCCAGATGATAATAGACAATACCAGATGGCTCCCTCTGCCAGGCTTACTGGACCTGAAGAAACCCCTTCTCCTCAAAGAGCCTTCCTTCCCCCAGCCCCCGACAATGACAGTGAGGTGGTAAAGAATAACCTCCTGTCTTGGCCCTGCCCCCTCCTGGCTACTGCAGAATGTAACCCTGTCCTGGCTGAAACCAGGGCACACAGGAGCAGAGGCCTTCTTTTTTTAAATGTGGTGTTATATTTCCTTCCACTCAATAAAAGTGTTGAATAATGAGGTGCAAAAAACTATCTACTATTTAGGTAGGTTAGGCAAAATGAGATAAATTCAACATCTCAGGTGTCAAATAATAAATCTCAAGAGCATTAAAGGAGTTTAAATGATAAGATATGGGGTTTTTTGTCCATAGGGATAAATAAACCTATGTTACTTGCATAAACAAATGATAATAATAGATGTTTGAGTTTCAATTCAGTAAAATCAAAACAAATCAATATAGAGAAAAGAAAGTTGGTTTGATGCTTCCTTCAAGGTTCTGTAATAGATGGTAGATGCACATGCTAGTAATTTTTAAATTATTGCAAATAATATATTCTGTAATTAATATTATAATGTAAAATAACATGATATAACTAGCAATAAATAAAAAATACTGTTTTAACTGTGTTCCCTCTACTGTTCTGTTGTTGCAGATCTGGAAAGAGTTTTACATGTATGCATGATGATTCAGGCCAGGAGAAAGGGATGTGAGCTGCAGAAAGGTAGAAGAAGAAAGGGAGGCAGAAGTTTGAAGCCAGAGGAGAATGATAGTTTATGTAGTGTAATAAATTCCGCTGATTTTAGAAGAAAGCAGGAAATGTGTTAATTAGGAGAGTTCAGTCATCTTCCAGCTCCAGGAAAAGTCCTAAATCTCACATATTGTGTGGAGTTGTGCCCATTTAAGGAGAAATATGCACGTAAGCTTTTTTTCTGTGCAGTTTCACATCACTTCCTCATGCTGAGCTTCTAGTGTTAATAACTGCCCCATCTTCTGCCCCCAAATATATTCTTATTGTCTTTTCATACATACAGATAAACATTTCCTTTTCTCAAACATGAAATATAGCAGATCCCATCTCCTTCTTCCTCTCCTAGTCTGAGAATGCAGGAATACAGTAACAGGAGAGAGGACAAATCATCATGTTTCCATACAACACTTCCTTTATAGACTTAAAACAAAGGAAGAACAGTAGCGCATGGCTTGCAGCTCAGTCTAGATCTGTGTTCTCTGTTTTTTTGAGATCATAGAACGGAACAGCTATTTTCTTTACCTTCATCTGTGGGAGGAAAATGGCACATGCAAGCTTTAAGAACCAGAATGCTTTCTGTCCTTCCTTACCTCTTCCTCATTCTCAGAGAGAACCATTTGTTCTGCCTTTTCCTCCCTAATTGTCTGGATGTCATCCCAGGAAACGTAGGATTCCATTTGACATCTCCAGTTGAGACTGCCAAAGGAACACCAATAACTCTCGATGAAAAGCAGATAATTCAGTAAAAGCTTTTTCCACAGACTAGGAGATTAAGGATTAGACACTAGTGTAAGTAACATCATTGAGAAAAAATAGTGTAAATTCAAATCAGTTCACCCTATTTAAGTACTGTTAACTGGCACATCTATGTGTGGTTTGGAAAACCTCCATGACTTTCATTTTGGTCACTCATATTAATTTGCTAATAACAGTAAATTTGTACTATACATATGAGGATATTGAAATAGAATTCTGTTATATTTGAGGACTTTTGTAAGTCTGTCTTGTATAGGCACACTTTTATACATTGGGAAAATTGTGTAAAGCTAATCGATAGTTCAGTAGCTATAGAAAATGTATGTAGATATATATTTATGTTTGTTATATCTATGTGTATGTGGGTTCCTTTTACCTATTGACAGCTTTAGCAATTTTTCAGTTATATAATTATTCTCTTATTTTTAGATCTGATTATTTCTTGTAACATTAATATATCAACTCCATTTAATTTCATTGCTCAGTCACTCAGCACCTCTCCATCCTTAACTCATGCCAGTAAAAATGCCCCTTCCAATGATGTACACATTTACCCCTCACTAGCCTTATTTTGACATCTAGTCTGCAGTGCACCCAAGAGGCTCATACAGGTGGAATTAATTTTTACTTCTTCCAAGGTCAAGAACATTAAACAACTGTTTTATTCTATTATGTGCTTTGAAATGAATCAAGATTTACACAGCAGGATACTATTAGCAGGGACTCTAGTTTGTATTCACAAACAATTAGTAATTTTCCTGTTACAGCATATGCTAAGAAGTGTCAACAATTACAGAGAAATCTAACTGATATCACTAAAGATTACTGTTACAGACAGAGTAGGCTGAATGTATTAACAGTAACTGGCAGACAACCAAATGTTTGGAAATGTAAGAGGAGAAACATTTTTTAAAAATGACACCTCTGCTACTATTTTCATTTAGAAGCAATAGTAGCAGTGCTAACTCATACATCCTCCCTGTTATGTCGAACTAAAGTATTACACTGAACAGTAAAAGATCAGATCTTCTAATTCTTTTATGCAAGCTGGTCAAAATTAATTTAGGTTTCCTTACTGAGAGCAATATTTCTATCCATGAATGGGTCTGTAAGGTCATCTCTTTAGGGTGTTATCTTTCAATCTTTTCCTTCAAAAACTTTCTCACAAATTATTGAACAGCTTCTCTTCAAAAAGCTCAACATACACTCAAATTATCTTGCAGTTTTACTGGACATTTTTTCTCAGCAGAAGGGGGCAAATATCTGTTTCCTTGATGTCTACATGAGTATAAGTTAATTTTAAAATAGTGAGTCAGTCTGTCATTTATATTTCTAGTTCAATGCATCACAGTGTACTGCTGGTTCATCCTAAGTACGAAGGGAAAGTTAATGTGTTTTTTCTTATCTGCTGTTTGTTATGAAGCCAAATACTTAAATGAAAGGAGTCATTTAAAGAGAAAGGCCATGTTCCAGTAGGAGGGGCAGATAGGAGTTCCAACAGTAGGTAGACTCTGACTTTTTAAACATTATAGTAAAAGTAATTTTTCTGCTCTTGTCATAGATTAAGACATCAAAGAGTCATAATAAGCCTTTGTACCAGATCATCTCTGAGTTTGTTAAATATAATTTCCATGATTAAATTATGTTATGCAAAACTCTTAACTTGCAGTTAATGAATGCTGAGCTACTTCATATAAATAATTGAGGGACCTTAACTTTAAAATATTTCTAGATGCAGATGATGCTATTCATTTATTCATTTTATTTTTTTTTAAAGCTACTCCATGGCTGGTTTGAGGTGTCTTAAAAGTGACATCCAAAGGAAATTGTGGAAGTGAAAAATTTAAACAATGTCCCGTTTCTCACCATAAAAAAAAAAAATGAACCAAAAAAAAAATCGCACAACCCACTCTTTCTTCCTCTCCTCTTCCTAAAAAAATTGTAAAAAAATAATAAAAAAAAAATCTGTAACTCGTGCAAAGAAGACTGGTTGAAAGTGATTGTCATACTAGTGTAGTCAAATCTTAATGCAGGTGTCTATTTTGTGAAGAATTCCTCTCTTTCTTATGAGAATGGGCACAAGGGTTTTTCCTATCAGTTGGTCATTTGACTGATGACACTAATATAATCAACCGTAAAGACTTGCTGAATCTTTCTCATTGAGAGAAAACCTCACACAGTAGGTTTCCTGCTTCCTGTAGTTATGCCTGAATCCTGTTTATTTAAAGCATAGATTTTCTCCATTGTTGTTTATCATTTGGCTGACTGACCATGAACCACCACTCAGCACAGAGAATGGGGTCTCCAGACTTGGGAGTTAAGATGCACAAGAAATTTGCATTTCTTCTTTCTTAGTGCATACTTGTTATCCTTAATCATCATAGAGACTATTTGTCTAGTGAGAGATTTCTCTTCCTCTGTTATTTAAAGAAGCTTCTCAAAAATGCGGATTTCTCCCTCTTCTTTTTTTTTCTTTCTCAAAATAGAATTAAATATGTTATTTTAGTTTCTTTATAGGAGTTCGTAGGAAAAAAAAAAACCCAAAGCTAAATCATAAGCAAAAAGAGAATATCGTCAGTGGAGCAGATGCAGAAACAGATTTGTATGGTTTTTTTCACTGTGAAATAAAATTTTCATATTTTGTTTGTTCATGTTGTGAACAAAACTCTCTTTTGTAAGTATTACTTAGACTGATAACAGAAATTATATTTGAAACTATGAGAAGTTAACTTCTACAGAGTAACATCAAATTTTGAGAAGGACCTCTAGCTCTAATAGGTCTTTTATACCTCAACTGTTAGACACCTGAACACCTTAATTTTTCATTCATAGTTAGGACAAACCTGTTTTAACTATGTAAGAGAAAATGATCTTAACTACCATTTTCAAGTACAATTTCAAATTATCATTCTCAAGAAATCCGTTGATTCATCTGGGTCTTTTGTTTATTGGGATTTCACTCAGTTCTTCAAACTGATTTGGTGCAAGAGAAACAGTGATGTTACTGTAGAAAATAATGACCATACATATAGCTCATGTATGTCTTTTCCGGACTGAAAAAGATTCTGACTGGAGACACATACGTGTATTAAGAACTGTAAAGGTAATTTGGGTCCTATTATAGTTAATAGGGCTGATTTTCATTTTCCTTTGTCAGTTACTAAGACCTATCATCATAAATGCTGATTCAGCCTTTAAACAAATACCTGGACCCCCACCAGGAGGGCTTATATGAATTGCACATTTCAGTTTCTGTAATAACAATGCTTAAACTGTGTTAATCCTTCTGGTATTTTCTTAAAGGCAAGTGAATGACAACAGTAGTGGACTTTAAGGTGATTTTACTCTAAAGCTCTCTTATTTCAATAAATCATTAGGCACACAAAAAATCCCCAAGAAGGGAAAACCCAGGGTGAAGAATTATATTACCATCTTATTCCATTGTTGTCCATGTAAATTATTACGAGTATTTCTTTAGATCCAATAGCTAGCATAATATATAAAATAAATATATTTTATCCAGCTAAATATTACTTGATCAGCACTAGCATTAATGACAGTTATATGCTGTCTGTAAAGGTTTGAATTTTGAGTTGGGTTAAATTCTTCACTATAGTGTAGTTCAGTGTAGTGGGTTGACCTTGGCTGGACATCAGGTGCCCACCAAGCCGTTCTGTCAGTCCCCTTCCCAGTAGAACAAGGGAGTGAGAATACAATGGAAAACAACTAGCAGGTTTAAAGCAAAAAAAGACAAGCACAAGTTTGTGTGCACATAAGCAAAGGCAAAAGTTAATCTCTACTTCCCATCACAGAGCAATGTTCAGACATTTCTCAGGAAGCAGGGCCTCAGCAAGCATGACAGTGGCTCCAGAAGGCAAACACTGTAACATAACAAATGCTCCCCCCCCATTCCTCCTCTCTCCCTTAGCTTTTATATTTGAGCTGACATCATATGGTGTGGACTATCTCTTTGGTTAATTTGGATCAGCTGCCCTGGTTATGTCTCCTCCCAGGATCTTGCTGCTCCCAGCCCCTTGTTAACACTGGTGTGTTATCAACACCCTTCCAGCTACCAATTCAAAGCACAACACTGTAAGGGCTGCTAAAGAAAAATGAACTCTATCTCAGTCAGACCCAACACAGAAATGCGAGCGATTCAGGGATCTCTTTTAGAAGACTCTGATTGTACCTGGCCCTGGAGAGATGAGAAATCCAGGAAATACACTTCATTTTCAGGGATCACCACTTCAAGAAAGGAACGGTCCATTGCCAATGATCAGACTATCAAACAAAGGTGGCAAAGAACCTGCACAGATGAACAAGGAACTGCTGATAAAACTTGAACATAAAAAAGAGAAAAATTCGAGAGGTTGAAGCAGGATTAGATGTTCAAGAAGGAATATAAACACTTGAAACACATTGACAAGATGGGGTTAGGAAAGTCAAAACCCATGTAGAATTCAATCTGGGGTGGAGTCTCTGAAGAAAAATTATGCAAAGAAACATGAATTAATAAATTTCTTCTTAACGACAGCCTTTACCAGTACACCAATCTTGAACAATGCCAGAACCCTGAGACCAGCAGAAAAGTCTAGAGTAAGGATGACTTGGAGGAGGACTACATGAGGGAGCACTTAGACAAACTGGGCAAATGCAAACCCATGAGGCACGATGGGTTGCATGGGAGGTCAGTTACCCTTGCAAGGTCATGACAGCTGAGGGAGGTTCCTAAGGTCTGGAAGAAAAGAACATTCCTATCTTCAAGAAAAGCAAGAAGAAGGATCGAGGGAACTATAAAGAGGTTGTGGGGTCTCCATCCCCATAGATATTCAAAATCTGATTATACATGGGCCAGAGCAATCTGCTCTAAATTGCTATCCTGTCTGCAAAAGGACTGTACTAGATAATTGGTGAAGACTTCCAGTCTCAGTTATTTTCTAATTTTTTGATAGGAATTATACTGAGAATACTGTTCAAAATCTAATACTATTTAAATGACACCAGTATTTTTTCTTTTCTTTTTTTTTTTTAACAGGCAGATGTAAACTCTATGCATGTTTATTTCTTACTTTAAAAATGAAACTAAAATTTCTTTGATGAAATTTTTAACTAGAAAACTATTTTTGGCCAATTCCATCTGTTGTTAGATGCTTTCCAAGCTCATTGAAAGTGTCCAGATGTTACCGTGATGAAGGCCATAGAGACATCTAGATATTTAGAGGCATGGAAAGTCCGCTTGTCTAGCTCTTTCCTGTTTAAAAGGGAGCTTGCTTGTGCTGACATATTTTGAATTAATGGATTCCCTCACTGCCCTAAATTATTGGCAGTATTAACATTACAGTTTACCTGGAATTTGACATTAAAAAAATCACACAAATGGAAATGTATAAAAAAACCCTTATAAATATGTTTTGTTTATTTTTTGAGGAAATGCATAACTTAGTTGTAACTATCAAAATTTCAAGAGAAAATCTTTTTTGAATAGCCTTGCATTGTTGATCTTGTAAAATAAAAGACAACTAAATATGTAAGTAAAATGTTAAACCACAAAACACAGGGAAAAATATATTTTATTTTTAAATAGTATTGCTACAAAGCATTGAAGGCCAAGATGAGCATGAATTCAGAAATAATTTGTGGCCCAAATTTAGATGTCGAGTTTAGACAGGTGACTTTCAGTATTTCATGGTAGTTGACAGGCGACAGCAAATGGTTATGAATGAGTCATTGTTTATGGAATACTTATCCATTCATCATTAAAGAAAAAAAAAAATCACACCCAAATTCTTCAGTTGAAGTGATTTGATCTTTATTCGAACTGGATGACAGTTTTCAATGGTTTGTTTTCCAAGAGAAAACTGTACTGGATACTCATGTTACATTTTATCAAATTTTGTTAATTTAGAAGTTATTTTTGCATTGGCTTCAAATATGCTTTTTATCATTTAATTTTTAAAAAATTCTATTTAAACACTAGAAAATAAAAGAATGAACACATGCCAAATGGAGTATGAGCACCAGAAGACAAAGGAATATTGAACTGTTCTTCTTCTAATAATCAGAATTTCCTCTCTTGTGACATGATGTCAGCTGGTCAGGTATCAGTCACTATACATTACAACATTTTGCAGTTTAATTAATAAAAAGAAAGTATTCTGGCACAGAAAAAGGAAGGAACAGGATCTAAATTATTTATTCCCAAGTGGCTGCAGCATATTCCTGCTTAATTTGAGAAAGCAGCTTGATTCATGTAAATCGATCATAAAGGGCTCAAAACCCCTTGCTTGAGCTTTCTGCTCTTCCATATTAACCCCTTTCTGGGGTAAGTAAGTCCTATTTGTCACTTCTTTTAATGTTTCAGCTACCTCAAATCTCTTCTTCATATATTTTATCTCAAGTCAATGAAAACTTTTGGTTATGTTCTCATATTTTTTTTTCTGTATTTTGTTAAGAAGTGCACAAATGATAGTGAAAAAAACAGTTACCAAAAATGGCATGTGGACCTTTCTCTTTCCAAAGTGGCTGATTTTAAGTCATGTATTAGTTCACTTTCTTCAGTGTTATACTTTTAGACAAAAGGGTTCACAAGACAAAGCTAGAGGCAAAACCAGTATTGAAATACTTACAAAACATACAAAAAGACCTTGGAATGTACTCACTATATGGTAAAATGTAACCCATTACAATACAAATATTCCTTAACAATTCAATTTTTACAGTTTTCCCAGGATACAACTCTTGATAACAATTATGTGTGCTTGTTATGGTAGCCTCATCTCTTGCCTGAATTTTGCATACATATTTTGAAACATAATTCAAAATGGCAAATAGCAGTGGAAGTCACCAGAAATTTTTCTTGTCTCGATGGCAAAATGAAATTAATTGAGTATGAAAAAAGATTTGATAAAAGTAAAAATGTGACAGAAACAATTAGCTGGATTAAGATCTTGTTAGTTGTCTTTAGCAACATGAGAGAGAAGACTTGAATTCAGATAAATATTATTTTGAAAATAAGCAGAACTAATAAAAACATCTATGATTAATTTTCTGGAGATTGAAGAAGAAATTATGATAGAAATTCAGCATCTCACTTAGAGTTCCTCTTAAAAATGGACAAGAATCTTTGGAAGTGTCTCAGAAACACTTTTGTTTCAAATTTTTATAAATATAGCGTCCAGTCTTTTCCTTCAAAAAAGAGGCTTTTAAAAACTGGAATGGGTATATGATAAGATCATGAGTAAGGAACATGGAACTGCGTTTTAAAAAAAAACAGTCAAAAAAAAAAGTCAACAATTTGAAGACAATGCAGTTTTAATCTACTATTTTTAAAGCTTTAAGGGTGTATAATTAATTGAAAGAATTGGAGGTGAGAGCTTCATCTTCTATAACTAAACCTAGCAAATTAAGATATTGTAGAACATTTGGAAGACAAATATAACCCAGTAGCAACACATTGGAATATTTATTCCAAAGTATCTAACCTGGATAATGAACAAGAACTGCTTCTGTTTCTCTTATAAGGTGTTCCAGTGCCTAAAAAATACCTGACTGCTTCTATCTTTATACATGTATAGTCCCTAAGTAATTTTCCCTTCCACTGCTAGTTGTGTTGGATATAAAAGTTTTCAAGGTACTGAGGTCAGAGCTAACCCAAAAAAATTATTTTTCTTTTCACTGATTACTTGCATTGAAAGTGAAAACATCTGTGATTCAAATGGGCTATGCAAACCTTTGAAGTTAAGTGCAAAAATAAGTCTTGTATTGAGTTGCTCTACTAGAATGACTTTAAAAATAAAAATTTCTGTGATTCAGTAGATGTATTCTGGAAAGTGTTTGTTGCCTTTAATCAGTTGCTCATTTATTTCACAAAGGCAAAGATACATTGAATGTTAATATTCTTAAAAAAATGAAACATTCCAAGGTAAGTAAAAGTTGCACAGTGTTATCAAAAAAATCATTTAATAAAGCACAGTATATATTAATATGCCTGGAATTATAAAGGAGAAAATTGCACTGAGAATTTAGATGCGTGTTGGGTGGGGGAGGGCACAGAATTTGAAAGTACATTCAACAGCAGAAAAATTGTTTTGTTCCCTACCTAATAGAATTTTTTAATGATTATATGTATATGTATGGCTTCTGTACCTTCATTATCTCTTTTAGATGTATTTTCATTCTTTTACTGCTGCAGTGGTATGAAAAATAACCTGCATTCAGCACCAGGACACCTGACTTAATTATTTTTGAAATCGTTCATTAATGTATATTTTGTTCTCTGTTTTTTTCTTTTTCCCCTTTCTTATTCTATTCCCTGTGTTTGGCTTTGGTTTTGTTTTTTGTCTTGGCTACTGGTGCCTCTTCCATCTTTTCCTTTCTATTTGGTCAGTTGTTTTTGGCCAGTTTGTGTTTTTCCAGACATCACTCCATGATGTAGTTGAAGTATACGATGGCCCAACTCTACAATCTTCTTTGTTATCCTCTCTCTCAGGATCTCATTCAGGTATCATTTAATAGAACTGTCAGTATATCATTATTTACCTTTTTTTATGAACCTAGAAATATAGTATAGTCCAAAAAAAGAGAAAAAAGGGATTTTCATGTTTGCTTAAATTCATCTCAGGCAAATATATGAAATCCATGTTTTGAACTAAACACTTCAAAATATTTGCATTGATGAATAAAATGAAGTAAAATTGCATCTTTTTTTTTTAAAGTTTTTCTTTTCTTTTGATATTCATCTATTATTGTGGGTATTTAGGAGTTCTTACTCTGTGCCTTTTAGGTTTTAGTGAGTAATTTGAAATAGGTTGTAGATATTTTAAAGGGAAAACAAAGTATATTTGTACCAAAGTAAAATTAAATACATTAGTTGCATGTTGACTCAAAGAGGTGGGGAGGGTTGGGATTTTTGTTGTTTGGTTTTTTTTTCAATTTGGTTTTGGTTTTCTGGGGTTCTTTGGGGGGTGTGTGTTGTAGTGTGGTTTGTTGTTGGTGGTGGTGGTGGTGGTAGTTTGGTTTGTTTTTTTTTTTTCGGTGGGGGGCCTGTTTGGTTTTGGTAAAGTAAAAAACCAACACATACTCCTAGTAACTGAGATGAGTTTTAACCCCTCTTTTCTAGAATGACATAATACTGTCAACATAAGATATTAAAAGTGCATATATCTTGCAAAGTTTACTGAAGCAGAACAGGGTTTGCAAGGTATTGTTTCTAGCTGCAAAGATATTGACAGGTGTTTTCTTTAGTGAAAAGTGGCTATGATAGCTTTGTATTTTCATTGTTTGAGTAGGTGAATCCCTTCCACTGAGCTCGGGGAACCAGATCACAGTCAGATTTACCTCAGTTGGACCAATAACAGCTAAAGGATTTCATTTTGTTTATCAAGGTGAGACAACCTAGAAAAATGTGTACATTTATTCTGTTCATCATAGTTTGTAAATCATCAGAGAGAAACAGACTGAGAATGAAGAGGAAAGTAATAGCCTTTTAACAATAGAACAAGTGTCATTATTTCTACATGTTTTGAAAAACATTTGAAACTATTCTTTTATCTGTATTATAAAGCTGAGATAAAATACTTAAGAAGCATCAGAGGGGTTCCAAATTTAAGAGGACAGTTACACAAAGCTGCTCTTTCTATTTACTAATCTGATTGACAAATGTTAGATCCATCTGCGTGCTCCAACTGGTTTATCTCTCAATTTAAATGTGAATAGCTGTAAATGTTATTACCTGTGGGTTTAAAAGGATCTTACTGTTATTGAGATATTTTTCTTGATTTACATTGTTTGCCTTTTTGTGGGTCAAATGCAGAATTGTTTATATACCAACACTTTCAGCTGCAATTCATTCTTTCATTACATTTAAATCCTCATCTGACAGTCCAAATACACATTTAGAAATCCACATGAATAAATATATATATCTGACACAAAATGTTATTTTGAAACCCTGTATTAGTTGAGTATCTCATGGAAGTATTTCTTGTAAGCGTCATTTTAGAAAGGTTTTTGTGTGGATTTTACACATTTCTTCCAATCTTGGCAAGGATATCTGTGTTATGCTCTCCTAAATAGTAACTCAGACATCAAAAGTGAGCAATCTCTATTGTGAAGGTTTATTTGGAGATTATGGAAATGTTCTTAACTGGGAAATAACTGAAAGTTTCTTCCAGACATTTTAAATATTTGTGGTTCAATATCTGTATTCCCTCACCAAATCTAAAATTAAGAATCCACAATTGTTTGTACGTTCACAGCTGTTCCGAGAACAAGTGCAACACAGTGTAGCTCTGTGCCTGAACCAAGATTTGGAAAAAGGATTGGAAATGAATTTGCAGTTGGTTCACTGGTTCTTTTTGAGTGCAATCCAGGTTACATCCTCCATGGGTCAACAGCAATTAAATGTGATACAGTACCAAATGCATTGGCACAATGGAATGATTCACTCCCTACATGTGTTGGTGAGTTCCTAAGGCTTTTTAATAGAAATAATAACTGCTTAAAGTGTAGACCATTGTCTAGTTGAATGTGTTTATTCTTTGTCATCGGTATAGTATTTTATTCTTGCTTACTTTAATTTATTTTCTTTTTTATTCAAGGTTAAGTTTTACTATCGTTTGTATTCCAGCCTTTCTATTCCATTTCTATTCTAACCTTGCCGTGACATTTCACAAGTTTCATGAACATGCTCTGCTGCCATAAATTATGTGATACCTACTCTTATATTGACATCACTGGAAATTCCTGTCTGTCCCTCCTTAATTAAGAATCAGAAATATTAGTTTGTGCCCTCACTTCTTGCAATACTAAGATGATCTTACCCTGCAGATCTCTAACAAGATATTGCAAGCTATTAGGAAGAAGACTATTATATTAAAGATTCAGAAATAGTTACATTAGTATTTAGTTACTTGCCAGGAAAAAGGCAGCGACTTTTCAGATCAGAAAACATACTTTGTCTGGTTATAGTCATACAAGATTAAATTCTCAAAATTAAATTCTTAAATTAATGTGCAGCTGTTGACATTTATAAACTGACTTGCACCAACTGGAAATCTAGTAATTGTGATGAAATTCCTCACTTTACTTTTCCTGATAGGGAACAGAATTTTTTTATAAAAAATATCATAATCCATTGCAAAAATGGCATTATGATAATGACTCCAGCAGAGTATATAAACAGAGGTTTAGGTGAGTAGATGAAAAAACAAAGAACATATCTTCATTAGGTTGGTTTTTCATTTACCATGCTAACCAGCTGACGGTGCACGGTAGAGTCTGAGTGGTTTTTAGTAAATTAAAAGATTATCTCCAAAATACCAAAATCCTGATAGAGCTCAAGGCTAATTATCAATGGGGTAATATTGATAAAATACAATTAAATGTGTTTTAAACAAATAATGTTGATTTAGACTGTCTCAGGAATAGCAATAGAACCACAATTTCTATATCAATAAGAAGATGAAGTATATAGCTGGATCTCATTTAGTCCCATAGATTACAGTTTAATCAGTAGAATTGTACTACTTTTCCCCTTGAAATATATTCCCTTTGTTTTTTCAGATATAACACCTTGACAAAGTGTTGAAGTAGCTCCTTTGGACTTTGATCACAATATATTATTGATAGTTTAATACATGATTTAGTCTATGGAAGAGAAAGCTATCTGTCTCTACACAAGCTGAACTGAGGAAAGGCCCATCTTCTGTGTGAAAATCCCTGTGTCAATAAATGTGATAAAATACTTATGATGTGAAAATTGCATCAAACTAAATCAGTTTAATAATTGAAGTGATAGACATGACCATGTTAAATTGCCTTCATTCTAGTGAATGTTGAATATTACATATTCAGATAATAGACATAGAATCATTGAATCATAGAATCATTAGGATCAGAAAAGACATCCAAGATCATCGAGTTAAACCTTAGACCAAACACACCGTGTCAACTACACCACAGCACTAAGTGCCACGTCCGGTCTTTTCTTGGACACTTACAGGGATGGTGACTCCACCACTTTCCTGGGCAGCCCATTTGAATGCTTAACCACCTCTCCTGTGAAATACTTTGCCTGATGTCAAATCTGATCCTCCCCTGGCACAGACTGAGGCAATGTCCTCTTGTCATATTGCTTGTTGCATGGGAGAAGAGGCCAACCCTCACTTGGCTACAACCTCCTTTCAGATTCTAGAGTGATGAGTCTCCTCAAGCCTTCTTTTCTCCAGGCTGAACAGCTCCAGTTCCCTCAGCCACTCCTCCCATGATGTACTCTCTTGAGCATTCACCAGCTCTGTTGCCCCTCTCTGGACTCGCTTCAGCACCTCAATGTCTTTCTTGTAGTGAGGGGCTCAAAAATTAACACAACACTCAAGGTGCAGCCTGGCATCAACCATTCTGTCTGTTCATCCTTTTATGAGTAATTGTTTAAACACCTTAAGTGACACTAGCTTTTAATTTATCCATGTAGTTCCAAACAGATTCTATCAATTATATGTCATGCGATATGTAGCTACAATATTTATTATTAAGATAAGTTGCATTCTGTCTGTTTTCTAAATCCTCATATTTGCAGCTCTTGAAATCCTTTCAGGGGTTAGTGATGTTGCATAGAAGTGATACAGTAGCATCCAATGGACTTGATAAACCATCTCATCAATCTTTTCCTTCAACTTCTAAAATACCAATAGAATATCTGTATGCAGATTAAGCTGTAATATTCTTTGTGTCTGTTAGAGCCTCTAATGATATAGACAAGATGCATTCAAGTTGAACATTCAAAGGAGAAACTTGATGGTACTTAATGTGTCTGTCCTGTTTCATGCTTAACACTTTTATTAATCCGTGGACACAGACATGATGAATATACTCTTGCAAAGATCTTGCAAATTCTTTACTGATGCAATAGATCCACAGACTGTGATGGAGTAACTCACACAAGCAGAGAACAGTCAAGGAGTTGAGACTGGTGTTATTAATTATTTAGAGAAGCAATATGAAGAAAGAATGTTACCTTTTTTTTGATACTTTTTATCTTTTATACTAATACAATACATAACTTCCCAAACTTCAGTCTAAGCCTTAAAAAATGCTTTATTTTTGTAAGACTACTAGGAGACAATGGAATGGATTTCACTTTGTAAAGGTCAAATAAATAAGAGGAATATAAGCATGATTCTGTCAGGTAGGAAATTGACATAGTTCTTATTTTCTTCTATTCATTTTTTGGTCAGTTAAAGAAGAGTTTTTAGATATAAAATTTTATTTTCCTGAGGCATACATATATTTTTTAATGTAGCATCAATTTTAAAAGTTTTCAGCCATAGTATAAGGTTTTACAGTAAGTCTTCTCACTTCTGAAGCTTCATACTTCTTTTCTTGCCTTAAACATTTCCTTTCAGTGCCCTGTGGTGGTATTTTAACAAAGCGCAAAGGGACAATTTTATCTCCTGGTTATCCTGAGCCTTATGACAACAATCTGAATTGTGTGTGGAAGATCACAGTACCAGAGGGAGCTGGGATTCAAGTAAGTATACTTGCTATTTTCTTGCTATCATCATATTTAGAACTGTTTTTACTGATGCAAAAGGTGAAAAGATCATTTATCTGTACAGTTTTTCTCTCATTAATGATTCTGAAAATGGACTTTATTGCACATCTTTTTATTCATGCAATGATTAAAAGTTCTAAGATTTAAAAAAATCTTAAAAGATGCACTTGTAGCCTTTTACTTAGAAGAAAATCACCATAACTTCCAAACATATTTTGGTAGATCAGTGACTCCTTATAAGCCAAGGGAAACAGAGAGCATTCCTAGGAATTCTTTTTCGCTCTCCCAAAATTTATATACCTCCTTTAACAGTGAAATTAAGTGAGTTGCTTTCAAGGACAAGTTAAATATATTCTCCTAGAAACTCTGCTATTTACTCTGTATTTATGGAGGTTCACTGTGATGTAAAGACGCTTCAGTATGTTTCAACATGAGATGGGAATTTATTCTTTAAAATAGCTTGAGAGTTCTCATTTACTTATGTAGATTAAGAATTTCATAGAACACGCAGTAGGAAGGTATCTATTAAGCTTAGTCATGCATATTGCTAGAGTTCACTAAAGAAACTGACAGAAATCTGGTTATTGCAAAGGCACTTGAATTTAATAAATTAGGTCTTCTAAGCATCGTCTGAACAAATTCCTAGCAACATGCACATCAAGAAATCATGATAACAAGTTTTCTATGTCTAACCTAGTTCAAAATATAACTGCTGTAGAAAATGAATAAATGAAGAACTCATTTTATTTAGGAAAAATCTTAATAATAAAAATCAGAAAAAATGTTGACAGTTTTTTAAAGCTTTTTAATAAATTTCATCACAGAGGTTTCAATAATATTTAATAGTCTAAATCAGTTTTGAGATTGATTTTAAGGAACACTACCTGATTTAAACAGTTGACTAGAACAGCTGACAGTTAGGATACTTTGTTCTGCGCATTTCTTATGCTAGGAAGATAGTTCAGAGGATTTAAATTAGGCATTAACTGTGATCCCCTGGCTTAGGCGTTTTTCAGAATCATTAATGAGGTGCTTAAATTACTAAATTTGATTTCAATTTAGGTGTTTAATCTTTGTGATATTCTTTTGCTCCAGAGTTGTGTTAAAAAAAGATATATATACTCTCTCCAAATATCTGAAGCTTTCTGACAGTCGGGGCCTCTTCACTGCTTCACTTAAGAAAAAGAAATCCTTTGGCTATAGTATCTGACCAATTCCTACAAAAATAGGTACAATATTTAAGGCCCCCATCCAAGAAACAGGTAGCCAAACTGAGCGTTCATTTTGTGTAGAACAAGGTCCAAGTCATATTTTTCACATAGAAAAATGACTGCATTACTTGGTTTTACTGGAACTGATGTTTATTTCTTCTGTTGAAACTATTCCATTTTGGAAAAAAACAAAAAAAACGGGAGAATAATTGAGGCAAAAGAAGCATAATTCTCTAACTTAATGACTAAGGCACCCTTTCTGAGGGTGGTTGGGGTTTCATCATGCCTCTGTCACTCTTTTAAAGCTTTTCAGTAAACAGTTAAAACAAACAAAAAGCTAACACCAGAAACTCTCCCCTACAAAACAAGAACAAGAATCTGGTATTTCTCTACTTTGTAAAGTGTGATTTCACTATATGAGAACAGATATATCCTCCCTCTTGCAGTTTATCTCGTTACCACTTTGCATCTCCTTATGAGTGGAAGAATGTTGTCACCTCCGGAGGAAATGGAGTGACTATTCTGCCTTTTGTTTGTAGCATGCTAGTGACTGCTCCTCCTCAGGAGATGAGTTGGTGATGAAGGTAGCCAAACACAGCAGTTTTTTCTTACAGGTAAATTTAAATTCTGCAGAATTTAAAATGGCAAAATAGATGAAGCATCATGAATCCCTGTGAGACTAGTTTAGTCCTGGAGAAACTAGAGAGAAAAAACCTGCACTAATTGAAAATACCATCTTTCATCTTCTCCTCAATGTCCTCCAAACAAGAGAATCATATGCTATACCCATCTGATTTTCATGGCTGTGTGACTCTTGACAGAGGTAATATGTAGGTGTCACTAAGGGTTACAGGATTTATAGTTTGAATTGGCAATGAAATAAAAAACAGTTGCCATTTTATTCACTTAATGATGATTTTCCATTCTCTTTGATGAGAGCAAGACAACTTTTCATGACTGAAAGCAACAGAGGCTACAATTTAGAGTCATCTTTGAGCTTGAATACAGAGGGGAAGAAATTTATGTTCTTTACTTCACGTTTTTTTTCATAGGTGCAAGTGGTGAGTTTTGCCACAGAACACAACTGGGATTCCTTAGACTTTTATGATGGTGCTGACAACAATGCTCCAAGGCTTGGAAGTTATTCAGGTGACTGAGAAGATTTTACAGTAAATGGTTCACAGATTCAACTCTTTACTGAAAATACATGGCTCTTTCTATGTGTATAAGCATGTTTGAGCATGGTATGTGTGTTTGTTTCTCCTATAATTGGCAACAGGTAATATTTCTTTTTTAATCAGTCATCACTTAGGAGACTTTCACAAACCTTTATATTTAAAAATGTTAGAAATGAAATAACACTCAGAGGCTTCCAAACTAGACCTCTCTTAATCCAGTTTTTTTCTCACATTTGTAGCAGGATCCAAAAATACAGATGTCAAAAATAGGTATCTCTTGATATTGTACGTGACAAAAGGATGCATTCTTTATCCTTATTTTAGAAAAAGAAGACAGCTCTGCATGTCTTACTTTTTCTTGTATTATTTTGATTTTTCATTATACTAAATACATGTGTATACTAAGAGATCAGAGGCAATCATATTGTCTTGTGCTGAAACACAAATAAATAATCAATCACATTTCTAAGAACAGTCCTGCAACATATTTTCAGAGCTGCTTGATTTATGTGACTGTTATGTTAGAATCATTCTGTTTACAGGATTTGCTCTTGCTTTTAAGAAAACCCTAGTAAAAATTTCTCCTTTTGTGGATAAAATCAAGTAATATAAATTTATATTGGCCGTGCTTGTCTATTGTTCATGTCTCTAATATTGTGGTGCACTGAAAAATGTAATAAAACCTTTATAAAGACATGTATTTGATAGCATCCATGATGACAGAATATTGTAGAATTGGTTATGTGACCTATCTCCTGCTCCCACCCTCTCCTCCTTTCTCTTTTTCTCTCCTTAACTCTGTTTATACACACACAGACACACACACGTGCATTTATTTCACTTCCTGTGCATTTCAATAATATTTTTAATTCTCTTTTCAGGAACAACCATACCTCCACTTCTAAACAGCACATCAAATAATCTGTACCTCAATTTTCAGTCTGATATCAGCGTTTCAGCTGCTGGATTTCACCTTGAGTATACAGGTAATTCAGAAGTGTTCAATTAATAAAGAGCACTTGCTGGTTCCAGACATCAGTTCTACCTAAACTATTCAGTTGAGGAATATTTAGTTCTATTGCACATAATGAGCTACATACTGTAACTTCAAAGTCATTAGTAAAATCCTCATTTAAATCCAAGTGAGCAAATTCAGGCCTGAAAACTGTACTATAAGGACTGTGAAACTTAGTTTGTCTTGCTTTCATCCTCAAGTTGCTTTTGCTCTTTGAAAAACTTTTCTGAACCTACAGCAGCCAGAAATAAATGCAGATATGCTCATGTGACAATCCTAATCCATTGTGTCCAGTGCAGCCCTGGTCTCTTCCCATAGATACCACCCCTGCAGCTCCACACCCCACCACTTCTTGCCAAAATCTACAAATTATGCTCAGTACAATAACAAATATACTATACAGCATGTATGTGTAGGACACAAATACTAATCACCCTTGGCAAAGAGGAGAGAAGGAATAACCTGAAAATGGCAGTTGTGCTTCTTAATTGAGAAATGCCTGCAGGCTGGTGAGAACACTAGATTATTTCAAATGTTTTTTATCATTGCTGAGTACCTCACCAGTGGAAAAGGCTGCAGTTATAAACATGCTTTCTGTCTGAATGACTTTGTCTCAGCTGACTGACAGAAATTCTGGCACTCACCAGCTGGGCGGCTCCCTCTGCTTATATTGGTTCTGGTGTCTGATCTGCATAATTGTGTTGTGGTTATTTCTTGTCAGTTTTACCATATGCAAATCCCATGCTCTGGTTGTCTGATTACTGAGTTGGAGAACACAGCCTTGCAAAATTGCTGCCTGATCACTTGTCTATAATTAAACATTAATTATAGGTAGAATTATCCTGCCACTTCCTTGAAATGCAGATACTCTCTCAGCTGCTTACAACTTCAGACGGGAAAAACCTGCAGGAAGTTATGAAAATGAAATAAAATGAGACCGAAATCAGTGAAAGTCAAAATGCACCTTTGTATTCCCACGTGTCCAAATAATATGTGTAATATAATGCCCGTATACAACTTCCACCTTTAAAAAAGATTCACAGTACACTATTTAAAGTATTGGTCCATGTCAAGAACAGCCAAATATGTGTGTATGGGTTTCTACAGGGATGTATGTGTGAATCTGTACAAAAGTAATGTTTTCTGTGTGAGTGTATAAGTGCAAAATACATGTTGAAAATTTGTGATTCAGGTAATAATACTGATGTCCCTCAGTAGATACCCAGTTAACCAGTAGCTCAATGAAATATGCTGTTTTACAAGATAAATCATTAATTAACTTTTCTTATGCAAGTGATAGAGATATGTGATTACAACATCATGCCGTCTGTGGTGATTTAATGCAGACTGCAACTAAACACCATAAAGCAGCTCACTCACTTCCCTCCCCCCTCTCCCAAGTAGGATGGGGAACAGATTCAGAAAAAAGATCAAATTTGTAGTTTGAGATAAGGACAGTTTAATAAGGCAGAAAAGGAAGGGGAAATAATAATAATACATAAATAAAACAAATAATAATAATAAATTTAAAAAAAACCCAAACAAAAAAAACCCCCAGAAAACCCCAAAAAACCCCCACCAAACCCGCTTCCAGAAAAACCCCCCCAAACAATGCACAATGCAGTGTTCACCGCCCACTGACTGATGCCCAGCCAGTTCACAAGCAGCCCCCAGCCAGTTTTCCCCTTAGCATGGTGTCATCTGGTATGGAATTTGTTCAGTTGAGGTCAGCTGTCCTGAAACCCTATAGTTAATTGCTTAGTGTGGATTTCAAGTCCTAGGCACCAGCTGTTCCAGTCCTTGAATCTGTGACTCTTATTCCCCCACTATTCTCCAAGAAAGACACAGTCTCTATTGCCTGTGAAAGTTTTATGATTTTTTTTTTTTCCATCTGTCGTTCAATTGTTTTTCAAGAAGAGACTGTGGAAAATTCTGCATTGGGCTGAATCATGAATTTGAGACTGGAGATTAAGCTAAAGGACAACACTTTGTTGTCATTGCTAGGAAGGAAGACAGCAGAAACTGTACCTTGTACATCTTTTGGATTTTTATCTCTTTCATTTTTCTACAACAAAGAGACAGGATATTTTCTTGTGATTCCAGAACTCACAAAAGTGCTGTATTTGTGAAGAAATTTCTCCAGAAAGAAAGAGATGCAAGCAGAGTTTGCTCTCTTCAGTTGTCCTTGTCTTATCTGATTCTCAGACAACAGTTTCTACTCTAAAAGCTGTGATTATATTTATAAAGATAGTTAGTAAATGGAAAGTAATGGCCATATTTTAATGTCAGTGTTTCATAAATTCATTGCATTTCATTGGACCTTTTGCTGGCCGAGAACATCATGAAGACAGCTAAAATAAAGTCTTGGTCTTTGAAGTATCAATGCATGGTTCTCATGCAAAATCACATCAGAGTTACATATTTATATTAAGCATTTTTCAAGTGAGTTTGCCATAAAGATTGTTTTTGTTCAATTTGTAGTGCATCTTCCAAGTTTATTTCACCTATTCTAGGAGACACAAATCTGAGGGGAAGTGCACTCCATTTGCCAAAATGATTACTTCTTCATCTCAGCAACAGTTTTCTGTAAGGTTTCATTCTGTTTCATTTCCAATATCTCTTTTCATCCCTCATGAATACTTTTTTTTCCTGCCTACTAGGGATTATTTTTTGAGCTCCTAAAAAATCCAAGTGCTTATATAAAAGTAAAAGAAAACAAAAGGAACTTTATTTGTTGAAGAAATATTTTAACACCAAGTAAATGATACTTTGACGTAAGGATGTAAGTGTTCATGTTCTGAAGCTGAGTAGTGTTCTTGTCTATAATGTTTTTTCTAGCATATTTTTGCTTCTCTGTTGAATCCTTAAATTGTTATTATATCCATAACATTAATTTTGTGTATTTCAAGGGATACCTTAAATACAAAAATATATTACATTTAAAATATATTACATTGCCTGAAGTTTGTCAACAAAGAACACCACAGAATGGTTTGTTAAACACTTCCATAATATTTATATGTTTTATACTACTATAAAAATTTTAATTTATTCCTCATTATCTCTAACTAAAGTTTTGTATTATCCAAAATTTCGTTGGTAGTTTTTTGTATTGAGCATCACAGGAGCTGCTGGAGAAGGGCAAGACAGCATCAAATAGCTTCTTTTTCCTTATATACAATTCTTCTTATCTGAAAATTAGAAGATACAGAAAGTATGTTTTCAATGAATGCATATGTTAAAATCTCTTTCTATTGCCATTGGTTATGAAATTTTAAGAATCTAACACATTTTACTGTGAGAGTAGTATAATGTAGTTCAAGAAACTCTTCATGCACCACAAGTAGATCAATAATGAACAGACTGTGGTTTATGAATATGTTTATGAATATATTTATGACCTGGAGAAATAACATGACACTCCAGAGACACAAGTTTTGAACTAGTCCTCAGCTGGGAAGCTGTCAAAATTAGTTTCATTTTCTTGAAAGATAACGTAAACATTCAGACTGTATTTTTTTCCCAAATATTTTATGAATTGGAGTGAGAGACAATAAGACAATACCTGTGAATGTGGTTTGGGCTGCTAAGGTACCCTGGGAAAGGCATTTAAATGAACTCATTTCACTTTGCAGGGCCTGAGTATTCACATAGTTAGGTCATGCATTTCAGCTGAAGGTTCAGTAATTGGAAACTGAAGCCTGCTAATTCTTTGTTTAACTGTTCAAAACAGATTATAAGCAATCATCTGTGTGAGCCAAGCACACTTGTTATTTTGCATCTGTACTTTTTACATGAACTAGATCACACTCTAAATGTCTGAAATGTAAAAAGTGGATCTAAGTCCATCAGCCATTTTCAAAACAGATTCTTTGCTCTTCTCTCGTTTGAGAATAGAAAATAGAATTTGAGAGCTAAAAATTTTGTTAGCTTTTGTCTTTCATATTGTATAAAAATGCACTATTTAAAGAGTCTTCAAATAGTAGTTTTCACTTAGTGAGAATCTTACATGAAGTGACCAGTTACACATAGTAAGTTTTAAAACATGCAGACTTTGATAATATTCTGAGGTAGTGGGTGGCCGTAATCAAATCCCACAATGTTTCTCTATTATCCTATGTGCTGATGCCCAGTTGCTTAACAGTCCTGACTTCACAACTAGGGTGTAATTCTTACAGTAGGCAAAGAAAGCAACTCAGTTGATTATGCTTAATGTTACACGCATTCTTACATTCCTGGAAGTTCCTGGGTAGATGCAAGGAAAAGAAAATTCTGTCTCTTTTTGATGACCATGAAAAAAAGCAAACTAGCTTCTGTTGCAATCAGAAATTCAAAATATTGGTGTTAGAGCTGTGTAGATACTTCTTTAAACACAGCAGATTAGATGAAATCTGATGCAAATATATGTTGTGTGTGTATGTGTGTGTACAAGAATGAAAGACTTGAGTCAGACCTGTGAAGGATGGAATGCAGGAGAGCACTTTTACTTTGTACAGTTTTTCCTGTGTTTTGCACTTGTATTTTGGCCAGCCTCCCCTGGAACATGTGCTGGTAAAGGATAGCGGAGGTGCTCCCAGTCTGAATTATGCGGCTGTAATTAGGAGTGAGACTGGAGGTAGAAATGAATGAATCTGTGCCAGGAGATAGTGGAATTTTAGAACTGACAGTGCAGGTTGGGAAATGTTTGTTGCCACATCGATTTTTTTTCCTTCACTCGGGAAAGATTTTTTTCTCTTTATATACAGTTGTTCTAAAATAATATACCACTTGTCCACTGAAAACTGCTGATTCCCAAGAGGGCCCTAACACTTATCAATACAGTGTGCCTCTGTGCAATGTACACAGTTCTATCCGAATCTAAAAACCAGTTTCATGTTCATTAGAATTACTTAAATTCTCTATTTTTCTCAGCTATAGGTTTGGACTCTTGTCCTGAACCGCAGACCCCAAGTAATGGGATCAAAATTGGAGACAGATACATGGTTGGAGATGTGGTGTCTTTCCAGTGTGACCAGGGTTATTCTCTTCAGGTAAGCCAAGTTTCCAATTTCAAATTATGCCTTTCAGTTCATTAACATGGTTATGTTTGGGTCTCTCAATGCCAAAATGGACACTGAGCTCATCAGGAATTGTGAACACATTTGCAGGACACATTTGCAGGTTTGCAGGACCTTTTACTTTTCTGCCAGATAGTAAATCAGAAACTATCCAAATATTCCATTAGAAGTGTGTGGCTTGGTGCTTCCCCTGCATTAGTGATTAAAGGTTGTTATCTAATATTGATGGCATCTTTGGTATTCATAGCTGAACCTTGAAGTGTTGAAAAATTAAGTTAAAATCACTTGATGAACAATTAACAATAGTTCTCTATGCACAGGAGGAAAAAGGAAATAAGTAAAGAGAGGGACTAAGAACAAACAAAGGGAAAGTAATTGCTTTTCTTAGAAAATCAGATAGTGTCAGTTGTTTTCTTTCAGCAAATTTTTGGGGTTTTTTCTCCAAAATATTTATCAAATAGGGGTGCATTTTTGCAATCTGTAAATTTGCAATGTCCTTGCATTAGCAAAACGTATATCATGGGGAAATGCAGTGATTGTGAATCACCAATAGGAACCTCTCTGCCTGTAGGAAAGATCTGGAAAATATTTTCAAAAACTTGTACAGTTATGCCATAGAATCAGATCCAAAACTGAGTATTGTTTTTACTTGAGACTGCTCAAAAAGACTCCGCATATTCTACAGTCTTCCATTTATCTAGCTCTTTGAGAGACAAAAGGACAGAAAATAATCACATTACTCAAACACTGCAAAAAGAAAAGTCTTAAAGGGAGAAAATAATTTCTATGTAAGAGCAAATGATTAACTGCTAATGGAGTTATGGATACCTTTGGAGCAATATAGCAAAATATGGCAGAATGAGCAAATATCATTAATATCACTCTCACCTGTAACACGCTGATGAGTGTCAAACTAATTAAATTAAGTTTTAAAAATGCTAATAATTTCAAATATTTATTTTATATAATTCTTTGAAGACCTAGATACTGGGTTCATATGTACTGCATCAAAAATAGAAACTGAATTATATTCTTTGAGGAAAAAAAAAGCCTAGTTTATGTATAGTGATAGAAACAAAATAGTCATCTTCATCCAGATTTCAACTGATGTTTAGATTTGGGACCTGTATCCCAATTTCCTCTTCAAGACAGAATTCCTAGTCCTGCCTGCAGATTTGTAGCGTTTCAAGAATAGATAAAATACATGTTCTGTGATTGCAGCTCTGAGAATGACTATTGAAGTATTCTTCTAATATTGCCTGATTTTAACTGATCACTTTTGGAAATAACCTGACAGATATTTTTTGCTTATTTGCTGTAATTTCCAACTTAAATACAAGTGTGTGAACAGATAAGCCACAGTAAATGACTGAAATAAAGAAAATACAGAATATAGAAAATAAAGAACTTAAGAGCATAGGCTGTGCAAACACACACGTAAGGTTTCTTCCCTCCATATGGTTTTTCTGGCTTATGCAGTCTAACTAGATGGTTTTGGAAGATACCCCAGGTATCGTTTTCTCTTAAGATTTTCCCTTTGTTTGCTTTCTCTGGAAGACAATTACAATTACATGAGGCCAATGAACACAGAGGGTGTCTCTATTATGAATTTAAGATGCAAAATCACCACTTACATAATTTATATAGTATATATGGTTTTATCATGTTCAACAAATGATGTAAATCCATACTATGTGAACATTGCTTTAATTAGACCCATAGTTTCCAGACCCTTGGTTTATACTGAAACACGCATAGAACTCAGCTGGATTCTGTTATACTATAAGAAATAATTTCAATGGCATAGACACCATCATCTAGTGGGCTAACAGACACAGTCTCCCCTGCTATATTGAAGGCATGATACAATTCACAGTGTACAATGTAATTACTATACCTTTTTGGTATTGTATATTTTGATGATGTTTTAAGTTATACATTCTTTTTGTTGAAATACTAATGTTGTGCTGTATACTGTATACTTTTATATGAATTAGCAAATATTGTGTCATTTTAGGGACATTCACATATCACTTGTATGCCTGGACCAGTGAGAAGATGGAATTATCCCATTCCAATATGTTTAGGTATGTTCAGCATACATCATTTTTCTTAAATATGCCAGAATGAGAAACCTAAGAGCTCTAATAGACACACGTAGTAGAAAGAAGTGGGAGAACTGGAAGAACTTAATTAAACATGAAAAAGGTCAAATTAAAGATTTTCAAAGGTTTCTGCACACTTATGTTGGCAAATCTTTTCTGAAATGTCCAAGCAGCAAAAGAAATACGAATGTTGTCCCTTTCAAACCAAACTGTTCTATGATATGATTCTGTATCTTCTAGTCAGAAAATATCATCAATTAGTTATCACACCTCCAGAGACTCTTGCAACACAGCTAATTTATTTAGGGCTCATTTCCCCAGAAGAGTAATGACAATTGTAGAAGATACTAAAATAGAAATATCATTATATTTTCATCTCTAATGAGTTCAACATAAGCATGTCTACTCAATTTTAGAAGATACATTATTTTTCAAGGTAAATTATATACATGTCCATAAAATTACTGGAAAAAGCACTGAAAACCTGTCAGAAACCAAAATGAAACCTCTGAAGTGCAGTTAAATATACTCTTTTTATATGATGAATAAATGTGAGTAATGTAAAACTCTAGTCGTAATCTCTTTCACTGCATAGAAATGCCTTTTTGTTTGAGTTCTCTCAAAGTTATCAGGATTTGTAATCTTGAACGTAGGGAAAGCAGGATGCTGCAGATCTCATTAAAGATTTTTTTTGCTTTGCTTTTCTTCAAGACAGTTAATATATATCCTCTTGAGCTACCTCACATAATCCTGTTCTTAATCCTGTGGGGTGTTAAAAACCTCCTATGAAGTACTGAGCTCCCTCAGCTTAGAATTTATAAATATTCAACAAGATTGAGATGTTTGCAATAATTTTTTCAGGAGTTAGTCTTCAGTTTTTGTCATTATGCACTAACATATGGTTAGGAAGTCTGATATTATAATTGCACTGCTCTTGGTAAATTCTGAAGATAAAGATGCTGTGCTGAAATTTTAGAGGTTTTTTTTTTTTTCCTTTTATTTTTCCTTCTTTTTTGCAAGTAATGATTTTTCTTATGTTTCAAATGATGTAGCAAATTATACTTGGACAAAGCTGCTAAACAAAATTCTATTTAGCATAATTACCATCTTTTAATGTAATATGGAAGTCTAAGTCATTTTATTTACTGATGTCATGCCTGAAAACAAAAATAAAATTAAAATATGAATTTAGCTTAATTAGTGGAAATATGTGTGTGTATACTTTTCTAGGTTTATTTATTTAATCTCATTTTTAGAACAACAGGATACAAATGCAGTTTTTAAAAGGCCTCTTGAAACGCTTTGAGTACAGAGCCTTTTTATAATAGATTATCTTCTATTATTCAGATGCTCCTTTATACAAACTGATGCAGAATTGTCTCAGTGCTGCTGCAAGCTGATGAGTGCTACTTGCCTCTCACAAGGACAGTTCTTGTAGACAGGTTGCAGAGTAAACATTAGAGCAATGAAGCTCATGAAAGGTCTGGAGCACAGGTCTTATGAGGAGCAGCTGAGGGAGCTGAGGGTGTTTGGCCTGGAGAAAAGGAGGTTCAGGGAGAATTTATCACTCTCTGCAACTGCCTGAAAGGAGGCTGTAGCCAGGTGTGGGTTGGCCTCTTCTCCTGGGCAACAAGTGACAGGATGAGAGGGTCAGAGTCTCAAGATGCACCTGAGGAGGTCCAGGTTGGACATCAGGAAGAATCTCTTTACGGAAAGGGTGGTCAGGAATTTCAGATAATTTCTTCACAGAATGGGTGGTGGAGTCACCATCCCTGTGGGTGTTCAAGTGTCTGGAGGTGGAATTTAGTGTCATAGTCTAATTGGCAAGGTGGTGATTGGTCAGAGGTTGGACTAGATAATCTTGGAGGTCTTTTCCAACTTAAATGATTCTGTGATTCTGTGATTTGTTCTATCTTGAGTGCATGTATCCTCCAATTTAAAGTCTACTCAATTCAGAATTGATACAACTTTTCAAAGTGCTTACTTGTAAATTACTTTCTTACAGATATTTAGTGGTAAAGATATGTTTGTTTATTTTTTAAAATATAGCCCTAGGTATTATTATATTATTAATGCTCTAAGGATTTCAATGTTCTGGATTAATTTTTAGCTCAATTCACTCCTCTGAAAATTGTTTTTGATTTTTTTTAGCACAATGTGGTGGTGGCATGTCAGACTTCAGTGGAGTGATTCTCAGTCCGGGGTTTCCTGGCAACTATCCTAGCAGTTTGGATTGCACATGGACAATAAAACTTCCTATTGGGTTTGGTATGTGTTCTTTTATGGATTTAAAATTGCTTTTTTATGGGTGCAAAACACTGAACATAGATTTTAAAATATTGTTTATCTTTATCCTAGCAAGAAACCAAAAGTAATTATAATTCATTTGAAGAAGTTAATACAACCTTAAAAGAAAGATATAGAATAGAAAAGCTTCAAGGTTCTTGGTTTTTTATTTAATATATGCCACAATTTTCTGATAAAGATGTAACCGCCTAATTAGAATTAAGCACAATTTTCTAGCTTAACAGGATTGATTTCTCTTTTTGTGAGGTCATAAACCCAACAAAAATAAATAGCTATCATGAATATTTTACACCAAGTCAATTTAGAAGTTCAAGCTACATTTTAATTAATTATTTTATCATTAAGCTACTTTGCATATCCTTGGCAAAAATCACGGCAGGATGGAAATGTTCTTTGAAAGGAAATGTAGAAGCCCCCCACCTAAAGTTGTCAAACTTGCCACTCAAAGTAAAATTGTCAGTAACACTGGATCAAGCCCATGACTGGCAGAACCTTCTCACTGGGGCTGCTACTTGCCTAATCAATTGCCAGCCTGTAACAGATAACGATGTTGTGCTCCAGATGTAGAATTTTGCACCTCTCCTTGTGCAAATTTTTAACAAGCGTTTATTTACTCTGTGCTTAAGTTTTTTAGTGTTCTTCAGACAAAAATTGTGCCATTTAGGATGTCATCCACAAGCCCTAGTTTAGTATCCTCCACACATTTGTTGAGGATGCATTCTCATTTTCCAAGTCTCTTCTGAAGACATAAAACAGTGTAAGCTCCCATAGCAACCCACAGAACATTGTGCTTGTTAGTGGCTGCCAACCATTGAATGGCTGATTATCACCTTTGGAGCTTCAAAGTTATGTTAATTTTTAAACGACTTCCTTTCCTTTCATCAAGCTCATGAGCTTCCAGATTAGAATATTATAGACTGAGTCAAAAGCCATAGAAGATTGAAGTTATATACACTTTTCTCCCTTTGCCAATTTAATAAAAGAATGATATAATGGTTGATTAGCTGTTATTTTCTGTTAGCAAATCCATGTTGACTGCTCCTAAGTGTCTTTTTGTCTTTTATATGTTTGGAAATTGCCTCCAATTAAACAAGTTCCATAATTTTTCCAAGGACTGCAGTGAACCTGTGGTTCCATTTCCCAGGTCCTCTTTGTTGTCTTAAAGGTGAATATGTATTCAGACTTTTTCAAGTTACTAGAACTTCTCTTATTTCACCATGATTTTGTATAGGTATTATCAGCATTTTAGTTACATTGGCTAACCCCTTGAGCAACTTTGGGTGGATCCTATACATATTTTGTTGTGAAATCTTAATTCAAAGCTAGCCGGTAGAGTTGTCCGATTTAATTTTTAACACTTGTGGCACTTTTTTAAGAGCATGTGTTTTTGGATTTTTTTCTTTATATGCTAGTTGGATGGTGTGCTGGTTTTCTTAGACAGGCCTCGTTTTCTATTTTATACTTGCCATCTTCTGTCGTATTCTTTACTTGATGATACAGAATTTCTGGGTCTTCCAGAGTGAGTGTGGAATCCCAAACAGTGTTCTCTTCTGCAGGTGTTCACATTCTTTCCCTCCTCTTTTTAAAATCAATTCTGTGGTACTTCTGATTAGAAATCCCATGAGCCTCGTTCACTTATGATCAAATGAAAGCCAGTTGTTCTGCATGGGTTGTTTATATTGAAAAATATTAAACGTTCTGTAACATTGACTTAATCAAATCTATCTAGGGGAAATACATTATATTAGAGTAGGGATTTCTATATAGAACCCAATTTGTTTGTTTGCATTTTATTCAAAACACACAGGAAGTCAATAATTGATTTTTTCTTTTTGTCTTAGCATTTTATGGAAGTAACATAGACACTTTAAATCTGCCACTACCTGAATTTTTAGACAGCCTGATGGGACAATTTGTAGTGCTTCATTGCTAGTCATAATGCTGTCTAGAATCTCAAACAGATTTCTGCTCATTAATTTATCCAAAAAAATTTATAGCAGTAGGAGGTGCATTAATCCTGGGTCAAATCTGCAAGAGAAAAGGATGTTCAGAGCTATAAGGGAACAGGATACTTTGACAGATGCTTCCAAAGACATTTTCTAATAAAGAAGAAATAATAAAAGTCTGGAATATTGGTTAAATTTCAAATTTAATAAAATGGTATGTTCAACTGCATGCAGAACCTGCTGTCTTTTTATCCCAAATACATTGCCATCTGCCTCTTCCCTCAGTTTACTGCTATCCTGTCTCTCTTCCCATACTGACTCCTTAGTCCATTTTCTTTGCTTGCATTCTGCCAGGCTTATGTGTCCAATAATTCCAACTTAACTCTTCAGACTGCTGTTTACACTTTACATTATTAACATACTGTTTAGTTTGACATCTGTTAGGCAGGAGATTCAACTACTGAAGTTTTGGAAACAGTTTCTTGGATAAGTAAGTTTAACTCCATCAAAATAAATAGTTTGAATGGCTTTGTACTAACTGAAAGTTATTCACTGGATTTATGAACTGTTTTCTAGGAAAACAAAATGCTTCATTTTCTAGAAGAAAATTAAAACTGTACAGCTTGAAACATGCTTGACATTTTTGAGCTTTTCTAAGTGAGATACATTTGAAACTGAATTGAATATTAAAATAAAATTTCACTGTAAAAAATGAAAAATATGACATTTGAAGAAGTGGTGGCTAGAACTGGTTTTAGTGATCCTGTGACTGATCTAGTGGAGGCACTTAAGTCCAACTCTTCTGTGTAGTAAATAGAAAAACTCAAGAACACCACCATGGGAACCTTCTGTAGACTTTCACTTGTTTAACTATTTCTCCCAGTTATAAGTTACAGATCATAAGCTTCTCCACTGTATATTAGCTAATGGTGTAATGTAAACCAATGACACTGTGTTGATTTGCATATATAAATATATTTAATACTCTTTCAAGCAGGAGAAAAAAAAAATCAGTCTAACAAGCTGAAGTCTCAGACAAATAGAGGCAGGTGCTGCTGGCGGAGCAAGGGATGAATGCTTTGGAAGACTGATATGGTTCAGAAACTTGAAGAGAAAGACAGTACAATACAGAGAGCAGGATGATCGACAAAAATATATTTCTACATTTGTATCAAAGAAAGTTGGTGAAAGAGGAAAAAACTGACAGCAAGGTCATGTGAGCTGGCAGTTATTAATGACAGCTTAAACTTTGGACAAGTGTATGGTTCACAGGATCAAATGAAAGGCCAAAATATCATGATAGAGAAAAAGTAAAGTTTGAATATAGCTTGATTCTCTGTGTAGGAAATATTTGGAAGGCTGACAAAGTCAAAGAATGACACTTATAAGAAAAAGCTTTCTTATCTCTTAGAGACTGTATTCAGATAAAGCAAGACAGAAATTATCAGGGTAACAGTAATTTATTTATGCACCTAACTTGCATATAAAATGTTTCATGCTTCAGAAAATCATTCATAAGCTTTACATGGTATCTGGGGGGAAAGTCCTAAAAGACAGTGACAAACAATATTTAGGTATTACAGTTTAGGAGTTACAGAACTATTCATGACTTTCAATAATTTATCTGACATAATATCTTTTACTTTCAGTTTTATATGAAATTGTGTTGATTGTCTTTGCCAGAAACACCAGTAGGGCTCAATTGTCTTTCTAATGAAACTACCGCATTATCATGCCATAGTTGCAATAGATCCAGACAAAACACAAATTTTACTTTGTTGTAACTTACATACAAATATGTATAAACAGAAAAATGTTTAAGAGCCCTGTCACTATTCAGTGCTGAGAATTCTCTTCTTGTGCCACATAGTGTTTGTGATACATTACCTGGTTAGGAGAAATAACTTGCTAATAGGTAGTAAGCTGCCTTCCTATTCCTTACTTCACCAAATAATCAGAAATTTCTGTCACCAAAACCATCATATACCACAGTGTCTGTGTGCAGCATTCACACGTATTCCCCGTGTACTCCACTTTCACAGGTCCTTGGTGTACCAGCAGAGGCTCTGCCTGCCTGATACCGTGAGCTGGGCCCGAGGCCTTTCTGCTCACTGTCTAGTCCAATTTAAAGTTTGCTAGCAGATGATAGATGTGCAGCCCCACACACATCAGGACTGCGGAATATATAGACACTTGCCAGGTAGCACATGGATTTCCACCTGGTTATTTTCTGCGATTATCAGTGCAAGATGTACACACTTTATTTTCTCTCCTGGTTTTGGTACTGGTGGTGTTTATTTACTGACTATGTTTTTCAGGTGTCCATTTACAATTTTTGAATTTCTCAACGGAGACCATACACGATTACTTAGAAGTTAGGAGTGGATCCACAGAAACTAGCACTGTTATTGGGAGATTAAGTGGCCCTCAGCTACCAGCCTCTCTGTTCAGCACAACTCATGAAACCAGCTTATATTTTCACAGTGATTACTCACAGAACAAACAAGGATTTCATATTGTTTATCAAGGTGAGATTTGGACATTCTTATGAGAGAACAAGGTGACTGTTAAAGATTTTATGGAGTTTTGAGGATTCCTAAAAATAAATATGAAAGATTTTATGTTTCAGTCCCGAGCTTTAACCATTGAAATAAAACAGAAGAATGAAGAAAGTTAAGCTGAAAAAAGCAAATTAATTGCGTATTTTCTTTAAAATCAGGTCAAATGTCAACAAACAGATAATTGCCAATATCTCAAGTTGACTGGCATATTAATTTACATTGCATGCCTTTACAAATGAAGCATCTCTATTCAATGTTTGGAAGCATACTGGAATTTTAATTTTGTGTAATGGGTTCTGAAAGGGGTAGATCTAAATACTGTTTTGTATTACTGGATCGATGTAGGCTTGTGCAATTTAATGCCAACCCAAAAATCTCCAAATTCGTTTTATTTCCTGGTTTACCATTTCCCTGAAGGTTCTTGTTCTTTTGTATCCAAATAGGTCATGCTGAGCTGGCAAAGATCATGAGATCATAGTTCTATTTATAGAACTGCATATTCATTTAAAAGGGGGTTAGATCACCACTGTTCATGAAAAAAGGTCAAATGTGTATTTTAAACTAGACCTATTTTCATTATATGAACAACACCTAAGAGTGATTTAAAGAGTTTTTACTTTAGAGCAGTCTCCTATTACTCTTTTAATAGGAACAAGTCCAAATTGATTTGAACTCTGTGTAACATTCTGGAAGTGAGCCACAGTAAAAACAATTAGCTTTTAAAGAAAAAGTCCGTTTGTGGCTTAAACTGCTAAGGACAGTAAAAACATAAAACTATTCATAGTAACAGTAGTAATTTTGGAGATGCCATCATTTGTCGAAACACTGGAAAGTTCTTTTCTGTGTTTTAGCCACATAAGACAGAACTGATTCTTTCAAACATATACAGCATGATATTCTTATACTGCAGACTGTGCATAGCTTATTTGTTATTACATCAGTAATAAGAAGACAATGCTTCAAATCTTCTTGGAAAAAATCACCAAGATGTGTGAGAGAGGCTTGTTTTCAACTTTTACTTGTTCATTAGAAAGCCTTTAATATTCTAATTCATTATAGAACCTTTTAATTCTTCTGGAAAAAACAAATAAAAGCATAAACATGTTTACTTCTCATTTTCCTTAAACATAAGAATGTAAAACCTGACAACTCCTATCAGATCAGAAAAGCACTTCATCTAGCTCGGTATCTTCAAATGGCAAAAAGAAATGTTATTTAGCAGCACAGAAGCGTAGCTGGTTTCACTGTACTTCTCCAGGTGTAGGATCAATGATTTGATCATCACCCTCATGGAACTTTAGTTCCCAACATATGGGCTTTCCATGACTTTTAATTTTATTCTAATTAAAAACTCTTATTTTTCAGAAATAAGAATTTGTATTTTACTGATTTTTCCACCATTATCATTATTTATTTCAGCATATCAGCTACAAAGCTGTCCTGATCCTCGACCATTTCGTAATGGTTTTGTTATTGGAAATGACTTTACTGTAGGACAAACTATTTCATTTGAGTGTTTTCCTGGCTACACATTAATTGGAAATTCAGCTCTGACTTGTCTTCATGGCATCAGCCGCAATTGGAATCATCCTCTCCCCAGATGTGAAGGTATGTTCCAGGTGACCTATAAACCCTTCATTATTTGAAAGTCTTCCTAAGACTGTTAACTGAAGTCATTTCAGCTTTTTGATTTATAGAGGCCTGAATTTGTACAGTGTGGTCTTTGCAAAGGAAGTATTCAATTTTGCACATGCAGAGAAGCTGAAATGCTTTGTAATGTGAAATCTCTAAAGACTTAACTGAGAAAATAAGTTTACTTTTGGAAGGTTAGGCTTAAAGTCTGGAATGTGGAGACCCATGCTGCTTTTAATCTAGGTGAGGCAATGCAGTAAAAACTCTGGACTGAATTAGGAAAAAAAGTCTTCAAAAATTGAATTTACCAATTCTGGGCACTTGTATTCTGTCTTATCAGTTAGAAAGAAATGTTGAAGGTGGTCTAGAGTGAAATTATTCTCCAGCCAGTGCTCTGTGAAATCATTTGTACATGTGCTTTTTTCTGAATGGGATTTTTTTAATTACTTTTTTTTTTAATTTTACCTTTTTTTTTTTCAATTGTGCTTGAAACAAGTAAGAAGGTTCAAGGAACTGTGGCTTGCACACAGCTTGAATTTTCAGGAGACAGAATGATTGTGTCTGATGATTCTGTAGAAGTGTTTATCTCATCCCTAGCTATGCTGAAAGGAACCTGTCTCTAAGCAGCAGGCCAAAGAAGGTCAGTCCTCCAGTTAAAGGCCTAACTTCCCTCTATATTAAATGGTAAAACTCATCACTGAGAATGGGATCCTCAATATTGAGTATGTAGGAGAGAAATGCCTAAATAAAAACCTCCAACAACTGCATCCCACCCCCAAAAATCTCCAAAACCAAAGGCAACCACCCAAACAGAAAATAAAAAGATCCCCTATTTTCTGGATTTTTGCATTCTATTTTGCACCATATACCCAAATTTAGGTACTTAAATGAGAAGCCTCGTTCTTCAAAATTCCTGCTGGAGTCAGTGAGCCTTATGAACTTCTGGGGGGTATGGTAGCTAAATAAGACCTAACTGATACTGAATTCAGAAGGTGAAACCTTATCATATAAAAGAGAGATGACACTTACACTGTCTTTTTTTTTTTGAAAGAGGAAGAAGTTAATTAGTTATAACTAAGTTTCAACACCCATTTTCTGGATCCAATGGAATAGTAATGGTTCATGTCTTAACTGCTAAACACATAGCTTTTCCTATTAGTTAGTTCTAGCTGTATTTTCTGTGCCTCACAGTCAAAACAAGTTATTGAATGGAGTGATTCTGTTTCTTTGAAATACCTTACTGGAACCAAGAATTTAATCAGTATATTCTAAGATGTACAAAGCATGTTGGTGCTCTGAGTATCAATTTTGAAGATGTTTCCGTGCAATGGCTGAATGTTGTTTCTACTTAATTTGATATGTAAAATGAAGGTAAAAAAATTCCACCAACTTGATAATAGAGATTTAAGACGTGTGTTTGCTGCATGATCACAGACTGTTACTACTCAGCTCC
The DNA here is from genome assembly GCA_013397775.1 of Eulacestoma nigropectus. Classification (NCBI taxonomy): domain Eukaryota; kingdom Metazoa; phylum Chordata; class Aves; order Passeriformes; genus Eulacestoma; species Eulacestoma nigropectus. The sequence continues at coordinate 659,517 of VZTE01004626.1, forward strand.
TAGAAAAATTTCTTAAATTACATGGGGTTTTATGCAGATACCTACGGCAGTATTTTTAGTAAAGGGTTTGTGACATTTTTATATGCTACAGATGTTTTTGAGGTTTTTGTTCTGGTTTTCTTCTTTATTGTGGCAGGAGAAGAATAATGAGTTATCTTCTAGTTCTTCTTGGTTTGATTTGAGATAAAGGCTTTGTGTTCAAAAGCATTACAATGAATCTGGCTTTTTTTATATGCTTAGTTCTAGAAATACGTGGCATGTCTTAAATTTGTATTTGCTTTAATGTCTTTATTGTAAGACAAGATATACCAAGGCTTGTTTAATTCCTCAGACATCTTGAAGCAGATAATCTGAATTAAATATGACTAAACTTGCTTTTTGTTTAAACAGTTTTGTTCTCTTCTTGCATCTCCATGCACCTAATATTCCTTTAACCTGTGCTCAGCATCATCTAACACTCTCTGACCCTTCTTAACTCATCTCCCTTGCTTTAATCTGTTTGGATTCTGTTCCCTCTCCTTTTCCAAGAATTCTAGTTCCCTGACAGTCATCAGACCATGTCTTCATTCCCTTAAGACCTGCCTGCAAAGCTATTCCTGTCTGTACTGCTCAAACCCCCTTGAGACTTAAAGGCTAAAACTGGAGAAAAGCAATGCCCAGGCTGTTGAGTCTGAATGGTTGATGTGTGACTATGGAGGTCTCCTTACCCTACAGTTCAGCACCAAAGTCTATAAACATAAACCATAACACATGCTTTAGCTAAATACAAACAATGCATAATTCCTATATGTTAGACCCGTATTTCCAACAATCTGCTCTGGTTAGAGATTTTAAATTATATTTTAGAAAATCTATGTTGCCATACCATGCATGTTTTGTGGTTGAGTGGGAAAAATAAGTGTATGCAAAATAAAGCAAGTTATACAGTTTTAAGATTCACTCACTTTTCCAGAGCCAGGCTTCTATAACATTTCTCTTCTGTAATAACCAGGTGGTGCCATATTCAACATGCATCTGATATCTCTATGGAGAATATAATCTAATTTGGACTAATAGTGTTCCGGAAATACATAGTTATGAAAGTCCAGAATCTGTATGGTCACTCTTGCACTGTATGATGTCTGAAATTAGTACTCTTCAACATGAATTACGGAGAGAACTCTTACTTTATCTACTGGAATTTATATCCATAAATGCAAAATTACTATTCATACTGTGGGACAAAATGTTTTCATTTTGAAGTTCCTCTCTAGTCTTCACCCGCCCCTCAACCTTGCATGTGCCTTCTCTCATGTGTTAGTTTTGGTTGTCTATCTTCTTGTGACAATACATGAAAATAATTAGTGTGATTTGTTGCTAATTTGTAGCTGGAATTTACACAAAGCCTTAACAAAGTAATTTTCAGTTGTGCAGGGAATTTCACCATATACACATATATATATATATATCACTTTAATTCCAGTTCTGATAGTATTCATAACATCAGAATTATTATATTTTTTTAATTTTATATTTGACCAATACTGTCAAAATAGACTTCTGGCTCTGCACAAAGATGAATAAAATCTGTTTTCTTTACACAGCAATGGTCATCTGCAATGAAGTTATAGTGTACCTAATGTGTTTCAAAGTAGGGCTTTTATATGGTCTAAGTAGAAAGCAAAAAAACATCTACTGTCTTTTTAAAAAACTGTCTTTTTTATAGCTCTGTGCGGAGGAAACATAACTGCAATGAATGGCACCATATACTCTCCAGGATATCCTGATGAGTACCCAAACTTTCAAGACTGCTTCTGGCTTGTAAGAGTACCACCTGGGAATGGAATCTACATCAATTTCACAGTTCTCCAAACAGAGCCAATATATGATTTCATAACTGTCTGGTAAGAAAACACTTTGGGCATTTATTTAATCTTCATGTGACACTATGCAACCAAATAGGAATTTAAAAGAATATATTTGTGATTTTCCCCTTGAAACTGGTGTTCTCTCTAGGAGAAATGACTGAGTTGCACCAATCTATGTTTTCCAATGGACCATTCTCTCTAGATAGCACTGGACAAGAATTCAAAAACAATAATAGTGTTCCTCAGTTTGTCAACAAATAAAAGCATATAGAGGTAGGCTATAATAGCTCATCAACAATCAAGAGAAATAATACTTAAGAGTGATAATAAGTTTCAGATGTGTGTATTTGTGTTTAAGAGAAGGAGTACTAGAAACTAAAGTAGGGCAACACTTCATTCATTTCTTGGTTTCTTTTACTCTTAAAAGTACATAAAACGAGAAAGTCTACTTGTATTTGGATATAACAAAAAGAACTGAGCTAACAATAACTGTAAATGAATTATATTCTCTATGTACTTGAAGCCATTTCTGTCATGGCTCTGCATGATAACCCTCAGCAGCAGCCTATCACATTAATTTCTCCAACACATATCTGAAGACATTTAATGGCTTTAGTTCTCTTTTGTACACATGTAAAAATTGTATTATATACATGATAGCTACTTAATTATGCAGCTTATACCACTTCTGGGATACTATATATTTACAGAGCGGATTAAAAATTTTATAGCAGTTGCCAATGGAAAAAACCCAACATTTTATTCACAATTTAAATGCTTCTTCAAAGCATACAATTTCCTTGCTAAAACAGAGGAGGAAAGGTCAATGTGCCATAATTTGGACCAAAAAACGTTAGGTTAAAAAATGCTGACTTTAAAGAATATCTAAAAGTAACTTAGAATAAGCATTGCAGATGAAATGTGCATTTATTAATGTCCACATGCAGTTTTCAAGGGGAATCTTGTATTCAGTAGACTGTAAGCATTTTGGTTTTATTTTTGCCAAAGCCAATTTTCATTCTTGTCTTTTCAAATTATTCTATTAATTAATTCTAACAACACTATTTATCTCTTAATTTTCCTATACACAAATGTGATCAGAGGTTGTGGCAAGTAGATGAAGTAAAATCACAAATTCAATAACTTTGAGTTAGCTTCAATTTTTATTTGAAAATAAGAATAGGACTTTCAAAAGGTGGTTGAATTAGTATCCAGTCCACATACAGGATATGAAAAGGTCTTCAGCCCTTGATATCTGTTTTGTCTTATTATAGTTGTCTCATGCCTTATAGAAAAATCTAGAGAAAATTTTCTGCATTCACTTAAAACTTGGAGAAATTATATTAATTTTTTAGACTAAAAAAAGAAAAAAAAATTCTGTTTGTTTTTCTTAGGGATGGACCAGACCAAACTTCCCCTCAAATTGGACAATTTAGTGGCAACACTGCATTAGAATCAGTCTATAGCACTTCCAATCAGATTCTGATCAAGTTTCACAGTGACTTTACTACCAGTGGCTTCTTTGTACTTAGTTATCATGGTAAGTGTGACAAACTGAACTTTCAATGTTTATGCTGGTCACTGGAGGAAGACAGGGCATAAAAAAAAATCAGTTGCTTTTTCCAAGAAGAGTTGCTATTATTAATATGATTGACCACTACTAGGGTAATGCAAACATATGAAAGACTATTATTAATGATGAAAATAAGTTATTTTCTCGACCAGATATTAAATTTACTGTTAGTAAAGCAAAAATAAAAAGACTGCACTATGATGAGACGTGAACAAAGAAGGCAGCATCAAGACCATAAAGTTCAAGGTGCACATACTTTTCCTTTTTACAATGCTTCTAAAATTCCATTGAAATCTAAATGTTTTTGGAGGACATTGAATTTCTTTCAAACATTTGGATATTTTGAAGAAAGTGTTGTTTTTGTAGAGATACCAATGATAGTGAACTATGCTTATGATATAATGTTTACTATACTATGTAGTTCAATGATAGTGAACTACATAGTGTAGTTAACATTATTCTGCCCTTGAATTAAATACTGACTGAATGAAAATATGTATGAATTAATGCACCAAATTCTACCTCTTTTTGTAGTCATCCAGATCCTCTGTGGCCAAGTGTCTTTTACATTGTTATAATTACAAGGAAACAGATTGAGAAGTAAGGGTGAGTTTAGGTGCTTTGTGAATGCCCGTTGGATTGAATATTCTAGGAAGCATGAACAGACTACAGCCTGTTTTCTGGGTCCTGGTCCAATTTTGTGACTAGAAGACTTTCTTTTTGACTTACTAAAGACCATGGTGAATACAGACAGACAGAATTGTTGAGATTAAAAGAACTTTAATCTAAGCAACACAAAACAAAACAAAAAAAATCTGTAAAGCCTACAATGAAAAAATCCCACCACCAATTGATTATGGAGTAGAGACTTCAGCAAGGCTAGCCAGAGAGGGATCAGAATTTCCATTCCAAATCTTGGCATCTAAATTGCATGTATCCACTTGCAAAGGACAAAATGGCATTTTGTATTCATTAATGAATTTATATGTATTGATATATATTAATATATCAATATATGACCAAAAATATGCTAAAATGCTCATAGAATCATAGAATTGTTCAGGTTGAAAAAGACCTTTTAAGTCTAGTTCTAGTCCAACTGTAAACCCAACCCTGCCAATTCTACCGCTAAACCAGGTCGATAAATAACACATTACGTGTCTTGTAAATACCTCCAGGGATGGTAATTTCACCATTTCCCTGGGCAGCCTGTTCCAGTGCTTGACAACCCTTTTGGTTCACACATTTTTATTAATATGCAGTCTAAATCTTGTGTGAAGCAACTTGAGGCTATTTCTTGTGGTCTAATAATTTGGTAGTATTAAAGTGTCTCTGAAGATCTCCTTTTACTTGTTTCTTTTGTTGTGGAAATTGTCATACCACAGGTGTGGGCCCTAATGTGCAATAAAGATGCAAACCTGAGTAGCACAGATTACTTATAAAGACACTTACAATGAATTTCGGACTAATGTTGTCAAGATAAATAAATCTCTCAGTATCTTGGAGTCTATGATCCTTCATATTGGATGCACAAAAATTACAGTAATAAAGGCAAAGCAGTCAAGGAGTCAAATAAAGGCCATGAGTCAAATTTATTTAAAATAAATAATTTTGGGATTAAAATTAATGATATTCCTGTTACCCTGAAATGAGAGACATTTGAGATAAATTATATTACTTGTTTATTGAATCAATTTTTAGTTATGTTCATGATTTTTATCATTATTTTTCTTAAGATGCAAACAGCACAGCTGTTTCATGTTTAATTGGTGTGTTTTATTTTAAATTGCTTTATTCTAAGACTTTCTGAGTCACTGATTTAAGTAGATCCTTACATGACTGACAAAAAGGAGTGTAATAGGAAGATATCAAATGAGGGTGACTCGATAGTAACAAAAGGTCTTACTTATACTATAAATTTTGTGGCTGTCAAAAGTTTGACCAGTTAGAGTACTAAAGTATCTGATTACAGGAAGCAACCAAGAATTGGTTGTATTACTGAAGCTGAACTGTCATCTGCCATAAGTAGTTGATGTTTCTGTGCTAAAGGTAAATGCTCAAAAACAATGCTATATGAAAATGTAATATTAATGAAAACCAACCATACTTTATCCTGAATGTACGCTTTATAACAGGGGAGACTCCACTGTAGAAATAAATATGTCAATGTGATTTCTTTCCCCAGATTTCTGTCCTAATTGTATTAAGATTAAATGGTGTTTTGTCTGTCTCCAAACATGGGCCCATTTTCATTGGATCTCTGGGGGACAAAAAAAAATCAATCTATGTAGCTTCTGCATACTCTTCCTACTTGTCTTTTTATTTATTTCACCTAATTATTTTGCCTGGCTGTTGCATCATGTTCTAAATCTCAGAAAATTATTTCATGTGAAACTTCAAATGAGAACTTTAAAAGCAGGATTCTTCTCTGACCCTATCTGCAGGCGATGTGTGCTCCACAGCTGTTTATTTACTGGGAAATTTCACATTCAAAATACTTCTGTCCGTTAGTTATGCTGCCTCTGGGTAGAATTTTTGGGATTCCAAAACTTGTATTTATTACAAGGCTTCAAAAGTGGGAGAGTTCAACAGTAAAATTGTATTGTAAAAAAAAAAAAATAATAAAACCAAACAAAGCAATGATTGAAAAATAGAAAAATATTTGCCTTTTTACTGGGATCGCTTAAGTGAGAAAATTGCCAACCACGTCTAAACCTCTTATTCATGAAGAGGGTTTCGCCACTAAAACTAAATAACTAATCGAGAATGCAGACACAACTTCCAATGTTTTCATTTCCTTTCTTTTGATTCTTTTGAAAGTTTCAAAATAAATTAATGGAGTTTTTATTTTATCCTGCTAATATGGATATTAAATCAGTTATTGCATAGCTACAATAACTAAGTTTGAGAATGTCAACTGTGCTTTGTTCCTATTTATAGCCTATCAGCTCCGTGTCTGCCAGCCTCCAGCAAATATACCAAATGCAGAAATTCTAGCTGAGGATGATGAATTCGAAATAGGTAATATAAAAAAAACCAACAAAATATGTTTATAAAATAAAATTGCTGTGCACAGGGTGCTTTTCAGAATGGAAATCATACTTGTAATACTTCATATTTTTATTTGAAAATACATTTTTTAAGAAATCATTCCTCTTCCCTATGCATCCTGAACCCCATCTGTTTCAGAGATTACGTATAAGTAATACGGTAATTCTAGTAATTCTAGTAATTCTACAGTAATCGACAATTTTAAAATACACTTTTCATAGTGTTTAATATAAAACATTGCTTTACACTGAAACAAACAAAAAAAAATTAAGAAAACACATAGACAATATTATATTCTATACCAGAATTAAGGTTCTGTGACCTAAAGAGTAAAATCAAATTTGTAAAAGTTATGAGGATCAGAGAAGGGGGTGACATTCTGACTTTCTGAGACGTGTCAATAATGTTACTATATTTCAAAGAAATCTGATTTATACGATCTGTTTTCAGATGTCTTGTTTTGCTTATGTGATGGCAAAGAAAAATAGGGGGTTTTTTAGTATATACCAATATAAGATTAGTTATATAGGTCACAAAGAGAAATTGCTTTTTTTCCTTTTTTCTCTGTAGTACAGATGAAAGAGAACTGCTGGGATATACAAATTTTTATTGGTACAGAAAACTATATGAATTACTAGTTTCTTAATTAAAAAATTGCAACTTCTTCTTCTCAGAGTGCCAAATTTAGATATCATCAGCTAAATCCTGTTGCTGTTTAATTTTTTTCCCCTGAGGATTGTATGAACTACTGACTTGATCTTACCCTTTTATTTAGTTCCATAATGATTATCCTATAAACTATTTTGCTTAAAGTTTTGTGGACATTTGTTTCACATGGCATCAGTCAAACCCAGAAAAATTAGCAAATTATCTAACAAAGAATGTGGTGGAAAAAAGTGATAGATGCAGCACAGAGTGCAACAAAAAGCTCATTTAACACATTTCTTAGACTAATCAAAGTTGTTTATGCCAGAGGTCATTTAGCCCATTGTATAATATGGTGGTAAGAAACTTCATTAATCAATAATGTTTTCAAAGCTAAAAGTCCCAGTTAATTTCTGTTTAATGTTTCTTTTGTTTGTTTGTGTTTTGCCCTGGTTTTTTTTTTCTGAACAGGAGACATAATAAGGTACCAGTGTCAGCCAGGCTTTACACTGGTTGGTAATGAGATTCTGACATGCCGACTAGGGGAAAGACTTCAGATGGATGGAGCACCACCTACTTGTCAAGGTTTTTTCTCCTTTTTATTTTCCTGCTGCCAGACCGGTTCATTGGTGATTCCTTAAATAACCTCTACATCTCTTTACATAAAACAGCATACTGAAAATATTTCAGACTTTGACAATTTATCCCAATAGATCACTCTTTGTTTTGTTTCGTTTCATATAAGTCAGATATTATTGCAAAATAATTAGTAATCTTTTAATGAACTTCACAAGTTTAAAGGGCTGCTGCTCTACTTTGTGAAAATAATTTTGCAATTCCTTTTTTTTTTTCTTGCAGGGAGTCTAATTTGGTAAATAATGAGACTCATTTTATCTGCAACATAGTAGTATGAAAATTTATATGGAAATTTTTAAAAATGCTAAATTAACATAGCATGGATTTGGGTGAACAAGTTCACGAAATAATTTTTCAGTGCTGTTTTAAGTACTTCCATTTTTATTCAATGTGTTTTAGAAAACAGGTTTTCTCCGTGTGTGTGTGTGTGCGTGCGCGTGCGTGCATGTGTTTGTTCATTTTTCCTCTTATTGAAAACTGCAAGTAGAGAAATAATGCCATCTCATTGGTAAGGTTAAAACAAGATTACAGTCCTGCCAGTGACTAACATAACACTTTAAACCAGTCTTTATTAAGCTGAAATTTGATGTGTTACACTAGAATATAATTTTTCCATAATTAAGAAAAAAAGTGAGAATTTTTTTCATACCAAACTGATTAGAGAGCTAATGAAAATAAGCCTTGCACATGCTTCATTAAAAAAAATGAAATCTCTTTGAAATTCCAGTGATGGATTTGAGTTTCTTACTAATTCTTCCATTTATATCTGGAAGGATAAATAAGGATCTACAGTTAAAAACATGTATGATAAAGTCTTTTCAAGAATAAAAGACCAAACCAAAAAACCACAGCCTCATAGAAGTATAAATTATATAAACAAAAGCCATTTTGGATTCTGCTAGTTGCCGTGATATTCCTTTGAGATCCATCTGTTCCTGAGCTTAATATTCTAACATCTACAGCAGGATTAAAATACTTTCCCAAATCAGTCATAATAACTGCATTTGATTTACATTTATATTAAAATAGAAATACTGCCATCTGATTTTCCTACCAATCTGATGTTTTGGTGTGTCCTTCTCCAGTAATGTTAATTCATTAACGTGTCCATAAAACACTCACAATGAAAGGCCAACGGCATCCCGGCCTGTATCAGGAATAGCGTGGCCAGCAGGACCAGGGAAGTCATTCTTCCCCTGGACTCGGCACTGGTGAGGCCACACCTCGAGTGCTGTGTCCAGTTCTGGGCCCCTCAGTACAGGAAGGACTGAGACGCTTGAGCGTGTCCAGAGGAGGGCGACAAGGCTGGTGAGGGGCTTGGAACACAAGCCCTATGAGGAATGACTGAGGGAGCTGGGGTTGTCCAGCCTGGAGAAAAGGAGACTCAGAGGTGACCTTATCACTCTCTGCAACCTCCTGAAGGGTGGTTGTAGTCAGGTGGGGGTTGGTCTCTTTTTCCAGGCAACAACTGATAGAACGAGAGGACACAGTCTCAAGCTGTGCCAAGGAAAATAAAGGTCAGATATTAGGAAAACGTTTTTTACAGAATGAGTAATAAAGTACTGGAATGGTCTGCCTGGGGAGGTGGTGGAGTCACCATCCCTGGATGTGTTTAAAAAGAGATTGGATGTGGCGCTCAGTGCCATGGTTTAGTTGAGGTGTTAGGGCATGGGTTGGACTAGATGATCTTGAAGGTCTCTTCCAACCTAGTCATTCTGTGATTCTGTGGTTTATTTGGCAATAGTAAATTAATTGTGAATAAATCTGCTACTTTTACAAATAATACTTTAATATTTTACTATTTTTTAGAAATTTCAGAAGTTATAAAATGGTGCACAATATAGATGTTAGGAAATTTAACATCAATATATTAATTTTTAGGACTTTATTATTACTATAAAATTCACCTAAGCTTTCAGCTGAGAGTTAAAAAAAAATCTTGTATGAATATACTCTTCTCCTCCATTCCTGGAAATCTGGAAGAGTCTACTGTTACAACTGATTAAACTGTTTTCCCCTGATTTTATGGACAAAACTATGCAGAAGTCAAAGTCATTCACAGAAGTAAGTCTAGTTCTTAAAAATGCAAAGTGAAATTGAAATGTGAGCTTCATAAGAACTTTAACACTGATAATTTCTGAAAATCCATGCATTTAGTTGGGTACAAATGTGTCTAGAAATAGCTGTCAGCACCCCAATTTAGATTTAAATCCTAACTTGGCAGACTTATAGCATTTAATAGGTGGAAAACCATAGTAACCTCCAGGCATTGCTTTAAATGTTAAAATGGTGTAACATTAGATAGGGCAAATAGAAACATCTGTGCTGATCCTGAGGCATTCTCTCAGTGTGTGTTGCTGAAGGCATATTTGTATTCAGTGCAAGACCCAAGACAAAAACTCAGGAAAGATGACTTCAGTTGCCATAGTTAATCTTTTATCTGTCAGATATGAATGCTAAACATTGGTTCCAATACTAAACATTAAATCAATGCTCTTATAATTTCCGTTTAAAGCAGAATGAAATTAACATGGCCTTCAGAGTTATATTCAGAAAATTAAAAAGAAAATTGCATCCAAATTTTTCAAATTGTGTTAAAAATGACCAGTTCAACTGGCAACCTAGAATAAATAGCAGCATATTTTCTTTTATATTTATTTATATAATGTCTAAGGTTGAAGATCAAAGTATGTAAGTTGAATTTCAGGAATGAAAGATGAATAGAGAGCTTTGAGGAATCTAAAGGCAGCAAAAATACATGCTAAAAATTTCTGTCTTTCATGATTTTACTGTATCCCATTGGTCTATGGATAAGCTACCATACTTCATTGTGCAGACTCTAACACACTACATAAGAGTCACTTTCAAGGAAAAAACTCAGTTCTTCTGTTGGTTCATGTTGGTATTAGTTTACTAATTCTTTTCACTGGGTAGACCATATGTTTACTGTTGGACTTAATAGTGTTAGTTCCTGATGCTTTAACCTTGTGGATATGTTATATGCTTTAGCCAGTGTAAAGTGACATTTGATTGAATTTTTCTTTAATTTTTAACTTGAAATAAATTGATTCAAAATACATTATTCATTATATTCATTAATCATTATAATTGATTCAAAATACATTCAAAATCAATCCATAAGTAAATCTGAAGAATGCTGCTTAACAGAATTTAAGTAACAATATATTGGGCTTGAAGCTAATGTGTTGCAGTAAAGGTATACTAGACAAATGAGCTCTTCCTAAGAAAAAATATTGAAGCAAAGTAAGATTTATTTGGTAATTTTAATTATTACAGGTTAGTTTGCATCACATTTAGCACGATTTTAAACTATGTCACTTTTTTTTTTTTCCTTTTTCTCTGGTGTGTGTCAGTTGGATAAGCATTTCTTAAAATGCTTGCTGATTTCCTTTAGTTGTGAAAATAGTCACTAAATTCCACAAGTTTAGCCAATGCCTATCATCTTATTTAGTTAAAATAGAGCATTGTCCATATAAAACATGTAGCTTTGCCCTTAATGTTGCTTTAAATTAGCTTCTACTTTCAGGATAAAATGAAAATTTCAGAGTAAGAAAATTCAAACTGTATTTCGCATCATAATTAGGAGACCTTGAGAAAATTCTTTAATGGTGACTTTTAACTATGTCTCAGATACATTTTCTCTGATTCGTACAAAACTTAGCTACCTAATTCCCAAGGGAATCTGTTTAACAGAAACAAGTCTTTAAATTCTCTATAAAATTCCCGGGGGATGTTTAGCTGAAAAACCTGAAATAAAGGACAGTTTGTGAGGCAAAACCAGCTGCAAATAAATGAGTGCAGCCAGATTAGTTATGCTCTTCCTGCTCCACATTTTTATATAAATGTATGTGTATGTACATACATCTGTATGTACGTATAAAGCTGAGAGGATTACTTTGTTCATTTTCTTGAGATATGCGCAGCACTGTAATTTGACAGCCAGGTTCCAGCCATATGAGTTTTATTAAGTGGGGTGGAGGTGTTATAGTCAGTCTCTTCTTGAGTAATTGAAACAAACACAGGACATGAGAAACAAATTTTTAAGTTTAACAACTAGATGCTAATTTGCAACTGAGATACAAATATTTTTAAAATTTATGGGCAGATACAGATTTTCAAGTTTAGTTTGGATGGGTTTGCAGAGAGTTGGACTAGATGATGTTCAAATGTCACTTGCAACCCAAATATTCTATGATTCTTACAAAGATTTTTAAGAAGATGAATACTCTTTTTCTCTCCCATTCTCTGCTTTTCTGGGTTCTTTATCTCTCTTCATAGTCCAATAACTTTTTCAACATAAAACCTGATTTTTGTAATTAATGAGACAATATTATTTCCAGTATTCTTGAGAAAACTAAGATCCTATTATTTTTCTTGTATAACTCAGGACTAACTAATTCTCATATAGGAGTTAATTGTCAATATAAAAAGATTTCAAAGCTCCTGTTCAGCAGTGTTAGGTTCTGAATATACTGAAGGCATTTGTTCATGTATCGTGAAGCAAACACATTTTTTGAAAAAAGGTCCAATAACATGGTAATATCAACTATTTCTATTTAATTAGATTATTATTCTGTGGAGACCTAGTGAATCCAGATAAATGTAAAATTAAATCCCTTCATCCTATTTTAAATCACCATGTTGCTCAATTTAAGGAAATAGAATGAGTAATGCATTTCTTTTAAACTCGGGAACATCTTGTGTATCACACGAAACAGAAATAATGGGCTTTAGAATTTTTTTTCCAATTTTTCTGTTTCACAGTGCTCTGTCCAGCCAATGAAATGCGTCTGGATTCAACAGGAGTAATACTGAGCCCTGGATATCCTGACAGCTACCCAAATCTCCAGATGTGTGCATGGACCATTACTGTGGAAAAGGGTTATAATATCAGCATGTTCTTCGAATTCTTCCAGACAGAAAAGGAATTTGATATACTTGAGGTTTTCGATGGTAACTATAGGATGCATAACTTTGGATGATACTTTGTCTATATCATTATATTTTTATATTGAGTCTATCTAATTACTATTGTTTATGCACATCATAATTTTTCAGTGTAAAAAATCCTAAGCAAATATTTTGATTTGGTATGCTAAAAAGAACTGCTGGATTACTGTATTTTAAAATCGTACTGCATGTTATACTTAGAAATAATTTTTGTTTTGAGCAAATACATAGCTTCCAGTTATTACATATAATTTCAATTTTTAAATTCAAATTAATTTGCCATTTGCTTGAAGAATGTTTTACATGTATATTAATTGTGTGCATATGGTTTATTGTATGTTATTTTAAACTTTGTAACTCCTTTTTTCTTTCTTTTTTTCCTTCCTTTGTACCAAGGACCAAATAGTCATAGCCCATTGCTCATATCTCTTAGCGGAGACTATTCATCTTCTCTAAATATAACCAGCAATGGCCATGAAGTGTTTCTCCGATGGTCGGCAGATCATGGCACCAATAAAAAGGGTTTCAGGATAAGATATATAGGTATGCAAATGTGACTTTCTATAGTCCATAAAATTTCAATATGGAACATTTGTTTATGTGAAAAGGGTAATATAAGCTATGTTTGGTATCCTTAATTAACCAAACTGAAAGGAAATCAAATCTGTTCTATATATATGAACTTGATGACCCTCATCTTGTGAGGAAAAAGCCCCCAACACATGTGCTCTGTAGAGAATTAATAAAAGACAGGGCTTTAAAATGGCATAAGCAAGTACTAAAGATAAAAGAAGCAGCTTCCCCCTTCTCTCTCCCATTTATTTGCACTTGTGTGCCTCTTCATAGTGAGATGTTTTTCTAACTGGATCTTTATGCAATTTGCCATTAAGAATTTTGGTGGGACCAGGGAAAGTATTGCAACAAGGCAGGAGTAAACAGCTATGAAGTGGAAAAATATGAGACCCTGAAGGTTTGGACTCTTTAATTTAAGGTTCAACAGAAGCAGCAAACACAATTAAAAGAGATAAATAAGTATGTCAAAAAGTCAGTGTTTTATGTGTTTTTAATTCAAATTAACATATTTATGAATAATGTGTGGAAATGGTACCTGGCAAAGTTAGATTTTTGCAAAATTGCTTTTACAGAGTTAGTATTTCATATTTATTTTACTGTAAAATTATTTTAATTAATCAAGCTAAAGTAGATTTTTTGCAATTTACAGCAATTACACAAAATCTATACTTGATTTTTTTATGATGACCAAAGATATGAAATACACACAAGGAAGAGTACTGGGGATAGTATCTGTAGATATTAGAGAAGTTATTGGCATAAAGCTGTTTAACTTCACAAAGTGGGGAAAGAAATAAAGAATAAGTATCAAATTCTTTCTACTGTGTCTTTTTGTTTTTCTTCACTTAATTTTTGGCTACTTCACAACTGAAGAAAAATAATTAGGATCGTAATATACCATGAAACCATATCAGTGTCATCTTTCCCTTTAGGAGAGGACAGTTTTCTCAGACTTAAAATATTTGTTGTTAATGAGATAAAATTCACTGTTTACTAGACACAAAATAACATATGGTATGAATTTTCATTTCATGTAGTACCTGTTGGATCTGTTAAAAGAGAAAGAGAAAATTCTTCAAAGTCTTTCCTTACAGACAGTGAGAGAACTGTTGAGAGGTAGACAGGAAATATTTTCTAGTGATTGCTTCACACAAAAAAGAATGGTGTATTTTCTTATACACTAAAAAAGTAGACGTGTCTGTATCTTTGGTTCTTTCAAGAAAGTATAAGTCAGGGGACATTTAGTGTAAGGAAGAAAATATTTTCATAGTACGTGGTGTGAAAGATATAGCAATACTTCTCATTCTGCTCTGTGCTCTAACGTTTAAGAAATATTGGTTGTGAATGAACAGCCATATAACTCCATTCTGGTCAGAGGAAACTTTCACGTGAGAAAACCATTGACCTGAAGTAAGTCACAAGACATGGAAAGGTTTAAAGAGAGAGTGAAACAGCGGTTTGCTATTTGCCTGAGAAAATAAATATCAGTAGTTGTCAACATTTCTTCAAAGCTTAAAGGAAGCACTTGGAAAAAACTTCCAGCAGAGTTTTCTTTCCTACAAAAATGAAAAATGGCCGTGATGGCTAGCAGGTGTTTAGCAGGTGTTTAATCAAATTAATCAGAGACCAAGTTAAACTTTTACACAAACAAAATTCGTCTTAAACTGGTTACCAGGTTATAAGAGCCTTCTGACCCACTCCTATGACGAGATAGCCAAACCTAAATTACTTGGTACTCAATGAACAAGGGTGATAAAGGAAACATAGCAAGTAACCAGTATTTAATGTCAGAGTCGTTATGTACATAAATATTTTCAGATTATAAAAACTGTAACTCTTAGAGATATTATTTGCTCTCATAATGAGTTATGATTTTTTTCATGATCTCTAGATAAGACTTCTATAAGTCTTAAGGTATTCTAAATAAATCAACAACTAAAAGCAGATTAAGTATTTTTGCCACGGATTTATGGTGGCAGTCATAAATATCATTAAAATCTATTTTAAATGTTCTACTTTACTTCAGTTCAATGTATCAGAGAACTTAAATGAAAGAACTTATTTAGGACCAGAAAGAAAGGACTATTTTAAAAGAGATATGTTCAGGATGTACTACATGTTTCCTTCTTTCAAAAATTTGCATACCACTGAAATTTATATATATACAATTGCAATATATTTCATCATAAACTAAAGTTCAGTAGCTTATTTGATTTTAAAAGAAAATGGTAAAAAACCCCCCAAACCCCAAAGCTATAGCCAGCTATAGAAGTGAGTTATCACTCTATTTTTTTGGAGGCTACTGAAACACGAATCTTATAAAGAGCTTATAAAGCTCTATTTTTATCTCCTTTATATTTTGTGAAATTGCTTAATGCATGCATTATCAGCACAAGACACAACTTTTAGTAATGGTTTCTCAGTGACCTATCAGATGTCCACTGAGTTCAACAAGAATTTCTCAAGAATTTTTATCTGAATTCTAAACGCGTATTTTATTCATTCAATATTTATGTTTAAAGCTCTCTACTGTAGCACCCCGGAGTCGCCTCCCCATGGTTTCATAGTCAGTCAGACAGGTGGACAGCTCAACAGTATGGTTCGCTGGGCTTGTGATCGTGGCTTTCGGCTCATTGGGAAAAGTACTGCTGTATGCAGGAAGTCTCCATATGGTTATTACTCGTGGGATGTTCCAGTCCCAGCTTGTCAAGGTAAATTCTTTTATTCAAAAAAATATGCTCTAAGAAACTTTCTTTTTCTTTTTCCAATGTAAGCCATCAGTTTTCTGACTTAAAGTGAATAGCAAATAAATATTTTGTGGTCATACTTCTGTGCCAAAATTTTTCAACCTCATAAAAACAAATGTACTTTTAAGAAACAGTATTTCAAGAGGATCTAGTAAGACTGACAGATATAAAAAATAGTGCTTTAACATATAGTGAAGAATATTTAAAAACTTCATTCTGGTCTAATAATAATTTCTGAAATTTCAGGTAAGTCTTCAAAATGCTGGTGTTCTTTGAGAACTAATATAATTAAGATTTTCCAAGGTCTCTGTGTATTTTTTATGTTTATCTTTGGAACTGGAAGTGTGTTCTGAAGTTTGTGAAAAAGGAATAGTTTTTAATGTTTCAATCTGATTCACAATATTTCCCAAGCTGGCGTATAATGACCAAACATTTCTGTGATAGATCTATTTTTAGGGAATTTTGGATATTTCCTATTTGTCATTTTTTCCTGTCATTTTCCTGTCAAATTGTCTGATGTGGCAATAACTTATCCTGATATTTTCACGTTTTCCCCTAACTAAAAGGTAATTTTCATAGAATCATAGAAGGGTTTACTTGGAAGGGACCTTAAAGATGTAGTTCCAATCCCTCTTGGATGGGCAGGAGCACTATTTACTAGACCAGGCTGCTTAAACCTGGTCCAGCCTGGACTTGATCACTTCCAGGGATGGGACATCCACAACTTCTCTGGGCAGCTTTTCTGTGCAAGTTTCCACATATGGGAAACGGAGCTCAAAACTGCTGTAAACTAAAATGTCATTGTGTGACCCTTGGGAGATCTATTGTTTATATAAAAGTCTGTTATCAAGCATTTGGTGTGCTTGGTTGCATCTTGTTGCTTAAAAATTTAAGGTTAAGGGAGGGATATATTTTTCTTGTGCCACAAGATTGGCTGTTAACATGGATAATATGGCTCAAAATTTATCAAGTCACTGATGGAGATTTTTGAATACTGAAGGAGTAATTAATCTCAATGGTAGATACAGAACATCTCGAGTTGTAGCTAGAATGTATCTGATATGTATTTTACTGATTGGTAAAAGAGACAGAATGTGAATTATGTGCATTACGTGAATAAACAGTATTGGAGAATTTGTTGGTGCTTGGGATTGTAATCAATGCTGTTTACATGTTACAAGTATTTGGCAAGTGGATATTAATTTTATGTGCTGCTGAATGCTGGTCCCAATGTAACACAGTGGACATTTTTCTGGCAACTCTTGTTATTATCTCAAAGTTTTTATTATCATTAACATGTGCTTTTGAAGGAAGAGGTTAAGCTAGGCCAGTTATGCAGTAAACAGTGTTATTTGGTTATACCTTGGTTATACAACCATATTGTTATCATCTTGGAATGGATAGATTTGCCTAATTTGCAATCCAAGCTATTGAGGAATTCTAAGAAGTAATAAACGTGGTCACATGTTTTCATTTTGGTGTCATAAAAGTTGTTTCTTTCTTTGGTGATGGCAAGTGAAATAGTACAGTTTTATCAGATGTTCAGTAAAAGGTGGAAGATGGACATTCTGGTTTAATTAACTTGTCGCTTTTTATCTGTCTGGCATCCTGTCCTCATACCCTCTGGAAGTTTGAATTCAATTACAGTTTCTTGGAGTCTTCCGATTCCTAATCACGGTTTTCTTATTTTCTTCTGAATGTGTGTTTGTCTCTAGTTGCTAGTAGATATTGTGACAGCCATTAGGTAAATGTTCTTACGGGTGCCAAGACAGGGTGATAGCAAATTAGAAATAGTTTTCTATGATCTTTTCAGCAGAGTGTGTCTGTACTGTGGTTTTGGGAGGTTTTTGTTGTTTTTTTTTAAATTTACGTGTCATGTGCAAGGAATTTTTTTATGGCAATGCAAGAATATTTTAACATTGATTCTTACACCCTTGTTCTTCAAGTTGTTGTAGGATTGGTGCTTTACCTGTGTCTTAGCTGTGATTATTAGCTTTGGTACTGTGCCACACAGTTGTTGTATTGCTTATGAAGCAGTTCAATTTTATGTCAGATCAGCTCCCAGTAGGTGCAAAAATAGATTGCGCTCTTTTTTTCCCCAGGTATTTATACATAGTCTGAGAGGATTAACCTTCCTGTGTGAGCATGATAGGTACTTTCTTAGGGCTCAAGTTTTGACTTCAAAGTAAGGTACTTCAGACTTAAATGCTTAAGCCCTTTTTTCCCACAGTTTTTTGATCTGACCTACATTAGAGATATGGTTTTAGAATGTGGAAAAGGGTTAGTTTTTATTTTTATTCCCAAAACAGACAGAGCATTATTTAGAACCAGATATTCTCGTTACATTATTTTTGTTAAAGAAAGAAATAAAATAGTAGCTTACACTTTTATTTGCAGTTTTCAACTTGCTTCTCTAAGAGATAGAGGAGCCAGCAAGGAGAGGTGCTATGCTGGACCTTTTTCTCAGCAACAAGGAGAGGCTGATGAGAAATGTAAAGCTGAAGGGTGCAGTGACTGTGAAATTACAGAGTACAAATTCCTTAGAGCAGTGAGAAGGGTGGACACTAGCTACCCTTGACTTCAGAAGAGCAGAATTTGGCCGCTTCAGGGATTTGCTTGGCAGACTACCATGGAATAAAGCCTTAGATTTAAGAGGGGACCAAGATAACTGGTTAATAGTCAAGGATCACTTCTTCCAAGCTCAGAAATGTTGTGTCCTGTCAAAGAGAAAGTCAGGTAGAAACTTCAGAACACCTGCCTGGATGAGCAAGGAGCTCCTGGACAACATGAAACACAAAAACAAAGCCTAGGGAGGGTGGAAGTGAGGACAGGCATCCTGGGAGGAGGACAGACAAATTGTTGAAGCAGCCATGGGTCAGGTTAGGAAAGCTAGAGCCCTGATAAAATAAATCTGTCCAGGGTTGTCAAGGGCAAAAAGAACAGCCTCTAAAGATATACTGGTGATAAAAAGAAGACTAGGCAAATTGTGGACCCTCTCCAGAGGAATACAGGAGACCTGGTTACCTGGGACATGGGGACAGCTGTGGTACTCAGCATGGTTTTGACTCAGTCTTCACTGACAAGTGCTTCAGTTGCACCTCCCAAGCCACGGATGACAAAGACAAGGGCTAAAACAAGCCTAGAGGAAACTTGGAGAGAGACTTTTTGCATGCAGCAATAATATAGGTGGGAATGGCTTTAAAATGAAAGAGGATTGGTTCAAATTACACATCAGGAAGGAATTCCTTACTGTGCTGGTGGTGAGGCACCAGAACAGGTTGCCCAGAGGAGTTGTAGATGCCCCATCCCTGGAAGTGTTCAAGTCCAGGCTGGACTGGGCTTTAAGCGACCTGATCTAGTGAAAAATGTTCCTGGCCATCGCAGAGGGATTGAAACTATATCTTTAAGGTCCCTTTCACCCTGGGCCATTATATGATTCTATGATTCAATATTTTCAAAAGAGTATTTTCTTTCTGCTTTCCAGGTGGAAAAAAATAGAATCTTGAAAGTTAATTTCAGTGTTTTGCCAGAGGTCACAAAATTTGAATGGTTAGCTGCAGAGTTATGAAACCTTGTTCTTTTTCTTTCACTTCCTCCATCAAAATGCAAAAGCTTCATTGGATCCAATTCCCTAAAATTTTAAGAGAATTTATTTGCATGCTTAAAACACACATTATTGCGTTAAAAATTAATTTTTATGAATTTAAGACTAGTGATGTTGCAATGCATAAGCTCTTTGAGGTCAGTGGAAACTTATATTGAAGATATAAAGAACTTTGTCTTTCTCTCTACTCAGCAATATCTTGTGGAATTCCTAAAGCTCCAGTAAATGGTGGGATATTAACCACAGATTACTTAGTTGGCACCCGCGTTACTTATTTTTGCAATGATGGGTATAGGCTATCAGCCAAAGAGCTTACTACTGCAGTCTGCCAGCCGGATGGTACCTGGAGCAATCACAATAAAACACCTCGCTGTGTAGGTGAGTAACCCGTAAAAAGTCTCTGGTGAGTAAAAACCTGTCTGTACATTTTGTTTATTTATCCAGGGCACAAATCTTCACATGACTTAAACTTTCATCTTCAGGTTACTTTAATCTATGAATTATTGCTGGTATTAAATTATTATGAAATACATATATGAAGTGTATGTAACTAAGAGATGCTGAAACTTAACAGCATAAGCAGAATAAATATACTAGAGCTTAAAGAATGCAATCAAACTAATAATTAATTTACAGTTAAATCAAAGTTAATGGTTGCAGAGCTTTTTTGCAAAAGTCATCTCTTCAGTGAGAGCTGCAAAATTCATATACTGTAAACAAACCCTTTTTACTATCCAGAACTGCAAAACCTCTGTGATAATTATTTGAAACTGATGCTTATTATTTATATTCATCCCATCATTATAGTCCTACACCATCTAAACTTGGGAGACTATCACTGCAGAGAAAATGCATTTTACTCCCAAAAAGAAGTGGATATCAGCAGTTACAAATGGGATATGAAAACCCGGGTGATTGCACAGACCGATACAGGGATGTCATGTCTCATGCACATTAGGATTTGGATTATCTCACCCAATGAATTTTGGAAATGAAAGCAAATTAACACTGGAGTATTATTCAAGGATTTTCCCTTTCTCCTTTTTTTCTTCTTGTTCTTGAAAATTTTATTCTGTCATGAATTTTCCTCTTTCTCAAAACCCAATAAAAATAGAGAAAAACAAAGTAGGAATGCTTCTTATACTATTTTTTGTTATATTAGTGTTGTATAACGTTTTTCTTCCATTTCTGGAGGAAGAACAGTTAGAATTAAGAAATGAGACAAAATTATATAGCTGTTGAAAAAACAACTTGGATATGGATATTATTTTATCTGTCACCAATGTGCAGCCTCTCAGATAAGTCTTTCATATATCATAGAGTTTACCTGGGTAGAAAAATAATTCCTCCATTTCAATGTACTTAAAATTTTAGTAAAGATTCTGGTGCCTAATGTAAAATGTCATGGAACGTCTACCTACAATGAATTCAACCGTGATATAGCTTCTATCTACACCAGCTGCTTACACCATCCCTGCTCTGTCTGTGTCATTATGAATTAAATGAGACAACTCCTACCTGCTAACCACAGGCAATTTCCAATACAGCCTTAGTTTTCAAAGATTATGTCACTATGCTTAAAATACATTTATTGATTAATAATGGTACAGATTTTCCCAATTTGCCTGTACTAAAGCACCAATAACTATTTGTTGTTGTTATTTTGGAAGTTGTTACATGTCCGAGCATCAATTCTTTTACCTTGGAACATGGAAGATGGAGAATAGTGAATGGTTCACATTATGAGTATAAAACAAAAGTAGTTTTCAGCTGTGATCCTGGGTACTATGGTTTGGGGCCAGCATCTATCGAGTGTCTTGCTAATGGCACCTGGAGTTGGAGAAATGAGCGGCCTTACTGCCAAAGTGAGTATATGTTGTATCTGCATGCGCTTTACAGATTTCAGGAAAAAATATTTTATTGCATGAATTAGAAATGAACAAATTTATTATTCGAAACAGCTAATTAGAAAAAGCATTTCTTGGCTGGAATTCCTGGTTATCCTAAAAGCTGTTATTTACAAATATAATGCATTAGATTTAGTGACAAGGACATATCTGTAAGCACACCTCTGGGTTTTAAAGGTCCCTAAATTTATAAAAGTACAAAGAAGTAGTAAGAGAATATTTTCCTATATATTTTTTTTTAGGTCAGGAATGCTGTAAAGTCTTGAAAAACGCAAAAGCTTTGTGTCCTATCTGCACTCTTGATAAATAAAATAATCTCTCATTTCAGCTAGTTAACATGTAGCATTCATTTGCACATGTCCACATCATTCCTACCATTAGCTGGTATGCTGATAACCTGCAATAGTTAATTTTCAAAAAATTAAATAATTAATGTTCAGATAGCTAAACCAACTAAAGATGTAGCTATAATTGTGTTTCCCTCCCCCACTGCTGTGAAAAGCACATTTCTTTATAAATTTTCATTCAGCCATCTCATTTTTCAAAACTGTGGTGTTTTGGTTACATTTTGAAGCCATAAAACTCTTTCTCTTTATGGAACACCATGTGATGTACCCTCTGACAGACTGGGATATAATTGTGCTTTTGATACTTGTATCAACAATGCGTTTATCTGCATGTTTATGTATAAACCCACATATATCTAAAAAGTCTGTAGATAAGCCAGGTAACTGTGGCTTAAAATATATTTATAATTCATTGACAATATAAATGAAAAAAAAAATTCGGTTTAAAAAAGCAATTTCAAAGACAGATTAATTATACTGGAAATTAACCTTAATTTTGAGTTCTTTATAACTGGAAACATAATTTATAATTCAGAGACTTTTTAAAAGTTAATTGTAATATTTCATCTCTGCTAGTGTTAAAAATACTGTGTATATGTCTGTATCTCTCTGTGTATAAATATATATATTCTGCATACTAAATTTGTATTTGTATCCCTCTTTGCTTTAAAAGAAGCTATTTTTAACTATGTTTTGAGAAGTTTTGTTTGAAATATTGTGACTTACTTTCTTCTAGGCATAAAGTGCATTATCTAATTTCAGGCTCTTATTTACTACTAATAAATTGGTTTCATTAATTATTAAAAGAAAATTGAAAAAGAAAAATACTATTTTGATTGAAAAGATGATTTCAATTGTAAATAAATAGCAAGGAATTCCATTAATATCATTCACTCTTTATAAAAATGTAATGTGTGAATGCTAGGGTAAGCATTTCATTATGACCTAGAAGATCCAAATGGCCTATTCCCAAAGAAACATGAACTTAAAACTGATAGCAATTGTGAGGTTCCAATACACAGAAAGTACTTGGTAAAACCGAGGTGATTAAACACCATTTAATGATGTTCTGAGTGGCTTTTTTAACTTTACAGAAATTATTTTAATTGTTTTTCCCCCTCTCTTTCTTAAGTATGATTTCCGGGGAAGAATAGTTTTTGTTTGCAGATTTTTAATCTATGTTTTCTACAGATTTCTCCAAAATACTTCAAGGTGTGAAATTTATTTATCTGATTGACTGGTTGATAGGTATTATTGGTTGATAGGTATTATTGTATGTGTGTTTGTGATTCTCAGCTGTACACTTGTGGTTTTTTTTTGTTTTTCCATGAAGTAATTTCCTGTGGAGAGCTTCCTACACCTCCAAATGGAAATAAGATTGGAACTCAAATCACTTATGGATCTACAGCTATATTTACTTGTGACTCAGGATACATGCTAGTTGGCTCTGCAGTGAGGGAATGTCTGTCATCTGGACTCTGGAGAGGAATTGAGACCAGATGTTTAGGTATGGATACACCTGTCATGACCTGTCTATTTGCTGTCTCTCTAGGAGATGAAAGTAAGCAAAGTGATCTCCTTGTCTTTTTCTATTAGCAGATGCATTGAAGAGAGCTCTGCCTGTGTGTGGCTGGGCTACATTGTTTTTTTCAACAAATTATAACTATGTTTATATTTTCAGAAATTTTAGTATCTTTAAAACGTGCAAAATCTGTGTTAATGTATTTTTGTATATGTCTTTAAAGTAGAACTATACATAAACAGCAGGACAGGTTGATTCCATATGTGTCAGCTTTAATACACATCCTCAGTAAAATATCTGCATGGTAGACCTGAACTAAGTGGTTGTGTTATAGAATCAAACTGTATTCTTGAAAAGATACAGAAGGAGGAAAAAAAAAAGTTTGTGGAAACTTTGACAGGACCACTGCAGCCTTATTTCTGAGAGAAAGTCACTATCCAGACACTTTTTTCAGAATTTGAGACCTTTTACTTGTACACATTTAGGTATCTTCTCTTATTTAGGGCAACTTCACCGTTGCCTGAATTATTCATGAATGAAATGAACACCTGAAACAATTTCAGGGCTTCTTTCTGATTCATTATCATGTGTACCTTGAGCTAGGTTATTGTATTTACAGTAGAGACATTGATTTTAACTCTATATGTAATGAAAAGTTTAATTTCAGTTGAAATCAAAAGTATGCTAGTATTCTAATTTAGAATGAAATATATAAGTCATATTGTGTCTTGTCATTTGTGGAGGCATGTGTATATAACATAATATCCATAAACTGATAATTTCAGAAAACTGAACTAGTATATACATTAAAATAGGGGTTTGTTGCAATATCTCTTTGTATGGATTGCCATTCTCTTCAAACTACTTTCTATCCCAAATAATTTTTCTACTGTAAAACCCCGTTGTTTGCTAATTTCACTTAAGTGAATGACTCATGAATGAGCGAAAGTGTTGCTTATCAAGCTACAAGTCTGAAGCTGGAATGTTCACTGACATACAGCAGAGAGGTATAGAGGCTTTGGTTTTTTTACTTGCAACTTAAAAGAGGACCCCTTCTTCTCAGAAGAGATTCGTTATTATTTAGTTCATACACTATAATGTCCAGTAACAATAAACAGTTAAGAAAACAACTATATAACTAGGGGAGGAAAACAGTAATCTAAAACCCACCTATTGTATCATACTAATAGGACTACAGTAAATCTTTAAATGCATATCTTTAAAGCTTTATTGTGGCAAATTGTTGAAGATGGCATCAAAACAAGTATTACTCAGGAAATTAGAATATACATTGTATACAGCACACAAAAAATGTATACTTTGCTGAAAAAAAAACAAAAAAGCAAGGCTAGTGACAGAGCAAATTTATAAAAGGGAGAGTAGTGGCTGCCATAATTTCTCTTTCAACAACACTGCCTACTATGTTACATCACTCTACAGGAATGAGCTTCCTGCAGACTCAGAATAACTCAGTTCAATTCTTGTTTCCTCCATAAGTCATTTGAGAAATAAGATAGAGGGATGAGTTCAGCTAATGAAAAATCAGAAATAAGAAATATATTTAAGATGATTGTTGTCAAAAGGTGGAAGAAATGGAGGATATAAAAGAAATATTAGAATGTGGGAGAAAGGAGATCAAATATATCTTCAGGTATTTTAATGGTTCAAGAAATGAATTTTTATGCAACTTATTAAATTCTGGTGTTTGTTTTCAATAACTGAAAAATAGTAAAAAAAATCACTTTCTGATGTTTTACTGCTTTCATGCAAACCTTTTCTATTATTTATCTTAGAGCCTTTCCACTTTTATGTTCAGAAAAATGTAGTTATTCTCGGACTGAAGTGATTACCAGTGTATTTCTGTTATAAGTTTTGAAGATGCCCTTAAGAGTACACTCAGATGGCATACATGAAATCCTACAGAATAACATAATAGCCTTTTCAAGTATTTTGTTTAAAAATTCAAGTTATTTTTTTCAAAAATGCTACTGAAATAATTGCATTTAATAGTTGTGTTAGCCCAATTTTAATTCCAGCTATGTGTAATTTTAAGAATTTATGAAATGTGGAGTAAACAAGAATCTAAGTATCTGCAGTAGAACTAGTTTAAACTAGTACATGGTGAATCAGATATAGATGAGAATTAGAGCTGAGGTAAGCTTTAAATCAACAAAAATATTGACTAAAATCCAAGTTGTGTTATTGCATGACATTGTGAACAGCAGTGCATAATTTTGATGACAGCCATAATAGTTTGAGAATATGATGATAGGTTTCACAGCGCTTTTTTGTCTTTCTTTTCTCATTCTGCCTTCTTTTATTACAAGATGGATAATTTATAGATGTTGAATCTGTGGCAAAAACTAGAACACTTAACACAACTGCTTTCCTTTCTCAATCTCACTTTTTTTTTTTTCTTTAAAGAATGCCTAAATGACAAAGTAGTACTCCATGAGTAATCACATTATTATAATACTAGGAAATTGATTTCTGGATCCTTAGTCTTATTCTCCATAGCTGATGAGAAGCAACAACATTCAAATTGAAAAAAAAAAATAAAAGAAACAAAACAGAATAGAACTTCTGAAGTAATTATTTTGTCAAAGTTTAAAAACCTAAATATTTCAGGACATTTTATTGTGAAAATATCACTTTAGCCTTTTAGAATAAGATAACAGGCAAAGATTAAAACCATGACAGTTGTGTCTCCAAGGTTACAGACTGCCGCTCATAATTTATTGTGCTTGATCTATTTCTACACTGGTAACACTGAAACTGTCTATGTAATAAATCCTGAGATACATTCAGAAACAGAGAATAGATTTTTACTGAATGTCCTGCTTATAAAAAGAAACTGACAAATCTGCGATTTCTTTATACATTTTCCTCTTGGAAAGTATTTAAATATTCAACGAGAAATTGGTTAGTGTCTGTTTACATGAAAACTTTGTATATTTGCAGTATTTACATGGCATATTTACAATTTTATATTTTACATTTCCTTTATTTATGGTATTAATTTTATTTGCTTTAATTTAATGTCAGGAATAACGTTGATCATAAAAAATGTATATTATCATACTTATAAAAAATTTTGATTTTTTTTAGCATATTTATTTTAATGTCTGTAATCAGATATTTAGTAAACTGGGTATTTCCTAGAGTGGAAATAAATTTGGTCTACTTTAATAACTCTATAGTACTTTCAGATAATCTTTAGGATTAATTAGTGAAAGAATGGTGAAAAACAGTTCCTAAGATTTCTCTAACACTGAATTTTTTTTCCCTTTTCTCATTAACACTAATTTAAGTTTTTTTTATTATCTCGAAGGGGAAGTACTATCAGATCATTACTTTTACACAACATGATTTGAGGATCATGACTAATTTTTTCTCTTCTTTTTTTCCCCAAAGGATTTTTTGAGGTTATTTGTTGGCTTTTAAAATGTTTTATGTATTATTTTAGTTAATATTTTAGACAGCATAGTCAAAAACACTTAACAAAGTAAAACTAACAAAGAAAGGTGTAACATGCTTTGAAAAGTCTGTCTGTTAGATACAATTTTTCTTATATGTAATGGAGCAGCTCTTTTCTTACATTATTACAAAGAATTTTAATTTCTTTCTAGGACCTTACTCATTATTAATGTAATGTACAAAGTTTCCTGCTTCTCTTTGGGGGGTTCTGAGCTTCTGTCATTTGTGCTAGTTACATGACTGATAGTAATTTTAAAAGTTGCTTAGACATCTCATCAATGAAAACTAAATAAAAAACCAGCAAAAATTATGATTTTCAACCCGTACTTAAACTCAGAGGAAAGATATCTTATGCACACTTCTCTTTTTTGTTGGTTGGTGAGCTTACTCCAAGTTTTCACCTTTCTTGAACTTGTGACTCTATCCTCTTCATCTCAGCTGTACAACACCTAACACTTGTTTTTGAATTCCTTCTTCTTTCTCAATTCTTCATGACATCTAAACATCCTGATAAAACGTATCTGTTGATATTGTCTCCCTTATTTACCAAAAGTCATTGCTGTTATTTCGTAGGGGATAGACTCAGCAACTTCTGTATGATAGTTTTGTTTAGTTCTGCCTATTAGTATTAAATCTCAAATAAAGATAAATGATGAAATATGATTAAATGTTTAAAGGTCTGCAAGATCTCATATTTTGTTGTTAATTGTGACATCGTTAAATGATGTTAATTCAGTTCATTTGGAGAACGCCTTTATAAAGTGTCCCTACAAATTAAAATGCAAGAAGGAAGAATTAAGTTTATTTGATTAATAAGGCATAAGAAAGTGAGGTTCTAATACGTGGCTAATACTAGAGGAGCTTTCAATAAAGACAGGTGGACAGAAGAAAGAGCTGTTTAGGTTAGTGTGTACATTAAATGTCAACATTTGCACTTCCCAAACAATAATATCAGGAATACCTTTCATCTTTTCTCCTAAGAGAAAGGCTAGACTTCACATACCGTATCTTTGTCTGAATTAACAAATAATCCAGCAGAATGAGCAGATCATGAAACAAATAATTGATTCTGAATTATCTAAATTTGTGTTACATATGATTCAGAGAACTTTCCTTGGACTACATCTGGTCCAGTCCTCTGGGCTAAATGTCGTCTTTACTCATATGGTTCTAAGTTGTCAAAAAGATCTGTCAATAATTTTGACCACTTTGTCTCCAAAAGGAGATGGAACGCGTTTTGTGCACCTAGTTGAGCTTCTCAATGTGTTTCCTCTGAAAGGAAGCTAATTTGTTCATAGTAAAACCACTCAGCACATTTAAGATTTAGAAGAAAGATCCGAACCAAAATTCTAATGTAGACACAACCTTTGATGTGTTAGCTGGGGAATATTTATCCCAGTTTTACACAACTCTTTTTTCATACAAAAATACCAATTTAAAATGCTAATGAGTCATTGTTGGCAGATTGTTACTCATAAAGGAAAAACCAGTTATCCACCAGCTCTGTAGAGAACAATACTGTCAACAGAGTAGAAAGAATAGCAGACATACCGTCTGGGGCAAAGCAACCATGTAAGCTAACAGCAGAGAATGTTCACTGCATTAATCTGTAGTTTTTACATTTTCTCAATCAACTTTCAGTCACTGAAAGGTTTCTGTGGCTATGTAACCCCTGAAGTGTACCCTCTCTTCCACTATTTTTGTTCTTGAAACTTCTGGAAAAATATATAAGCAACCAACTCCTTCATCTTCACTGTTTTTAAACATCTTTTTTAAACTCTTGGTATTTCAATTAAGGGCAATTCTGTATCTCCAGTGATACTGAATTAATATATCTAGAGTTAGCCATATGCTTCTCTTTGTTCTTCAGTACTACTGCATAATAATAACAACTAGACTTTCAAATTAGGTATATGATGTTTCATCTTTAAAGAATTATTTGGCTGTTTCAAGGAATTCAGCAGAGAACTTCCCTCTGTGGGCCATGGATTAAAAAAAATTTAAAATAACTTTACCATTCATCCTGAACAGTTTTAGTACAGCCTGAACAGCTGTCAAGATGAGGCTCTTCTGAAAATAATGAGAGAAATAACCCAAGCCCTGTTTTGTCCAGGACTATGCCTTCTTACATCTTTTTATGAAATGTAAGCCCTGTAAAGAAGAAAAAAAATGCCAAAAAATAATTATTCTCTTTTCGTCTGGGGTCATCTTGACAGGTTAATTAACTTTGTTGAATAATAAATAAGGTAAATCTCTGTTTTCAATAATACATTGGTATGTAGATTTGTTTCACTACTGTGCTTGTGTTTGACACTAATGACAACTAAAACAAGCATAGGCACGATTTTGCCATTTAATGTAAATATGCTGTATTCGTTTATTCTTACTCTTTTCGTCTCATAAAACAACCTGCAGAAAAGAAACCTCATTTACAGCTATGGTTTCAAAGGTTCTGACACTAAGTTATTATGCTCATTCTTCATTGCTAGAGCTGTATTTCGTGTCAAATTAGGTAATTTATTTGGTGCTCACAGGTTATTAATATCCTTCATTCCCAATCTAATTTTGTTTTTTAATATGATTTCATGTAATTATTCTTAAGTTTTGCTAGACTGCAAATTGAGAATATTGTATTTCTTATTTCCCCTCTCAAATCTGCTACACAGTAAAACCTTCACATTTAGTCTCTTTTAATATCTGTTTTTGCAGCTTTCACTTGTTTTTGCAAAAGTGGCATCTTTTGATTCAGTATTACAAGTTACAGGTTGCATTAAGACCCGAGGGTCTCATCTGGATTCAAATAACTGCTACATAGATCTTTTATATCCATGTCATAGAGAAAAATGAAACTATGATTCATCTTACGGTAGAGCACCAAAATAGAGATATAGACAATGGACAAAGCTGTCATGAAAATAGTCTAGAATATCTTAGCCTAAAGTAGTCTAGAATCCTAATTTAGTGGGAAGTCAGCTATTTACTACTAGGATATTAGAATATACTTATTTGTCACAAAGCCCTTATAATAAGAGTTTGAAATGAAAGCCCTGAGAAGCAATTACCATCAGAATTGATCATAAAAACTACCAGAATATACAGTAATAAATATGAGCATATCCTTAATGTATAATGAACATCTTGGAATTATTTTCTTAGAAAATAATTCTTTCTTAGCTTAATAGAAAAAGGTTAAAGGTAAGAATTCTACTAAAATTCATGAGAAAAAAAATAAACACCTTACTTTTAGAAGAAATGCAACAAATCCAGAATAGAATTGAAGAGAAATTAAGTAATAATTACTTGTCCAAATACAGGTGTTGATGGTGATAGAGATTTTTGTTGGTTTGGGAGTTGTTTTGGTTTTTCTTCCTCTATCCTTTTTTTCTTCCCTTGATATTGAAGAAGTAATGATAGCAACTGCTGTAAGTTGAGATCTTTATTTCCTCTGGCAAAGAACATCTCTATGGATGTGTGAAATAGAGTGGGAAAATAAAGAAAAGAATAAAAGTTCTGGAAAATATTTATGAGTCTCTAACTTTATTGGATTTTAGGAAATTTACTCAGCTGCATGAATCAGTGGAAATTCCAGTAAAGTTCTCTAATGTTCTCTTAACGGGAATTATTTATACCATGATATGCACTTTTCATAGCAAACATAGTGAACTGCTTAGCACATGAACCTACATGACAGATGTCAATTATTTTGTTTGAAAATAAAACAAATAATGTGAACCCATCATTTTGGGATGTTGGATTGTTTTGGTTTTGGGGGGTTTTTCCCTCTTTTTTTTTTGTTTGGTTTGGTTTTAATGGAGTTTTTTATACCCCTCAGTCACACTAAACTTCCTCTGGAAAGCAGAGTAAAAACTGGCAAAAAATCCTGCAAACCCCTAAGGTTTTTTCTTTTTTATTATTTCTTTTTAAATTTGAGATAAAAAATGTGTCACAAGTCTGGTATATCTTGCTTTTAAATGATATTTACTTCCTTAACACCATCACTGATTGATTTAGAATTCTATTATGCTAGAACTAGTTTCATAATACAGCTTTATAATATTCTTCATGCATTCAGATTTATTTCTTCTTCAGTTTAGAAATCTTACACAGGAATAGGACTAGGCTCTACTGTTTTAAAAATATCTTTCATTACTAGTAGTGAGAAGTTCACAATTGGTCATGCAATATAGTTAGTGCTCCAAAGATATAACTGTTATACAGAGTGGGAGGAAATAATCAAGATGGAGGGATTTGAAGTAATAGAATCATAGAACAGCCCAAGTTGGAAGGGAATTTGAAAAATTGTCTGATCCAACATTTCATGGCAAAGGGAGCTGAGATGGGACTATCTAGCAACCTGTTTAGTCACATTTTGAAATCATCCAGTGATGTGGACTCCCATCACATCCCTGGATAGGTTGTTCCAGGGAATGCTTGTTCTTCCTTCTTATGTCATGATGGAACCTTTCCAAGTGCACCTTGCACCCATTGCCCGTTGTCCTCTCCATGTGACTCCATGTGAAAAGAGAGTCCCCATTATCTTTGTAGCCCCCTTCTAAGTACTGGAACACAGTGATGAGGCCCTCCCTGAGCCTTCTCTTCTTCAGGAACTAATGCCTTCAGCCGTTCCTCATAGGAGAGGTTTTTCAGCCCTTTGATAATTTTCGTAGCCCTCTTTGCAGTCTGCATCATTCAGCCTGGCAAGCACTGAGTAGAGTGGAATGATCACATCTCTACCGCTGCTAATAATGTTTCTGCAAATGTAGCCCAGGAACCATTTTGCCTTCACTGTTGCAGCCACACACACTGATGACTCACGGTCAGCTTCTTGTCCACCAGGACCCCCAGGCCCCTTTCAGTTCTGCTGCTCCCCAGCCACACAGATCGTGGCCTGCTCTGGGCTCTTTGGTTGTGTCATCCCAGGAGCAGAACCTTGCAGGTGTTTTTGTTAACCTCATACAGTTCTTGCTCACCTGCTCCTCCAGCCTGTCCAGGTCTCTCTGTAAGATGTCTCTTCCTTCTCACATGTCCACCTCACCACCAATCTGGTGTCATCAGCAAACTTGGTGAGGCTGCTTTCAATCCCATCATCCAGTTAATTTATGAAGATATTCAACATCATGGGACCCATTACTGATCCTTAGGGAATCCTGCTTGTGATAGGATTCCAGCCTGAGTGAAAACTATTGATCATCACCCTTTTAGTGCAGCCTGTCAGCCCATTCTCTATCCATCTTAAAGACCACCTACCCACCCAATCTGTATCTTGCCCTTTTGTGCAGGAAAAGACTGTGGGAAATGGTGTTGAATACTTTGCTGAATTTCAGGTAAGCAACATCCACTACCCCTCTCCTTGTAAATAGTAGATGTTGAAGAAGGTCAAAAGAAAAGAATAAAAAAGAAAGAAAAAAAAAGAAATTCAAAAGTCAAAAGAAGTCAAAACTAGGGTCTGAGAGGTTTATGACAATGAAAGGAAGTAAGGTAAGAGGATGGGATTTTTGAATGACCTTAAATTTTCTGGAATGAGACTGGGATGTTACTGCAAGAGATACAGATGATTTGCTATGAATTTTCACCTGTTGAAGTTGCATGGGTTTTTTAAAATCTACACACAGTTGCAGAAACTGCACTGTGATCTTAGTTACCTCACATGTTGAATTGCTTCAGTTTTATTCTCTCTGCACAGGAAACAGATTGACCTTTCTGGGGAAGTATTCTGCTTCCACTCTGCCATAAAGCAACTGCCATAAAGCAACACTAAATTTTTAATTAAGAACCAAGCCATATATTTTAATTAAATGCAACTAAAAAAATATTTCCTTGATCATGGTCTGAATCACTGCAGACTGTCTGGTTGCACTTTTGATAGAAACTAATCTTTTACAACTTAGTTTTTATTCCTCATCTGGTTAGTCCTGTTTATAATCAGAAATATGATAGGATAGGGAAATTAATTCCTTTGGGGCATTTTCAAAAATGTCTACTGCATGCTGAATGGATTATGAATTTCTTGGACAAGCAAGAAATACTCTGCCAAAATTTTTTTAAACATGTGTCCTACCATCTTGTCCTAGAAAACATAAATCTCACGTATACCTATTTTTTACATAAGACTGAGGGAAACAGAGGGAACAAACAAGGGAAAATATAGCCTTGAACAGTACCAGATTTGGACTCCTGCTAACTACACAGAAGTCAAATTGCAATCATCAATTTAATGTCTGTGGACGTTCATATACTACCCATACTGTAAATTCTGATTTTGTCATGATTCATACAATGAAATATAATACAAAGCTCAAGTTGTAAGAAAATGTAAGATTTTCAATTTTTTTTTTTTTTTAATAGGAAGTTTCTAGCCCCAAATGAATGAGGCAAAATGCAGAAAAAAATACATCAGAGTATTGGAAGCATTTAAAATTTCAAAGGAAAAAACAATCCAAACTATATTGGTTCTAAATGTCTTATCAGCAATCCCATGCTTTGGAGATTTGTTTATGGGGGTTATTTGAGGAAAAGTAGAAGAGAAAGGGAGAGCAGAGGAGTTTGGGTGGCTGTTAGTTTGGGTTTTTTTTTTTAAAGTACTAGCTGAAACACTGCTCAGTTTTTTTGCTTGTCTTACTCTTCTTTTTGCAGTGAGTTCTCTACCATATGTCATAGTCTTCATGAAGTCAGCTATTAGAAGACTTGCCCATTACCACATTTTTTGCTGAATCACAGTGCCCATTTTCCAGAATTCATTACAAAAAATAGTAACTACACGTAGTTTGGTTTTTTTCCCTGCCTCTCTCTAGACTAAACGTCTCTTTTTGACTTTCATACTGAAAATACAGTATTTCTCATATTTTGAGAATACAGAGTAGAAGATTAGGCCTAGGCATAGAAAGATTTTTGGTTGCAGGACATTTGGCGGCTGCTGTGCTGACTGTCTTCAACCAAAGGATGTTAATCTCTTTGGGATTGCACTGGAATCAATAGGAGAGAAAGAATGGAAAACAGTACAGAGAGTCCAATTCCAACAATAAATTATCCAAGTTATTTTTTTTATATTGTAAGGAGGCTATATTTATAATGTCCACATGGATTAATGTCTATAATGTTTATATTATTTTTATTTATGTGGAATTTTTATATTTAGTCAAATGTATGATGCTTTAATGTTACCTTTTTCATTCAATCATACCCAAAATAAAACTAAGGTAAAAAATATAGATTTTTTTTTTACATGCTACAATAAAAAAGGAATTATTCATATTTTTTTAAGGAAATTTGGTGATATATATGACATTTAATCTCTTTGCTACATCGTCTTTTTGCAATTTTTTATATGTGTACAGTTCTACCTATACAAATGCATTACTGCTGTTTTCACCAAGCTAATAAAAATAAGGCTTTGAATTAAGTCAATAAAAAACCCTGGAAAGATATTCAACATTTCTTTGGTTTAGTTAAGGAGGTTTATTTAAAATTTCTCTGGCATATTTACTGATATATTTTTTCTTTTTTTTTTTTTCTTTTTCTTTGCTGTAAACAAATGTAGCTGGTCACTGTGGTATTCCAGATCTTATAGTCAATGGACAAGTAATAGGAGAAAATTATGGATATAGAGACACAGTTGTTTACCAGTGCAGTCCTGGTTTTCGGTTGATTGGTTCTTCTGTAAGAATATGTCAACAGGATCACAACTGGTCTGGTCAGCTTCCATCCTGTGTGCGTAAGTAAGCATGGAAACACATGCTGATTTATGTTACAGGAATATCTGTGTCAAACAAGATGAGAACTGAATGATCCTCAAAAGTATGTGGCCACATAAAATCTATGATTCATCTATCAGGTGAAGTTGTGTTGTCACTTAAAATTTCCACTACATCTTTTGGCTACTGAATACCTGCTGTTATGGATATGAAACTTCTTCTAAAAGTGATAGGACTCAGGAATGCCAGTACTCAAATTTGAAAATGGCTTTATGACCCACAGTGGCTTTTGGAAATCTTTAATGTACATTTACTTTCACTGTTCTAGTTAGATAAGTAAATATTGTTGAAGTATACTGTCAACACTGAAGATTAAAATGTTTTCTTTACCAAATTAAATTTTCTTTTCTTCTTCTTCCTCGTAGACATGCTGTTACTTTGATTTGTAGTTTTGGGGCTTTTTTGAGCGAATATTGTGCTTTCTTAATGAGGTTTCTTTTGCATGATAAGTGTGTCAACGCATCACATGAAAGACCTTTGAGTAATAACAAAAAATGCTGTATTTAATTTAGGAAAATTTGAGATTCCTCTAAGCACTTTAAAGTAAATTACCACTATTTTTCAGGTTCAGTAATATTAGTGTATTGAAACTGTATTAATCTGCCTCCAAAGATTTTATAGCTCCATCTTTGTAGCAGAAATTCTCTTAATGCCAAGTCATAGTACACAATGGTAATTCATTTACTCTGTGATGTTTCGTTTTTTATTTTTAATTACTGATTAACTTTTTTTTTTTATCAACAGTTTGTTATAAAATAGAAGAAAATGTTTGCAAAATGTTTTTGGATCATTTTGTGAATATTAATTTGTGTCTGATTTTCCTTACTTTTTTTCATTTGGTTTTTGTGGGTGCAGAAAATAAACTTTACTATTTGTAGTCAGTTTCTGTGTAAACATAAGAAAAATTTCACTGTGCCCATATTTTGGGTTTTTTTCAAAAAATAATCATAAATTTATAGTTTCACTAAGTATTTAGGCCACAAAGATAAAATATTGAGCTGATATTAAGACACAAATTTGTAAGAAATAATACCTGAGGAACTAAGGTAGCGAAATATTTTCTTTCAATTTCAGACTTTATGAAAATCTAGTGCTTATTTTTCTCGTGCTTCTTCAGAAGGGTTTTCTTCATTTGCTTTCATTACTGCATGTCAAATTCTATTCAGTTTATTTAAAAATTTAAGTTCTTGAACATGAATACATTGTGGAAAGTATGCAGTATCTTATAATATCAAAACTTGAAAATAGTATTATGTAATGATTATCTATTGTATAACAAATAATGGAAAGTGATAACACCTTGTTCTGTTTTTTGGGGTTTTTTGATTGGTGCTATGCTAGCCATCAGCTGTGGTCACCCTGGTAGTCCTATTTATGGAAGAACAAGTGGAAATGGTTTCAACTTCAATGATGTTGTGACATTTTCATGTAACACGGGGTATGTTATGCAAGGACCAACCAAAGCACAGTGCCAAGCCAATAGGCAGTGGAGCCACCCACCTCCAATATGCAAAGGTAAGAATGCAGCATTTACAGGTTTCTAACTAAATGGTGTAAAATTACCGCTGAAATATAAACAGAAGGTAAAGGAGCACTGTCAAGACAAAGTGATTCCTCTCTCACTAACAGAGAGACTGATTAACTAACTTAATAATCTTATTATTAAAGATGTTTTGTGATTCTATGATTTTTTACACTCAGGTTGCCAGGATAATGGTTGCAGAGAAACTTTTTTATGTGTCTGTAGATTGTATTGCTTTTTTAAAAATTGTTCCTACAAGTTACTTAAGCAAAATTATGGAGAATAATTAAGAGCTTAAATCCTGAAATAATGTTCTGTGCATTTTTAGCCAACATAGTTCTAATAGACATATAAGAAAACCTACTTTTTTTTCCTTTTATGTTTCCATTGGTATTCCACCGAGCATCTTGACTTTGAAGATTGTTATTCTAATTCATTCGCATTGTCCATTTGTGTTGGTTCTCAATGTTCTAGATATTATATGTAAAATTCTTTCACTTAGAAAAATAATATTATGAAATAAGTTCTGTTTGAGTTTTCATAAGCAGTTTTAGAAAAGTTTTGTCACTCCTCCCTTTTTAAAATCTCATATGTGATTTTAAATAATTGGTTTTATTTAGAAAATGTACTTTTTGCTGTAACCTGCATGTACATATGCAGAAATTCTAATGTTTGTTTTTCAACATCTTCTCTGCAGCTTCTATGGATTTTTATCTATACATAAACTAAATCATGTTGTTTTTATAGCAATTTTATTGACTGTATTCTCTTTCCAATTGGTATTCTCCACTTTCATTTGATCACTTTCCCCTAAAATATGCTGCCAAATAATTTACAGAACTTATATTTCCAAGGGACTCTTCGTTGATGAGAAGATATTATTTTCTAAATTTACAGTACTAAACATGTACCGTGTGTTTAGGGTACCTACTTAATCTCATTTTCAATCCAGTTGCTATCAGTCACCTTGGTATTCTGGTATTACAGATTAATGTGTCAAAGTGTCTGATAACTTATTGGCATGTAGGGTTGGTAAATATGTTGATCAGGTTATTCTTTGGAATTTTACACAGTCCTGGACTTGTATATTGGTTTTAGAAGAGAGTTTAAAAACAAAAAGATCTAATCTTGTGTTGGGCATCATTAATCATGTCTGCAATGTGCAGGGAAATCCATTCTAATGAATATGATTTTATTTTATTTGCTTTGAAGTTGCATAATAATAATAAAAGTGTTACCTTGCATATTTGTAAACTGCCAAAAATGCAGTATTATAGAAAAGGCCGCACACTTTTGTGAAGACTTTGCTTTTGTCGCATAATTTTTTCATATAAATTCAGCAGTGTACTTGCTGTTGTTATACTGTTTACAGCTTTGCTAAATATCTAGTTTCTTAGCCAACCATAATAATGGTGGAAAACTGTTGAAATGGTCAAAGTTCCTTGTATTTTATTTCAAATGTTCACTACTCCCGATTAATGAATAAATTATTTTCATTACTTTAAATACATGCTTAGTAACATGAACATGGACAACACTCTCGAGCATATGGTGTTATCCTTGGAGCTGTCCTGTGTAGGGCCAGGAGCTGGACTTCAATGATCCTCGTGGGGGAAAATAAAGACAGAAATGTAGCTCAGATTTTCCTCCAAAAAAAAAAAAAATCAATATTGTCCATCAATTTAACTAACAAAATGTTCTATCATTTACTGTTAAAGAAGTCAAATACAAGCAGAAAGCTATTTCTGTCCTTGGAAAAGGTGTTTTCTAGGCTTAGGGTACCAATATTTGAGAACTACTAGAAGAAGCACACAAGTAGACTACAACATTTACAGTAGTGGCTAGAGAGGACATGAGCCACAAAATTACTACATTTAATGATTTAGGTGGGAAAAACGATCTTGAATTGCATCTGGCAATACTGTTTTTCCTTTGCAGATTACAGAGCTTTTCAGCATATTTTGATAATTTTATATACACACATCCATGCACATCTACCTCTGAAATTCAACAAATATGAGTGCAGGGTCCTGCACCTGTGGAAGAGTAGCCACAGTAACCCCATGCACCAGTATAGGCTGAGAGTGGCCTTCTGGAAAGCAGCTCTGCAGAGAAGGACCTGAGGATCCTGATACACAACAAACTTTCCATGACCCCAGCAGTGTGCCTGTGTGGCCATTAAGGCCAAAGTTGTCCTGGGCTGCATTAGGAAAAGCATTGCCAGCAGGTTGAGGGAGGTGATCCTGTCCCTCCACTCAGCCCTGGTGAGGCACATCTGGAGAACCTGAAGTGGGTCCAGTGGAGGGCTACAAAGGTGTTTAAGAGACTGAAGCAACTCAAAGATAGCTGTAAGGCACTAAAATAAAAGGGGAAAAAGTCCATCTTCAGAAGTTTTCAAAAATGTAAATTTTAAAGTAGGTAAGGACTCAAAAAATTCATCATTATTCTTAACCATTAAAGTTAACCTCTATTTTTAAAAGCTCATACCCACTTGTAGGGATATGTTCTTATTCTATCAGATTCACCACAGTCTTACCTAACTGACCATGTGCCCTTTAGCTCAAACCATGTCTTAAAGGTGACCCATTATCAAAGTGTTAGCATAGGAACATAAGTATATTTGCATTTCTGTGTGAGTTACACCAAAGGAACATCTAGCCCCAAAATATGTTTCTATTTGTGGAAAATAGTGTATGTCAAGGCAGGAATATAAATTCATTTTATTGGTATGTTCAGTCACTTTTAGTAGCCAATAATTTTACGGTATCATCACATTATAAAGAAGTATTTCCTTTTATTTGCTCTGGGTTTACCATCTTCTGGCTTTAGTGTCTCATCGTTTCACGTCTTCTTCCTAATTCACTACCATTATATAAAAAGTTAGGGTTTTTAAAACCAGGATGTGAACACATTGGATATTTCTTATACAAAGAATAGGAGACCATTTTAGGAGACCGTATTTCTATGACTCTCAAACCTGTGCTCTTTTTTCTTTTTAGTGGTCAATTGTTCTGATCCTGGAATTCCTGCAAATTCTATAAGAGAAAGTAAAATCGAACATGGAAATTTCACGTATGGCACAGTGGTATTTTATGACTGCAATCCTGGATATTTTTTATTTGGCTCTTCAGTTTTAATTTGTCAACCAAATGGCCACTGGGACAAACCTCTACCTGAATGTATTAGTAAGTAGATAATGAGTTTGCTTCTACAAAGAATGTGGATAGACTAGGTATTATTTTACACATTTCCATCAGACTCATGACAGCAATTACTATAATCATATTTATATACATTTGTGTGTGTGCAGTACTGATGCAGAGTCTCAGCAGCTGCTGAAGTAGCAGTTTTATTCTTATTGTATATAGCAAATAACGTCGAATACTTACTAAATGCAATAGCCGAAACAAACATCTTTGAATGCTCCAGCCTAATAATCCCTGATAGCAGGGATAAAAGGTCAAAACCTGTCCGTTGAATTTGCCAATATGTGGCTTCCATTGACCATAGAGTTCTTATCACACTGAAACTTAAAACCTACAGTATGCAATCATTGGCTTATATCAGGACAGTAATTTCTGGACTTCCCTTGGGACAACAGTAAGATTAGAGTATATATAAAGATAACAAGCAAGGAGTAATAGCACTGTAGAACACCTAATATGTCCTCTGGACAATGTCCTCAGTTTACCACACTAATAGATGTACCTGAACATCATACTCATATGCAACCTATTCACTAAGGCAGATGGATCAGCACAAGTAAGTTATTTTTATTCTGGCTTGTCATGAACCACTTTCTAACTGTGATGCAGATATAGCCAGAGATGTTTCTTATGTTTTTAATTGGCTGGGACAGCTGATTTACTTGGTTCTATTAGTCTGTGAAAACTGGTTTAGGATCAATTTTTTTACTAAAAAAGGATTCTCTTCTAGGGAGTAAAGGAAAAACAGGCTAAAGGTTCCTTATTCAGGAATCATGGAATGATATTTGCAATATTGTAAATATTTGTTCTTAGTAGGCTTCACTAGTTCTACTATTATATCTCTAAAAATAAGAAAAAAATAAACTTTTTCTATTTTCTTATATTGCTAAAACTTTCAGTTATGGAACTTGTCCCTTTCTTTGATGGGATAAGTAGCTTGATTGCAAGTCACAATTAAAGTTTCTATTGGTTTAACATTAAATTTAAAGGCAACATTACCCTTTCAGAAAGACAAATATTGCTTAATAGTAAAATACCTCCAAAGAGAAATTAGTTTAAAAGTAAAGTTGCGAAGATTTCTTCTTTCTACATTTATATTTTAATCTCTCAGTCATTTTTATCTGAATTGTCACAAGTAATTTAGTAATACATCCTTTACTCTTTTTTTAAAAGAGCTTTGGGAGTAAAAGTGCTATATGTACTTTTGAAAGGGCATCTTCTGCTTTATTTGTGTCATTTATATAGAGAAGTCTGTGAATTCTATCTAAATGGTATCCATGATATTTTGTAATCATAAGCTTAACAAAACTTTTTATGAGCCTTTTTTTAAGAGCTTCTGGAGTGTTTTGCAAATCATCCCTGGAATGAGACTTTTTAAAATGGCATGTATTGATAGCACAAGGGGTAATGGTTTAAACTAAAAAGGGTTAATTTAGATTAGATATAGAGAAGACTTTTTTTTTTTTAATGAGAGTGGTAAAATAGAAAGGAAGAAATGAATTAGTATTAGAAAAAAAAGAAAGAAATTCAATCAACTTTTCATGTGAAATCCCAGCCCAAAAACATTAATATCAAATCAAAGTTTGTAGAATGCATAATCAAGTTAAGGGTAATATTAAGGGCCCTATAACTTTTTAAGTCAATTATTAGGGATCCAAGTCTTTCAGACATAAGTGTAAAAGGAAAAGTGTGTATATGAAAGCCCAAAGCTGGAAACTGTAAGGCACCAGTATGAAATTAACTGTGTCCTGTATGACATCTGAATATGGCAAAAGAATCAATCAACACTAAAGATAATAAAATATTCTGAAGAACTGTGAATGTTTTTCACAAGAAAAAGGTCTCTTTTTGTTGAAGCCTGACCAACATGCCTTTTTATTAACAATGTTCTAAGTGTTGATTTTCAGCAATCATCCATAAGTGATAGAATTCAGTTAGAAGCAATTGATTAAAAAATAGCATGCTGACAAGAAGTTCTTGTTATGTAAAGGTGACTATTCTGGCCATTTTACTCAAAGTCCTCAAAGCCTGCCGAATGGTCACAGGGGTTAGTGACACTAGATAGGAATCAAAGTCAGTCAATAACTTACCACATTCCTAAATCCTTTGTGGTCCTGTCAGAAACGTTTTGCGCCATGAAAGTTGGACCTTTGGGAGAACATGTCATTAAATGCAAATCAGTATATACATAAATTAAAGCTCTAAGACCAAAAATAACCATTTAAGAAAGACAAATTGTCACACATGATTTTGGTCTTATGCTGTATTGTACAATCATTGTACTGTTGCATATATCTGAAATGCCATGGAATTGAACATATTCTCAACCCTGATCAGGCTTCTGATCTGGATTTTTTTTTAATAAAAACATCCTACTGAAAATAGTATTTATCACAATGAAGTTTTGATAAAAATTACAGTTGTATGATTTAGCGACCTGTTCTACTACACTGATATTTGCAGCTCTAATTTGTGGGCTTCTTGGTACATAGATACAGATACATCTGGCCAAGATAATCTACATGCCATGAACAGGTGTAAGATATAAAGAAATCAAACATCAGGCCTAGATTCAGTTTGTGTACATAGTGAATTTGGTTTATGAATTTTTAACTGTGCATTTCCCAAAATTGATTTATTTAGCTTGCTTTTAAATTAACTCCTTGCTCTACGTTATTAAAAGAGAGATGTTCCCCTTTCCCCAAACCCTAAAAATATTGACCCCTTCACAAAGTTTATATGTGCAGATATGAAAATGAAAACTACAAATTGTTTGATCAGTGATAATAACCTTCTTTTATCTCCAATAATTATGCATTGTAGTGATTGACTGTGGACATCCTGGAGTTCCTCCTAATGCGGTCCTGTCTGGAGATAAATACACCTTTGGTTCTACTGTTCATTATACCTGCACAGGGAGACGATCACTCTTAGGGCAGTCATCTCGCACGTGTCAGTTAAATGGACACTGGAGTGGATCTCTTCCTCATTGCTCAGGTAATATTTGTGAATTAATCCTGAAGTTGTTTTAAATTCATTTTTCTTTTTCAGAAGGCCGTTCAAAAATCTGTAAAGTCATGTATAAAACTGAATTACCATCTCACTAGAAGTAAAAAACGTAAAACCAAAATTTGCATGAAGTATTAGCAAGAAAATAAACTGGAAGTAGACTTTCTTAGTGGCACTTAATATGAACAAAAAATTCCACATTCAATTGACTGTTAACCAAACCAGTTTGTTTTGAAAATATTTTTATGTGATTTCTGGAAAGAGTATTCATTTCCACAGTGAAATCTTGCAACATTGTCTCTTCAAGATGATGGGTTAATTTTTTTATTTTACGTTTTTTCTTTTAACTTTTAAAATGTATAGTGGCTTGATGATACCTCAGATATAACTTGATTGTGTAATACATCCATCTATATAATAAGACCAAGTGGGCTCCACATAATTTAAAGATAGGATGCTCAGTTTCTGAGAGAACACCATCTAATCCTTGTAATAGTTTAGCCCTCGCTGAGGTCAAGGTAAGTTTTCTGAAAAACTTATTGCTTAGGAATATTGTGTTTCACAACTTCAGTTTGATTCACTTTAAGAGCAGTGATCAAGTAAAAAGCAGAAATCCAAGTCACACACTAATTTGGGATTTGATTAAATCCCATTTGTTATTGCAGATTATGTAAACAAATACTGTGATAAAGGTTAACCCTGTTATCAATTTTAATTCTCATTAAATACTGGTGGAAGTTCTTTCTTTTTCCGCTTATGTTTCATTATATATTTGACGAAATCAGAGGAGTTTTGAATCTTATTTAAAGCTATGTAATTCCAAGAACTTAGACATGTTCAATGGCAGAAAATAAGAAGAAAACAAGTGACATGATTTTCTGGGATTAGAGCTGTGCCAAAACTAGAGGTGAAGATAACTGATATGCAAATCTGGCTATGCTATACTAGTTTCACACTTAAAATCCAAAGTTCTTTACAGTATTAGTAAATAATAGAATCATAGAATGGTGGAAGTCAGAAGGACCTTTACAAATTATCTAGTCCAACCTCCAGTCATAGGTGAGGATATCTTCCACTAGCATCATAGAATGGTTTGTGGTGGAAGGGACCTCCAAAGATCATCTAGTCCTCCCTTTTTGCAGTGAGAAGGGATGTATTCAAC
Source organism: Eulacestoma nigropectus (assembly GCA_013397775.1). Classification (NCBI taxonomy): domain Eukaryota; kingdom Metazoa; phylum Chordata; class Aves; order Passeriformes; genus Eulacestoma; species Eulacestoma nigropectus. Next base: position 703,067 of record VZTE01004626.1, read on the forward strand.
TAGATCAGGTTACTCAAGGTCCTGTTAAACCTGACCTTGAACACTCGCAGGGATGTTGCTTCAAGTTCTCTCAGCAGCCTGTTCCAGTGACTCACTGCACGCATTGTAGGAAATGTCTGCTTTATGCCCAATCTAAACTTAGCTTCTTTCAGTTTAAAATTGTCCCCTCTTGTCCTGTCACTACAGACCTTGATAAAAACCCACTCTATATCTTTTTTCTATATTTTATGTATTGAAAGGTCACAATAAGGTCTTCCGGAAGCCTTCCTTTCTTCAGGTCAAGCAGCCCAAATCCTTTCAGCCATTTTGCACAGAAGAGGTTCCAGCCCTCTGACCATATTTATTAACTTCCTCTGGACGTGCTGTAACAGGTCTTTGTTCCTGTTGTACTGGAAACCTCAGAAATGGATACAGTAGTCCAAGTGGAGGTCTCACATATTCCAAAAGTTTTTTGGTTTTTTTTTTTCTCCTGCCATCTTCTCTTCAGTGTATTCAGTTTTACACTGATTATCAGCTGCAGGTTCAGAATACAAAATTTTACAGCCCATGGCAGAGAAATAGTTGAAAATTAGTATGAAACATTAAAATAGAGCTTCTTGGTTAAAATATTGCATTAAATTCTAAAGTGTTGGAAAAATTTTTCAATATATGAACCTTCTCCTGCAAGCTCTCAGGAACCTAGAATGTGAAAAAACCTAGAAAAATGAACACCTAATTTAATCCTTAAACTTTCTATGAATAAAGCAGGAGGAAATTTGCCACAATTAGTACAAAGATCAAGTTCTTATAACCTGTGATTTTTAAAGGTATGCACTAGAAATCAAACTTTAAGGTAAAATAATCTTATTTAATGAATAATGATATATTCATGTGTTTTCAAATTAGGACTATTTTAATGAAAAGTGTTTTTACAGTTAGCATAAATCCATATTTCTTTGGGGGAAAAAATCCTCTTTAGATAAAATCTAAGGCTACTTACTGTAGTTTTTCATAGTATTTATAAAAAGAACTATTTTAAAATATAACTTGTGAATTGCAAAAATAATTTAAGAAATAGACAAAAGTATCAAGGAATACAGATTGGAAGCCTAAAAATACACATGAAAATATCAAAGCAGCCCTACTGAAAACAGGACTGTTCTATAGCATTTCTCCTATTAAGTTAAATAAGTGTTGAAATGTCTTGGGATAAACAATAGTGAATAAGGTACAGGAAAATATTTTTTTTTCTAATTATTGTTTTTGTACCTACACATAGGAAACTCTAATCAGATCTAATTCATTTTTCTTAATACTTGAAGAAACATTTCCTTGACATAGGAACATTTAAATGTTAATCATAATGAATCAGATTGTACAGAATACAAACTCTTACTTTCTTTAACTGTACTGTACCAAACTATGATTCTTAGTAAAATTTTGAGGTTTTTTTTTCAAAGCTTATATCTGAAATGCTTTCTCATTATAAAATAATTTGCAGTTCATGATACAGAATTTCTATATTTTGCATCTAAAATGTGTAAAATCATCAGCTTTCATTATTAGTCTTTACATGGATTTCTTCATTTTTAAAGCATATTAAAGCCTTAAAATTTGTATGTTTGTTGATATTATTTACTGTATGTAATATAGAATATTTAACTGAGAAAAGATACTGCATACTTGTCCTTTTAGTATATGAAAAAGATTAAAAAAATGAAACGCTACATCAGTGAACATAAGGCAACTAAATTTTGTCACATCATCCCTATGACAGTTTCTTGTAACATGACATTGAGCTAGAAGGAATTGTCATGTTCCAATGATATATACTGGCATTCAGAAACAGTTTTCAATTGTCATATGCATATCAGATGGAGTCAGAAATTTTTTGCAATGTAGAATTCCTCGTAAATACAGCAAAGGTTGTAAGTAGTCTAAATACCCTCCATTTCATCAGGATTAAATGTCAGCTGAGAATTTGTTACACATGTGAGTGAAGGATGGCTCATAACTAACTGTAAAAATAATTTAGTTGAGTCTGCATGAGCTAATAAAAATAAGTTCTCTTAGACTTCATCACAATCTACAACCTCCTCATGAGGGGAAGAGGAGGGGTAGGCACTGATCTCTTCTCTGTGGTGCCCAGTGATAGGACCCGAGGGAATGGCCTGAAGTTGTGTCAGGGGAGTTTTAGGTTTGATATTAGAAAAAGCTTCTTCACCCAGAGGGTAGTTGGGCACTGGAACAGCTTCCCAGGGAAGTGGTCACAGCACCAAGCCTGACAGAGTTCAAGTGTTTGGACAAGGCTCTAAGGCACTTGGTGTGACTCTTGGGGATGGTGATGTGCAGGGATAGGAGTTGGACTCGATGATCATTTTGGGTCCCTTCCAACTCAGCATATTTTGTGATTCTTTGATTCCATCGCATCCTGATGTGATTAGTTATTTAGGAAAATTATTTCTGTAACCTTCAATCAAAAGAGCTGGCGGTTAACCTTCCTAAAATAAATAGTCTAATAATCCATAGTAATAATTAGGCATCAGAAAAGAACACGTGATTTCACTTAGAGGAGGAAAACGTGATTTCTATCTGGCATAGCAAATAACCTATTTTCATAATAAAATTCTTTTAGGCATAATGTCAGGTAACTTGGCAAAAACTGAACTATTATTGTGGAGACTTTACAAGTATAGAATAATGAGTAGGCCCTGTTCCAATTTTGTCATAATCTAACTAAATACTACTAGAAAATGTAAGATACAGCTTCCCAAAACAACAAAAAAACCCCCTCTCAATCTAGGAAATTTTAAAAATTATTTCAAAAATATGAAGCAGACTTTTTTCAAATAGAGGGTTGTTAAGTCACCTAAGTACCTTGGACATAAATTTTTTTGAAAGCTTATAGAATTTTTTTGCTCTAATTTGGAACTATTTGCAATTTCTTTTTAAACAGGTCTGGCAAGCTCTTTTATGGATCTGTGTCACATAATGAAATGGGTAAACAGAGAACAGCCTAACTTCTGAGTCTGAGATTTTGAACCAGACAGTTAGCCCTTATAGTTGAGCATATTTGTTATTTCTGAAATCATTTAAATACATAGTACCATGTACTTCTTAGACATACTGGACTAAGCCAAGTGTTTGCTCATGCACCATAGTTAGCAAAGCAAAGTAAGGTGGTTCTACTCCTCTTCCCTCACTATTCAGTTCTGTACTTACTTTTGTCAGTAGAGTTGTGTCCAGCCCTTCACTCACAACAGCATTTTTTTACACATACACAGTGCCAATTAAGGCAGCAGAAGCTGTTTTTCTCTGCATATATGACTCCAGGGTCCTAACTTCTCATAGAACCCCTCTATAGTGAGTTTGTCACTTTTGGTCTTTTGCGTATTTAGAGTTTGCAAATTTTTTACTATTTCTATGTAAAAATTTCTCTTATTACTGCAATTTAAGCTTAGATAAACCTCAGAAAAGTATGGCAACTCTACATAACACATTATTTACGTAATTGGATTAATTCTTTCTACCTGATTCTTGAAATTTTTCATCTTTATTTACAATAGTGTAACTAATTACAAAGTAATGCAGATATTCTGTCCAAAATACTATTATGTTTGATTTATTTTTTTTCTAGAAGACATTAAAATTTTTTGCAAGTTGTTGGAAAAAAACATGGGCTATGGGGAAAAACCTGAACAGTGGAGCTCCAAGAATTCCAAAATTTCAACTCTTCAGTATTGAAACACAGTAATATAATATACCTTCATCTCTTTTTACATAGAAAACTATCTTAAAGATCTATAAAAAAAAAGATGATCCTAAGTTAATATTAAAAGATTCAAATAAATGACCTGCTGTCCATATGGTGTGTTACCTAGAACTTCCTAAAAGTTCTTATCATAACTGAAGATTTAGATTTATAATCTTAGATATTATTATTACGTTTTTATCATTACTACTGTTGATTATTCTAACATTTATATACAACAGATAGCCTTTAACATTATTAATTTATTTATATATAAATATAAATATTTATATATGGATTACCCTCTATCTTAGAATTCTCTAAAACATTTATATCTGAGGGAGATTTTAGCTATCAGGCGATTTTGAAGTGATGTTTCAACATTTCTAAAATTCAGGAAAATGCTTCATGTCTAGTGCACATAACGTTGACTAGAACTTTCATTCAATGGTAAAACTGTTCAAACTCTAGTGATATCATAAAACTGAGAAATATTTTATGAACACTAGTTACACACAAACAAGAAAATTGTCTTTGCAATCAGGACCTTAGTTTTCCTCAGAATTCCGTATTTTAAATCAAAAATGACCAAGGTTTTTGCTTGTCTTTTTTTCCACTATTTTGTTTGATAATTCTGTTATCAAAATTTAGCATGGTATTAGGGGAATTTGAGAAAATTACAATTAGTTTTCTGTATTTCTATAAAATAAGTACAAAAAAGTAGTGGAGGATCAAGTAATTTTCTAATTATAGGGACTCACACGCACTGATATATATGGGGATTTTTAAAAATAATATATATACACACTTATTTATAAATACATAGAGACATGCATTATAAATGCAGTATCATCATAATATTTCATACTTATTCTGATCTTTGTGCTCTAAAATCTAGGGGATACAGCTGGTTCTTGTGGTGATCCAGGTATCCCAGGCCATGGGTCTAGAGAAGAAAACAATTTTAAAATTAAAAGCACGATACATTTCAGCTGTGATATTGGATATACCCTCCATGGTTCAGAAGAAAGAACATGTTTGGCAAATGGAAGCTGGACAGGAAGACAACCTGAGTGCAAAGGTAAATCAAAGATCCACGCAATTTTTAAACTGTGTTTTTAATACTGTTGATCAGAAAAGCAATTTTGCATTGCCAACTTTGTGTTGTGTATAAGATGCAGTTGTTTTGGATTGACAATTGAATTTTTTCCTATAAGTTGTTGCACTATAGCAGTGGCTTGGCATCGGGTGACAAATTTGAAACCAGTTCCTGGCACCCGTGAAACTGCATGTTTACATGTTTTGGGGAAAAAAAAAATAGATAAACCTCCAGAATTCAATTTTTTGATGACTATTGTTTCACTTAAAAATATCACCATAACCTGAACTTTAATCACAACAATTATACACCTGAATTTCAGAAAAAAGAGCTCAGTTTTAGGAAAATGTCAGAGTCGGGATTTCTTTAGATTTATACATGGATGTATAAATTATTGACTTGAAATTTCATTTAATAATACTGTTGACATTATTATTTTTCAATAGAAAACAAAATGCTGAAACAAGTTTATTTGTAAAAAATAATTCTGGAAATTTCAAAGTAGATGAATTTTCATAACAGAAAGCCATAACAGAAAGCTATAATTATGAAGAATCATTTATTGCCTAAATTACCTTGCTTCAGAATAGGAAATAATTCTCAACAGATTCTTTAGCAAATCAAAGTGTCTTGAAAAGATGAAAATAATTTGAGAACCTGTACTCTTATTTTCTACTTTATCACTGTTGGCTGTGTTTTCTGTATGAAAGAGTAATTTCATTTTAAAAACTTGTTTCATAAACTGGTTTTGCAATATTCTTTCTGCTGAAAGAATACATTAAAAAAAATTGTGTATGGATATATGTGTGTGCGTGTGTGTGTATGTATATATATATTTATATGGTTTTTGTTGATATCCAAAGGGATATGCTTTGCCCAACTGTACCATCTGCCATTTTTCTTTGACCTCATCTGTTACAGAAATAAATAAATTAATATACATTTTAAGATAGTTTTGATGCTATTTCTTTCTTGAAATGATAAGTATAGTTCACAGAAACATATAGGTGTGGGTAGTGCATGCAGAGCTATATTGGTCTAGTTCAGGTCATATAGATTAGACGTATATATGTGTAGTCACATAAGGACACATTCAAATTCCCAGGCTGAGCATTGAAGAACTGGGAAACATCAGGGTTCCACCTGCCTGTGAAGTAGTAGTTGACTCCATTCAGTGCTTTGAATGAGGAAGAATATTTTGGTGATGCTAGAAATGCATGATTCAGATTAAATCTAAAATTATAATTGTAGATCAGATATTTTCTTACAATTGGAAGTTTGTATTTGCAGCTAAATTAGCTTTTCTCTAATGCAGATTAGAAAGCTACATTTGTAGGTTATGTTTCTCTACAAACCAAAGGGGAAAAAAATAGTAATTCATGCACACAGTTTTTTACTGTACAATGTGCCTTAAGAGTAGGTGGTGTAACTTACATTTTTAAGGACAAGAGAATGGATTTCTACCAAATAACTATGCTGGCAGAAGGATTGTTCCTGCTCCCATTTTTTCTATCTCAAAAATCCTCTACTACATTTTGAAAATTTTTCACATTTTCCTTTATAGCCGTGCAGTGTGGTAATCCAGGAACAACTGCTAATGGAAAAGTACTTCGTATTGATGGAACTACATTCTCTAATTCAGTAATTTATTCATGCATGGAAGGATACATACTTTCTGGATCATCTGTAAGACAATGCACTGCCAATGGAACATGGTCTGGATCCTTGCCAAACTGCACAAGTAAGACATATTTCTAATTAATAGTCTTTGTTTTTGCTCTCCTCTGAAAGTAATAAATAAAGTAAAATATAGAAGTCGCATGCCAATAAATTTTCAGTTTTTTCTTGCATTACTTTCTACATACTTTTGTATGCTAAATACTTTTTAAAAATATAATACTATGCAAATGTGAAGAATATGTTTTTAAAGGCACAGTATAGTAAAATGTATAGACTGCTGTTTCAGTTTAAGGGAGTTGTTTGGTTACGTGATCTACCTACTTTAATTCTTTACTAGTATATATATTCAATCTTGTTTATGTTTTGTAATATGACATATCCAGACATTTTTACTTAACTGCTTTACTTCATTTTTAAAAATTAGGAGTATAATATTCTTTTCCGCTAGAGGGTAAAAAATAAAAACCTTGTAATGAACACTTGAGAATTCTTTTCGTAGTGACTCCAAGGTTTAAACTGTTGTCCTGTTTTCACATATCATCTTCTGTTTGGCCTCTTCATTAACCTTAAACTTTATTTGGCTACCCAACTAACAGAAGATATTTCAGCATCTCTCACATTCATAATGAGCATTTTGCAACACTTTATTTTCAAGCCCATCTGTTCCTGCCTTATTACATGTCCTAGTTCATCTTTTAGTAGCAATTATGAAAATTTTACATTTATGTGATGCATGAGACTGCCTATCATTTTGAAGAACATATCCACATCAGAGGTATAGCAAACTGTTTTTTAAATTTTGAACACACTTACAGCAACCCAAATAGAAGCCAAAAGCTAGATGATAAAACTTCTTGTGTTGTTTTTAAATCCATCTTTAATGGATTTTTGCAGTCATAAAGCCTGAGAGAGAAGCCAGTGGTTTTTTTATTTATTATTTTCCAAATTAGAATGAGAACCAGATTAATTGTATCAAAGATAAAGGTGGTTTGTAATACCAACTGCATCTGTATTTTTTTCTTGTATTTTAGAATAACATTTTACTGAAACACATGCCAAAAAAGTCTTCTTAAGACACATTACTCAGGTAGAAACATGAGATTTTTAACTTGAAATATGTTGACACAGGAAGTATCCTAGTAAAGCAAAGAGAGGCCGATTCAGGATGTATCACTTTTGTTTAGTCAAGGTGTTAGCAAAACTTACAGCCAGTTCATACTTATTACAGCTCCTTCCTGCGTGTCATTGAGAATGATGGGGCTTAGAGCTGACACTGTAAGAGAATAGCATAGATAATCTTATGCTCTTTTACATGCTGGGAGCTCTGGGCCGTGTACCATCAAACAGGACTGACCCATGTGCAATGTCATGCAGACCTTGACCATAGCAAGTTATTACGGGATTTTCTTAGAAAGAAACAACACTATAATTTCTACAGTCAAAGAGAAACAATGTTCTCATGAGAGCTTCTTGTTGCACTGCTAAAATAAAAAGCAGGGCCATGCAGTCAGGAAGGTGTAATCACTGAGTGGGGGCTGCCTGCAGCACCTCTTTTGCCATGAGCTGGCTGAGGCAAGAGATCTGTGTGGCACAGCACAAGTCTGAAGGCTGTGCTAGATGTGCAGCACAGGCCTGGGGCTCCCCAGGTTAACTCTGTTGTGGTTCACTGGCTCGTCAATGGGAAATGCTCTTCTGGTCAGCATCACTGCAACAAGTTAAGATATTTTTGCCTAGCATAGTGACTTAAGTGAAGGTGGTCCAACTGAAATGAAACAAAGATTAGAGGAAAAAAGGATAAAGGCATTAGCTTTATATTTTAATTCAGTCAAAACAGTAGTATACCTGGAAACATGTTGAGGATGATTTTATTAAAATTTGCACATTAAGGATAGTAAATGAAATACATTAAATAAAGAAAGTTAGAACACACAGAGTATTTGAAAATACTTGTGTAAATAAGAGAAACAGTTCTGTCTTTCCCAGCTCTATACTGTTTGAAAAGTGACCAGGAAAAACCTATGGCTTTTTAGTTTTTAAATAATTTGAAATTACTGTGTTGTTAGGTAAACTAAAATAGGCTGATCTCCAATTTTCTTTATCAGTACGTTAGCCACCTTTACACTAACTCAGATAACCCTGTGGTATGTTTTCTTGTCTCTTCTGTATCCATTGAGTGATTTAAGTTTTTATATGTGCTGTGTAATTAGTATCTGCTCAGACTGTGATAAACTGTAGAGAAGGCATACTATACATACCTTGGATTCTCAGGTCCTGAGTTGTTAGGTCAAGGGAGCTGGACAGAATACACCACAAATATGTAGTCATGGGTTTTTGTGATTTTGGAGACCAGGATCCAGAGAGGGTGCCATTCACATCAGCTATGCTTTGGCATTGAGTTAGAAATGGCCAGGACATGTACTCTGCCCAGGAAACTGCTTCTCACAGTTTTCCAGAAGAAGTAGCAATGCTGTAGGGTGATTGTTAAGTTTACTATAAAATAAACCACAAAACACATGGCATGCTATATTTTGTATTAACTAGATTTTTACCTTTTTCTTTTCCTGAAAACAACCACTTTTTATCATTGCCACTAGTGTTGTCTAGATTTCTTACTCTAAAAACTGTTCCAGAAATTGATAGATCCAATTAGCCAGCTCTGAGGGAAACTTAACCTGTTTTAACACTATTCTCAGATTACAATGACATAAAACTTTTATGAGTATTTTATTTCATTAGGAGACTAAATTATCTCCTGACACTAGAAGGCATAAGACGTTTGCAACCACTCCCACACATTAAAGTACTATAGACCTAGTTTTTATGTAAGCCATAGCCCATGTTTGGGAGTCACCTGAATATTCTCACCTGTTTATGTACATAGCAACTAGGTGAGCATTTATAAAGTGGGAGGCTTTTGCAGGCATATATTTCAAATTTTCCAGATTTTGTTTCCTTTCAGAATATACCCATAGAAAGGAAACTAAATAACAGGCATATACTTTTTTAATAATGAAACTGAATTGATAGGAAAATTTGAGCATATCAAAGGGTGATAGTGGCATATGGATTATTCCTTGCCTTTTTTTTTCATTTTGTAATCTTGAAATTTTTTCAATCAAAATTGTACAGTCCTTTACTTCTACTGTTGAATGAAAGTATTTATGTTCTCCAAATATAACTATTATACAGCTCCACATATGTTTGGCAGCTAATTAAGATAGCATATCTTTATCTTCTCTTGGTGGAGATAAGGTTTATGATACTTTTTCCTTCTCCTTTTTTTCCCCAATCGATGCCTAGTTTTGTCATGTTTTTTTTCCCTCACATATAGATAAATCTCACTTAGATTTTAAAGTATGTTCTTCAACTATTTACTTGCAGTTATCAGTTGTGGAGATCCAGGAGTCCCAGCCAATGGCATGAGATATGGTGATGATTATGTTGTTGGACAAAATGTTACTTATATGTGCCAACCTGGTTATACAATAGAAGCAAATAGCTCCTTAATTCGCACTTGTACTAGCAATGGCACGTGGAGTGGAGTAATCCCAACATGCAAAGGTACAACATTTATTTTGCTTGTCAACTGTTTCTTCTATGGTATTTACCTACACTGTTTATTGCAAATTGCTAATTTATTGTGTATTTCCACAGAAACTGACATATTTTTAGTATGAATACATTGAATTGATTTTTTTTTGGCTGGAGAAACAGTGACTTCATCTTTTGCTTCTTTTCCCTTTTATGTTTCTACAAGCACAGTATATTGAACAGTTTTTGCTATAGTTCTGTAGAATACTTTACTACTTTGTCGCTAAACAGAACTACCCAATATGAAATGATGGAAAATAACCATATATATATATCCCTGCTTTTACAAAAAGAACACTCAAACATGTAAAAGACATCTCTGGGAAAGATCTACATATATACAAACTGAACTTTGTCAAAGGCAAATTCATCTGACTTACTCTATCTATAATACTAAGATTTTTTTCCTGATCCCTCCTTTATTAGACAGGCATATTTAAGCATCACCTTGCTACAAAGAGACTAAATCGTTCTTGCAAATTTCCCAATAAAGATTTTTCTGCTTCATGTTATTTTCTCTGCTGTGAAAGCTGAAAGGATTAATCTCAAGATATTCCTTTTTACTCTTCTTCAAATTGCATACCTGAATTTTCTGGGGTTTTTTGTTTGTTGGGGGTTTTTTGTTGTTGTTGAGTTTGGGGTTTTTTAATGTACCCTGTTAAAATTTTAACTGCAGAAAATCTGAACATTACTGAAAGACAAACTTATCTGTCTCATCAAAAATATTTTCTCTGAGAAACTCGCTTGCTAAACCCGAAAACAGCTTCTCTCTAGAGTAATTTTTCTCACTCGTCCTGATACTACATCTGTAGAAAAGCAGCATTACCATTTGGTGTTTTCTTTCTGGGTTCATGCTAAGTATGTCTGATCTCTATTCTTTCAAAACTTAGCTACATTTGTACTTACTTTGTTCTTATCCATCTTCCTTCTGTTTCATTTTAAGGAAGCAAAGTAACATACCTGCTGAGTGGCACTCATTTTCCTTCCCTGAATTCCTTTGTCAAACTAGATCAAATTAATTTCAAATCTCCACCATACTTGCAATTACTTTCCTTGCTGAACACAGTTTCCCCAATATCTTAATATTATGAATGGATGATGTAGGTTTAAATCAGCTCCTGTCTGTTGCCCAGGCCTCTGGCAGCAGGCAGTTGCGTTATTGAGGTGTCCAGCACCCCAAAAACCCACTCTCATCTGCAAGTTCTTTAATAATGGCTGATTTGTTCTATTATAAAATGAATTATTTATTAATAGGCACAAAACTAACAGACATAAGACTTAGACTATTACTACACAGGGATAAGACAAAAGGGGATACTAGTATTACATGCAGAGTTAAAGGCACCATTAAAATTACAGCTAGCTAAGAAATAGTGTAACTTAGGATTCAATGTTTCTTACCATCCAATTTTTGATGGAGTACACACCAAAGTCCTTTCTCTCAATTCCCGGGAAAGTAACCTCAAAAGCCCACATCTGGGCTTAAGGGGAGAAATCTTCTCACATGTTCTCAAAGAAGTATGTAAGAGACTTCTGCCTCTGTGATAATTGTGTGGGCTTTTATAGATATAAGAACCGTGTCTTTCGGTCACTGATGTTTATTTTCCTTTATCTCTTTCTACATCTGCTTTCGTACCAAGATGTCTACTCGGGGCTTGATGTCAGACTCTCAGGAGCCTGAAGGTGACCTCCTGTTGGGCTTTCTGACCCCTTCCTGGCCTCTCTGGCTCCTTGCTGGGCTATTAATCTAGCCTGAGTTATCTCTTCCAAATGCCCCAGCCATGAGAGAGAGGGGATGTCCTGCCACACTTACCAAGTCCAGTTTATTTCTAATTCACCTTTGACAATGTCAATTTTTTATTTTCCTGACACATTCTTAAGAACATCAGACTTTGAAAACCTCGAGATTTCACTTTTTTTCCCTATTTGCATTATGCTCATAGATAGCCTCAGTTCCAATTGAAAAATGATTTTAGAGGACAGAAGAATGGCCATAGTGGTCTTATTGACCAAGTGTCTCTCTGTCTCCAAGAGTGGCTGAAAGTCAACAGCTAGAAGATCGTAAGACAGAACAAGTATCTATGATGAAGTCTCTCAGCCTCAAATTCTTAGAGTATACAGGCCACCTAACTGGGACAGGGAGATCAAACTCTGATTTGATTCAAATAGAATCATACACAGAAATAATTTTACTGCCAATTATTTTTGAGGTTTTGAGTCTTTCTGGTTTTGGGTCATACATATTTAAGGCTTGTATAAATGCTAAATAATAATCCTATGAAGAATCTCTAGCATTCTCAGAATTTCTTTCTACTTTACATTGGTTTGTGTAAGTATACTAGATAACTTAATAGTGTAATTAAAATAATATGTAATATGTAGTAATGTAAAATGTATAAAAATTTTTTTTTACTGTCAGAATGAAGTGCCAAGGTCCTTTGGTACTACTTAGTTAAAATAGTTGGAAAATGAACTGGGCAGAAAATGAATGCATAATTGTCACTGTGCCATTGAAAGAGAAGATATAAATACTGCTCTGCTATGCCTAGTTGGAATAGGATGCATGTTCATCTGCAACTAAATATTCAGATATTCTAACATTATGGTTTTTGCAGACTTGCGTTTGTAATAGACTTGTAGTTCTTAAACTGATAATGTTATGGTACATATTTATGCCTAACTCTCTGACCAAAATAGAGAGGCATTCTGCCTTGTTGCTGGGTGTTGGTTTTTTTTTTTTCCTCACCCTAAAATTCTGATGTTACGTCTATTTTCTTCTGCTTCTTCTCTACATTCCCAATTATTCACCAGTATTTCATCCCTTATTAGTCAGCTCAGAGGCTAAAATATACAGACCCTTCACTATTTGTAAAGCTTTTGGAGAATGAAGAGAGAATTCCGCTGCTTAGAGTACTTTTTTGAATTACTTTTATTAAAATATCACGAAAGTGTGGCAAAAGCTATCATGATCTTTTCTGGGACAAAACCAAGGCCCCAAAATCTAGATTTGGTTTATTGGCTGGGAAAGGATTATTTGATATTAGTATCCTCAAACAGCCATTACTGGTGCTGCAAAGTATCCTTAAGGTACATAACTGAGATTCTGTCACCAAAGAAAATAATAAGAATAGAGAAATGGTACATAGTGAACCTTCTGCAGGTTGCATTCAAATACATATTACTCGTCATCTAGTGCCTTTGAATTCTTTTAAGCCTGCAAAATGACAGCTGTTCTAAACATAAGTTTAAAGGGTATGGGTGCAGCATTTAACTTCCTCCAGTTGTTGTGACCTGTGTGTTCTCTGCTCCATTTTTAAACACCACATCTTCTCATTTATCCCAACTGGCTTTACCAGATTAAATTGTATTAGTTTTATTTGCTTTCTTTCTCTTTTGCTAGCACAGTTTCTCCAAACTTTTCTCTGTTTTTCCCTTTTTTCTATCTCATTCATTCTATCAACTTGGTCTAAATTTCTCCCTTTCTCTATTTGGTTCAGGTTTTCTTTCATTTAATTTCTTTAATACCTTTCCCCCTTAAGCTGTCAATTAGCAATTGTCTGTTACTACACCACTATCCAGTGAATAACACTTTTTATCTTCATCACAACAGTTGTAGCTCTTTATTTCTACTGCCTTCCTGTACTGTTTTTCAGTCCTCTTGCCTACAACTGAAAAGAAGATGTTTCTATTTTTTCCTAGGAGGCCTGGCAGTTAGAAAATGTACTGAAATAATTCTTGTTTGCCTTCTTAGGGGTAGCAGTACTAACAGTTTCAAGGAGTTGCAAATCCTTACGTTTTCTCTCTCTTGCTAGAAACTAGATGCTTTTTGGTGATGAAATACTCACAAAGCAAATAGTAACCAAACTGTGGTACTTCGAAACAGGCTTTCAAGTAATATTTTAGAACAATTGTCCTGGAATTTCATCCCTATGCATTAACATCTAGAAAATACCTAAGCTGGTCAACAGGAAGAAAAGATTTAATTATTGCCACACTAATAAAATGTCATTGTACTCTGTTGTCGTAACAGACAAAAAAAAAAATTGTAGTAAATTACCAGACACATCTTAAGTATTGTACACGTCATAATTTCCATACTGATTTTTAGGTAGTGTTCCTATTCGGTTTGATGCAGCTCCTGGTTTATTTAAGACACTTCATCAATCATCCACTGCCTCCTAAATGAAGGAAACCAAAAGTACTAACTTCAGGAAATGTGGCAAGAATACAGTGAGAAAGATAGCATGTCCTGACTGTATTGTCCTCTAAAAAAGGTGAAATTAGCCCATATGGTTCTTGTAGTAATTGTGTACACTGGGGATATTTACAGCAGCTGGGCCTAATTATTTTGAATATTATTGCAGCTGTTACCTGCCCAACTCCTCCGCAGATCTCTAATGGAAGGTTGGAAGGAACAAACTTGGACTGGGGATTTAGCATTAGCTATGTCTGCTCTCCAGGATATGAACTCTCTTTTCCTGCTGTTTTGACTTGCGTTGGGAATGGAACATGGAGCGGTGAAGTACCTCAGTGCTTACGTATGTATTTACACTATAGTCTGTATTTTGCTGTTCAGCTATAATTTTTTTTTCCTCTTTAAAGTTTTCACTTTTTTTTTCCCCTCCCTCTCCCAATGGCTCAATTAATTTCAAACTGAGGACAATTACAATCCTTCTAAAAATTTTTAAAATTTTCCAAAATTTTAATGCTAGTAGTAGATTGACAAGGTCATGGGAATATCTGTAAACCCTATGTGAGCACATAGGAGTCCTTAGACACAAACACACACAAAAAAAAAAAAAATTACAGGCAATATGTATAACATAATCCAAGGCAATTCAAGATTAAAAGGGGCTGTCTTGTTTTCAGATCCAGACACATATGTGATAGGGTAATTTACATGATAATCTCTTTTATTTCCTCATTACTCATCCTAAACTTCCTGTGATGTCACAGAGACATTTTTCTGGCTGTAATGTTGACTAGGCCCTGGGTGATTCTGTGACAATTACCTATTTTTCACCCTGCAGTAAATTAACCTATATATTTTATGCAGTAGATTTTATTAATCTGAAAGTTATAAATAACATTGATGGATTTTTTATATTGCTACAATTTTCATTACAATATCCAATCCCATTCATTATTATTTTTTTTTTTAAGTGATTGTGATTCTTCTGAGAGATATTCAGTTGATTGCACTGAAGAAGGAGATTCTGTAGTTATTTGTAGAATAATTACACCATTCTGTGATGGTCTTCAAAAAGGAGTCTGACAGGAAGAGAATAATGTATTCATGGCTTTACAGTCTCTGAAATTTAATTTGAACTTGCCAAGTAGCTGCGCTTGCCAGGTAGCTTGCTAAATGTTGCAAAATGCACTTCTCTGTTATTTTACTATTTTTTTCATTTTTCCTCTCTCCCTGTCAAAAATGTTCTCTATTTTGGCTATATCCCAGTACTATGAAAACATATAATATAGATCATCTTTTCTTTTCTTTTTTTCCCCCAATTATATTCTCATATCATCAACAACAGTTTTTGCCTGCTGCTGAAACTCTGTGTGCCAGAGGTGGAACATGATGAAAGGCATTGTTTCTAGAAGAAAAAGAACAAGACCACCATTTGTTGCTTAAATTCTCTATGTAGAGCTTTTCTAGAGTCCACTATACTATGAACATCAGAGACTATGAAAAATTATTTTCATGATTTGTTCTTGATTGAAATATGGTGTCCATTCATTTTGGATACCACAAGCTTTTTATGATTTTTATAGTTGGAATACTCAATACTGCAATATACTCTAAAAAAGTGGGCTCTACCTTTAACATTTTTAAAAGATATATTTAGCATGGAATGCAGCTGCCTGGGAATTAAAGGCTATTTCATGCAGATTACATTAACTGAATGTTGTTAATGTGCAATGGTTACCCATTGGTGTGCAAGAGAAAACAATTGGCAGCCAGTGCTTGTTGAAGAGTTTAAGCTAGTTGCCATCTGGCAGAAATGAGAGGGAGCTGGTGAAAGTCATTCTCAATGAGCATCTTTAAGCAGTTTTTGACATCAGAAATTTAGCTCCCAGCTTGGTTCCATAGAGCCTGTAGCTGAAGATATGCAAGGTATACTTATGACATAGAATAATTATTCAGAATGGATTATGGCCATGTCCTTGGGTGAGTATTTGTCATCTATGACCCAGTAAATTTGTTTACTTAATTACTCATGCAGTAATTTCAGTACAGGACTGCTGGTTTTATAAGCTTGGCAATAGATGGCAAAAATGTAGACCTATGCCAGAAAATTCCTAACTGCAGATATAACTTAGAATAATAGAATTATCATAGAATATAATGAATTGGAAGAGACCCATAAAGATCATCGAAGTCCAGCTGCTGGCCCAGCACAGAACAACTCAAAGAGTTGAACTCATGTACCTGAGAGCATTGTCCAAATGTTTCTCAAACCCTGTCAGGCTTGGTTCTGTGACCACTTCCCTGGGGAGCCTGTTCCAGTGCCCAACCACCCTCTTGATGTACAACCTAAACCTCCCTGACACATCTGCATATCATTCCCTTGGGTCCTGTCACTGATTACCATAGAAAAGAGATCAGCGCCTGTCGCTTTGCTTCACCTCGTGAAGAAGTTGTAGACCACAATGAGATCTTGCCACAGTCTCTTCTCCTCTAGGCTGAACAAATCAAGTGACCTCAGCCACTCCTCATGCAGCTTCCTCTCAAGGCCCTTCACTGTCTTTGTTGCCCTGCTTTAGATGCTCTCTAATAGCTTTATATCCTTCTTATGTTGTGCCACCCAAAACTGCACACAATATTCGAGGTGCAGAGCAGAGCAGGACAATCCCTCCCTTGCCCAGCTGGCGATGCTGTGCCTGATGCCCCTCAGGACATGGTTGGCCCTCCTGGCTGCCAGGGCACTGCTCACTCATATTCAACTTGCCTCCGATCAGGACCTCCAGGTCCCTTTCTGCAGTGCTGCTCTCCAGCAGCATTTTCCCATTCTGGATGTACATCCAGGGTTGTCCCATCCCAGGTGCAGAATCAGCACTTGCTCTTGTTAAACTTCATATGGTTGGTGATTGCCCAGTCTTTTAATCTGTCTGGGTCTTTATGCAGGACACAGATGCCTTCAAATGAGTCAGCTGGTTCTCCCAGTTTAGTGTCATCAGTGAACTTACTTAGTATACATTTGAGTCGAGGTGTTTTAGGAATCTTCTGGACCTGTTTGTACCAGCTGTGTGGTATTCACAGTTAGCATCTGGCAAGCTGAAGTCCCCCAAAAGACAAGAGAAGTTGATTTAGATATCTCCCTTAGTTCATTGAAGAATAAATTTGCCACTGTCAACATCCTGACTGTGTGTCCTATAGTAGACTCCCATAACAACATCAGCTTTGTTTGTGTGTCCTTTAATCCTTACCAAAGGCTCTTAACATGCCATATTGTCCCGGGTTTGGCCAGGACAGAGTTAATTTTTTGCAGTGGCTGGGAGGGGACAGGGCTAAGTCCCAGATGTTATTCTGTAATGCCTCACATCACTGCCAGGGGTAGGGGAAAGGGCTCTTGCTTCTGAGGAAAAAGGTTTCCTTCCAGTCATAAAAACATGACTGTGGAGAGGTCCAGTTGGGCTCTGTGGTAAACGTTTTGCATGTAAATCACCCTCTCTTTTGTATATTTTTGTTATTAATATTGTTGCTGTTACTGTTTGTTTTCTTATCTCATTGCTGTTTCCAGTAAACTGTTCTTATCTCAACTCGTGATCTCTGCCTTTTGTGCCTGCAACTCTCAACCCCAGCCCCACACAGTGGGAAGGGGGAGGGGAAAACTGCAAGAGAGAGAAAGAGAGCAGCAAGGTGCTTGTGGGGAATCTCGGTGGGGCCCCTGAATTGCGCAGTACCATTCCTAAACCAGGACACATACAGCAAGCTCTGCCACTCCTCTCCCCTGCCTCATCCCCCACCTCATCCCCCACCTCACTTGCCCTGCCTATCCCTCCTAAAGAGTGTGTAACCCTCCATACTGGCACACCAGCCACAGGACTTATCCCACCAGCTTTTGATTGTGCCGAGGATGTCATATTTCATGGGCTGAGTCAAGGCTTCTAGCTCTTCATGGAGAAGACTGAAGGATCTCACTAGTACTCAAACTTTGTCATCTATCCATTGCTTATCACAGATAAACCTGGTTTTGTCCCTTTCCCTCATCCAGTGTAGTTTAAAACTCCACTGGTCAGCCCTTCTAACTCCTCCACAAAAATCCTTTTTCTCTTGTGAGAAGAGACAGTCTTCTCACTGCCATTAAATAGCAGTAGATCTGGTGTTGTATAGACCATAATATGACCAAAAAACCCAAAGTTCCTCTAATGACACCATCCTCAGAGCCATCTGTTGATCTGTTGGATCTGCCTGTTCCTTTCAGTATTCTTCCCTGATACTGAAAGGATCAAAGAAAACACTAGATGTCCTCCTGATCCTTCAAACAATTTCTCTAAGGCCGTGAAAGCTCTTTTGATTACCCTTGGACTTCTCTTTGCTACCTCATTGCTGTGGACATAAAGAACAGCAGATAATAATCAGAGGGTTGTACCAGACTAGACAGTTTTCTAGTAATGTCTCTTACCCAGGCCCCAAGGAGGCAGCAGGCTTTCCTATGGGTAAGGGCCAGTTGGCATATTTGGTCCTCGGTTTCCCTCAGAAGGGATTCACCTATGAAAACTAATGTTTTTTATTTGACAGAGGTGGTCGTGATGCAGGGGGTAGGTTATCTTGCCCTTCATCTGCATCTTCAATTGTCAGTCCATCCAGTTCCAGGGCCTCATGCCTGTTGTATAAGGGCACCTGGGAAAATGAGGCAGGCTGGGAAGGAATTTGCTTGTCCCCTGAAGTAATAACCTACTTCCATTTCCCCTCATCTCTTCCCCTCATCCCCTCCTTCTTGGCTGTGACAGGATAAGGGATCCTTTGTTTCTTGTGTCATGGTTGTCTGGTATATCCATCTCAGGAATGGTAGAATATAATGCCACCAGTCAATCTCCTTGTCTGATGCTACTCAACCTGAATACCTCCTCAAGATGCTCACTCACCAGGCTGAGCGTCTCCTCTATCTGGGCACATCTCCAACAGATGTGCTCACTGCTGCCATCAGACATTGACAAGAAATGTGCTGTTAATCAGTTATATTTCTTCTAGGAATGAAACTAACCTGAGTCTCTGCCAGAACTCCATGGCCCTGCTCTGTTAAAGGCTCTCTGAGTCCTTAGAAAAATATTTCCATTCAGAGTGGGAACACTCACAGAGCTTTTAGTTCATTGCAACTTTAGTTTATTCTGTAGTCACCTGTTCTAGTATCAGAGGAAAACTGCTGTGTTTTGCCATGGTGCCTGGTTTCCACCATGGCAGGTAAGAGGCATATAAGAGGCAGATATTCAGTATTCAATGACTAGGTCAACTTGACTGACAACTAAGTGGTGGAGTTTACTAAGTTTTAGAAAAAATGCATCAATTTACCAAAACCTCATTTTTGAATGTGAGAATTGTTTTTTCCCTTCAGAGTTGTTGTTACTTTGTTGGTGCAAAGAACTGTTAGGAGACAATTTCAAGCCCTTATGTTAAAAAATTGTAAGTGTTTCATATATTCTCTAACTGAGATGCAGAATCCTCTAGTGAACACATATCAACCATGATCTGTCATTCACAAACGAAGTACACTATGTGTACACTATGTGACGCTATCCCCAATCCATAGATCTTTTCAGGATTTGGCCCATAATTCTGCACAAAGTCCCCTGCCACCTAAAGTGGTGAAATTGTGTACATTTCTGGTATGTTACAGATTAAGGCCTTTTTCTTCATCAGTGTGGATGTGCATGGATTTCCCATACAGTCAGTGTCTGTAGAAAGAAGCAGAGAACAGGAGCATTTCATGTGAGCAGGTCCTTTGGAAAGCTTAAAACAAGGGTGACAAAGAGACATTACAAATGCATTTTGAAGGTTGTTGTTTGAGAGATGTAATTTAAATTATGTTTGTAGATGAGAAAGATGGAGCACAAAATTCCACTGTCTGTACAGCATGTCTATTTAGAAACATATTATTGAATACGTATGGGTTAGGGGTTTTTATTATTATTATTACTATTATTATTATTATTATTATTTGTATTATTGATACAAAATTAGACTACACAATATTGGAATTCATGGTGTGTCAAGGAATAATATAGTCTAATGACACAGGGCTTGCCATAGCTGATTTAATTTCCTGGGTCAATTCTTCAAAATCCAGCTTCTGATGATACTCAGTACTTCATTCTGCAGAAGAAGGCCAGTAAATTTGCCAGCAGTGCATTTACTTAGTTATGACATGCTATAGACATAAGGAATCTTCAGGTGATTGGAAAAAGGTAAAAATATCAATTTAGGACCAGGGTTTTATCAGGGAAATTTATCCTGTCTAATAACAGTTTATTAGTAATTAACTTTCAGATTGCTACAGAAGTTTATTATGGTTTTTTTGGTGTTTCTTTATTGTTAACTGTTCTAACTTTCAAGTATTGTACTTCCATGCATACCAAATCTTACCTTTCAGTAAAGGATGCAGAAGCAGGACTTTATGATTCCTAAAATCTATCTGACAAATCCTTTAATCATACAAAAATGTTGAGCACTGGGTAGGTGGCAAGAAAGCAGGAGAGGAGGGAAGATTGGCATGGAAGTTTGATACACTCTTTGATTGCTCTCTAAAGATTTGCAGATTGATGTGGTTTCGGTCATGGGTGAATTGTGGATATTTGGACTAATAAAATAAGTTGTCAACTTGATTTATTAAGTGTCAGGTACTGACCAAGCACAATGTAGTCATTTTGAACAACTATCAAAACTACTGCAATCTGGCAGACTAAATATTATATATCTAGTCTCTCTGAATTCCTATTAAATGTTTCCGTGTTTGATCTGTGTTTAATAAAATAAATACAAAATTTGGAGTAATTTCTTCACTTAGTTCAGCTAAGTGTTATTTTAATTTTTTTTAATAAATGACACATTCCATTTCTATAATGTCTTTTTCACAGCAAAGTTTTGTGGCGACCCTGGAGTACCTGCTCAAGGGAAAAGAGAAGGCAAAAGCTTCATCTATCAGTCAGAAGTCTCTTTCAGCTGCAATCCTCCTTTTATTTTGGTTGGCTCTACCACAAGGATTTGCCAAGCAGATGGAACATGGAGTGGTTCTTCTCCTCGATGTATAGGTATGATTATGCCCATGTATTGAAATTTCTTGAAATGCTTATTATTCCTCTCTTGCTAAGTCAATCTGGGATGTTTAGGTTATTTTGAATTATCTTGGTGTTATTCTGTACTCTCTAAGAATCAAATGACTTTATTTTTGTCTTTGTTATTGGCTTATTGCATGTTGCTGAACAAGCTTAGTTTTGTAATACATTCATGTATGTAATTAAAATACTGTAATTTGTTTTGTCTTTAACATATCGCAATTTTATTTAGAACCTACTCGCACAGCATGTGAAAATCCAGGAGTCCCAAGGCATGGGTCACAAAACAACACATTTGGCTATCAGGTAGAGTATGCTATTTTTTTATTAACTTGCATATTTAAATGTTTTTATACTACCTCAAAGTCTAGAAACATCTGATTAGAGGTTCAGAGACTGCTTCTGTAAGAGTTATTTGCTGCTGTGTTGCTGTTTTTCCTTATTTCTAGCTGTTGGATTACACTAACTCTGTGTGTCTATCAGCAATGCACTGCATGAAAAACTTGTCATCAAGTTCTGCTTGATTTCACCTTGAAGACTTTTAGTATCTCCCACCAATATATAAGTGCTCCCTACAATTTATTACATAGGCTTTTTCCCCTTAAAAATATGTATACTGTGTGCCAAACAGCTAGTGTAGACATACTCTAAAAAGCAGGATCTTTTTTCCTGAGAGAAATTCTGTTTGGAACCATAAATAAATTACGGAGTCACAGACCTGTTAGGAGAACTTCTAGTCCACTCCCCTTTCTCAAAGCAGGGTCAGCTAGAACAGGTTTATGAGGGCTGTGTCCAGATGGTTTTGAATGTACAGGGATGGAGACAACAGTTTCTCTGAGCATCCTGTTCCAAGTCAATCACCCTTACATTGAAAATTAACACCTTTTTCCTAGTTTTAAAGAGAATTTCCTATGTTTCAATTTATACTTATTTCTTCTTGTCCTGTCACTGAGCACCACTGAAGAAAAGTCTGTGCCTGTTGCTTGTCCTGTCCCCAGGGTTTTTTTTTTGCAGGCTGGATAACCCCAGGTCTTTCAGCTACTGCTTGTATTCCAGATACTATAGTCCCTTAATCTCTTTTGTGGCCCATCACAGGACTTAATATGGTATTGTCCTTGTCTGTCTTGCACTGGTGAGCCCAGCACTCCTTTGTGACTTCCTGGGGCTGAGCAGAGGGGAAGAAGCACCTCCCTTGACCATTTTTCAATGCTCTGCCTGATGCCTCCCAGGAGACTGTTGGCCACATTTTATACAGAGCTGTGTTGTGGCAAATAGTGCTTGCATATGTTTCTGTTGGAAAAAGAATTGTGAAACTGAAAATTATTTTGAACTGCTGATTTTCTGATTCACACAGAACAGTGATGTCAGTGAGATGTTTTCATGAGTGAATGGTTTAGGGGTGCAAAAATGCACCTTATAATTTGCTTGGAATCTTGTAAACAAAGAGAGAGCCTAATCTATCCTGTGACATCTGTGTTTGGTGTCAAGGCTGAAAGCTCCAGGCGTATGAAAAGGATTGAACCTAGCAACCTAACAATTGTATGAGGTCTCTGGCTAGTAGCAGGAAAATAAAAACTGCAGTTTGCTGGAAATGAAAGAAAGGGTTGATTGAAATTTGAGCAAATTTACAAAATAAGATTAGTTTTTAAAAGCAAATTGTAGCTAAAGACTTTTCTAAGTTTCATGGCCAAAAATTTCTTTGGTTTGTCCTTTTGGTGGCCTTTATGCAGTACTACTCTGTCTTGGTTTTCAGATATTGCTAGATCACAATCATATGCAAGTGAAAATAAAATTGTCTCAGTTTTCTTTAGGAACTGAACATGCTGCTTTGTGCCAAGATAGGATATGCAGGGGCAGTCCTTAGGCTAACTTCAGTTGGTTATAATATAATACTATGCTAGAGGGCAACTCTTTATTCAACTGTGTAACCAATAAATAATTTTTTAAGTATTTTCTATAATTTTATTGTCACAGTTTCACATATTAATGAGCTTTCATTGAAGAAACTAATGCCATCTTTCTCATTTGTGCTGTAGTTGTGAGTAAAACATCACTCACAGCTAGCATAGAACTGTCAAAATGTCAAGCAAAATGTCAATTGACAAATCATTTGCAAAATAAGTGTAACTGCTGGCAGAGTTTACAACCTTGTAAATTCTAAAAAAACCCTAAAATTGTAAACAGTTGTGAGGTTGGTGCCCAGTATATTTAAGATGTATGTGCTACAGTCTCTTTACCTAGCCAGCAAGTTATTCTCACATTCACACAGTGAATTTGATTTCATGTAGTAACTAAATTTGCAGTTTCTGGTTACTCCGATTGCTTAGTTAATGCATAACAGTGTAGAAATATCAGTCGCACAGATGAAGCTGAGCTTAGTTCTTGGTCGAGTGGAAAAAATAGTGAAAATGATTGGTTCTAGACAAGTTATTGTCTGTAGATCCTGGAAAGAAATATTGCATTGTCTTATATTCTATAATGTTATGACTCCTTTAAACCACAAAAATATTGTAAATTAATTTATATTACACTATAATTAACTTCCTGTGTGAATGGGATAGCAGTGATTATTGCTTCTATCCATAGCAGGAAGGTAAAGAATAATTCAAAATTGTTCCAAAATTCTGGTGTGGGGTTTTTTGTTTTGTTTGGTTTGGGGTTTTGTTTGTTTTGTTTTAGCTCTCTTAAATACTTCATATTTAAACTAATATTAATAGGGTAACTTAATTGACTTAATTGTCAAGGTTTAAATTTGTTTCTCTGTCTCATAAAAAATATCAAGCCATAGCCTTAAGCTAGAATTCAAGTCTTCATGTGTGGAATCCTGTTTTAAGTGCTACCAACAAATGGCACTACCTCTTCTTTTATCTGACAAAAATCACTGACTGGCACTTGCTTTTCACAATACTGATGTCAAGTTATGAAATTCCACAGCACTGTTGTTTTGTTCCTGTTTTTTTCCCCTACTCTTGATTATCTGTTTTCCTATCTCATTGTTTGCACTGAAAGTGCAGGCAAACACAAGATAATTTGAGGCTTGACAGAAAGGCATATCTAAACCTGACCTCCTGGAACCTACACTAACAAAAGCACAAGTATCACAACCTCACATTTGAATGGTGCTTCAACTATTAAGTAAGAGCTTTGTAGAAAAAAAGGCAACAGAATTTTGCATCGACTTTATTTTCAGTATTTAATTCTTCAGTCAGGAGCAGATCAGTTTCTTATGTGTTCAAATAACATCAAAATACCAGTTTAGTGCTACTTGGATATCTGGCATGGCATGGAGGTGAGTAGCATCACCTGCTTTAATTGTTACGAATACATACTTCCAGGATATTTACCTTTCATCTGAGCATTTTTTATTTGACAGATCTACCTTAGCAGCGTGCTACAATGGAGACAAAATAACTTTAGAACTTAGTGAATACTGACTTCATCTGTAATCTGGAAAATAAATCGCTCCTTGAAAAGAAACTGTGGGGTTTGAAATTCTTCTTCAGCTATATTGCTAGAAACATAGAAAAGTGCTTATAGCACTTTCACCATGAGCTGTTGTGACACAAGGTACTAATGAACTGAAGAAACAGTTTAGAACTGCTTAGACCAGTCAGTCATATATATAAGATTTAGTACTTCTCACACCTTTTCCAACACATTTTTGTAGAAATTCAGCTATTTTCCCTTATATTGAGGCATAAATTGAACCAAAGAGCAGTCTGAATTTAAAAAGGAAAGTAGACACCATGCAGTAGTGGTAGCCTTCTGCTAGCTCTTGGGTTCTATTTTATGAAATTCTATATGAAACTTGATCTGCAGATGTTGAGCAGCCTTGCAGATAATCTCCTGTGAATGTAACGGTTATAAAAACTTCAGTGTTGATTGAATTGTAGGATGAAATTCCAAGAGAAGTGCTCTACTACCACAATATCGCTGTCTCCATTAGCACAGTTGGCACCATCACTGCATCAATGAAAATGTAATTTAAGCCTTATCAGACACCATGTATTTTCCTGGTTCCTACTGCTTCTCATGGTCATGAGATCTCTGGTGTCAGTGTGTTTGTTAGTGTCACAATCTGGAGTGCTTCACTGGCACGAGTATGAATTTTTGGGGTTTTTTTTAGTCTCTGTCATTTGTGTTTTGCCTGGGGTTATTTGTAATGTTTCTAACACAATTTTACACCACTCACACCACAGCTCCACATTATACACATTATATTTTGATCTGTACTATAAGGTACATTTCACCTATGTTAGATAGTTGCTCTTTTTTAGGTCTGAAACCTGATTCTGTCCAGGCCTGTATGTCTTTAAGGATGAGTTTTTCATGGCAACAGGATCTCCAGTGCTAAGATTTTGTTGCACCTTTTATCATAGTCACACTGTAGTCTTCTTCACATCATCCTGTTGTTTTTTTACTGCTGTGGGTATAAAGCTGTGGTTGTACCATACAAAGATAAAGAAAGGCATAAAAACTGGTCATAGCTACTCGATCATAGGAAATTTAAATTTTAGAGCTAAACCAAGTTTAGAAACAAAACAAAACAAAACAAAACCGAAAAACCCACGAAACTCCAGGTAGATCAAGACTCTGTCAGACAAAGGAAGCCTGTCAAGCTTCTGCCCAGTGGACTTGCAAACTTAAATCCCTGTTACAAGGGCAATAATGTATTACTTAATTATTACCAAACTACAGATGTAGTGAAGACTTAATGAGGTATGTTTCCCTTCACTTAGATTATGATGCTAAAAGTTAGTGAAGAGAAATAAGTGATGTTCCCTTAGCTTCTTAGTTCTTTGGCATGAATTTCTGAGGATTCAGAAGTTTATTAGAGTATCTTCATGTTTTTTGGTAAACTGAAATCTAGAGAAAAAAATTGGTTGTAGAGTAACTCATGAGAGTTAGAAATATCTTCTATTTCTATAAGGAATATATGAAATAACAAGGATAATAACTTATTGTTTTGATAATTATTATACCTTATTATAATCTTATTTGGGGAAAAAACTATCTAGAGTACTTTGTAAATGGATGCAGGTTGATATTTATGCATTTCCTTCTCAGATTGGTATTTCTCCTGTTAGAGAATAACAAATATATGGCCTTTATATATATATAAATAAATTATATATATATAATATATATAAATATTATATGGATTTAGCCTTAAAAAAAAAAAGTTATTGATGTTAATTTTGGGAATAGTTGAACTATAACTGACACTATAGAAAAAGCAGCTATGGAACAGACATGATCAAGCACTATACCAGGAAATTTTTTTTTTTTTTGATTGGATGAAAACACTGTTGCCCAGAGGGGTAATGCTTCTACTTGAGCTGTAGAAGAAAAATTAGAACAAATCAGAACATCTCAGGACCTGGAATTTTTTGGGCATAGAGTCCTGTATTGTAGCGCCACCTGGTGCCTCTGGCACAAGAATATTGCAAAGTAGACCACGAAACTTTTAAGAATTACTTTTATTTGTTTAGTAATTACTATACATATCCTATATAACTAATTAATATACTATATTGATTATTACGTATTGCTTGTAATTTTATCATTTATTTGTTATCTTGAACAGCATGGCAGCACCTATTAAACATCTTAATCCCTTGGGCAACTGTTGCGTTTTTAATGCTGCTTTGGGGCTTACATATATAAAGGTTGTGTTTCTTGTGAAATCATAAAATCATATAATGGTTTGGGTTGGAAGTGACCTTCAAAATAATCTAGTTTCAGCCACCCTGCCCTGGATAGGGACACCTTTTAGTAGACCAGGTTGCTTAGAGCACCATCCAGCCTGATCTTGGACATAGCCAGGTATGGGGCATCAACAACTTCTCTGGGCAACTTGTGCTAGTCTCTCACCACCCTCACAACAAGGAACTTCCTCCTGGTATCTAATCTAAACCTCCTCTCTTTTGAATCTTTTCCCCCTTGTCCTATCACTACATGTGTCTGTAAACAGTTCCTCTGCATGTTTCTTGTAGGCTCCCTTCAGGTACTGGAAGGCCACAACTAGGTCAGATTAAAGCCTTCTTTTTTCCAGGCTTAACAAACACAGTTCTTTCAGCCTTTCCTCATAGGAGAATCTCTCAAAACATTTTGGTAGCCCTCCTCAGGATTTGCTTCAACAAGTCCATGGTTTTCTTGTGCTGAGACTCCCAAACTGGGACGCAGGACTCTGGGTGGGGTCTCACCATAGCAGAGTAGAGGGCCAGAATCACTTCCCTCAACCTGCTGCCCGGCGCTGCTTTTGATGCATCCCTGGATACAACTGGCTTTTTGGGCTGCAGGTGCACATTGCTGTCTCATGTCCAGCATCTCATCCACCAGCACCCCCAAGTCCATCTTGGCAGGGCTGTTCTCAATCTGCTCATACCCCAGCTCAACCCTACTATAAGGTGTAGTGTAGCTCCTTGTACTTGGTCTTACTAAACCTCAGGAGGTTCCCATGGGCCAATTCTCAAGCTTGTCCAGCTTCCTCTGGATGGATCCCATCCTTCAGATGTGTCACCTACACCACTCAGCTTGGTGTCATCTGCTAATTTGCTGAGGGTGCACTGGATCCCTTTATCTGTGGCATTAAAGAAGATATTAACTAACAATGGTCCCAATACAGACCCATGAGGGACACCATGTGTCACTGATGTCCACTGGGATTCTGAGACATTGACCACTAACCTCTGGATGTGATTGTCCAATCACTTTCTTATCCATCTAACAGTCCACTGATCAAATCCACCTTTGTCCAATTTAGAGAGAAGGATGTTCTGGGGGACTGTGTCAAAAGCTTTACAGAAGTCCAGAAAAATGACATCTGTATTGCTTCCCTTGTCCACTGATGTAGTCATATGAACACACCTTTCATAAGACTAGTACTTCTTAAAAGTAGTAAATTATTGATGTTGATTGTTTTAACTAAGATCTTTACCACCAAAAAAAAAACTTCTATAGCTATTTGGCGCAACTTCTAAAACTTGTAGTATTTTACTATTATGTGCTTACTCATGCAAGTGATTTAGTGTATTTTTTTCAAAATCCTTCAAAAGTAATTACATAGTCCAGTGAGCACAGAAAAGAGCAAAAAAGAGGAGACGAATTTTAAATCACATCTTGTGTTGATGAGCTACTATCTGTAGTTCATTATTAAATTTCATTCTGATGAGAAACTTGAGCTGAAATGGAATAGTACTATAAAGTTTCAAATGAATACTTGTAGCAGTGAAATGCTATTTCCCTGTACTAAACTATCAGGAAAGAATCCACATTTTACCTTTGAGCATCAGTCTGAATCAAGTGTTATGCATTTAAACAAAATAATTTAAAAAATCAAACCCAAACCAGAACTATAAATGTGCTGTCACAGATAAAGTTTTCAACTTCTTGTTTAAACATGAGTTGATAAATATATTAATACAGATCACTGCAGAATAGTAGATACAATCTATGCACCTTAATATTTGAGTTAACCACTCACACTGTGTAATACAATACTCTCTGAATGATATACTTCTAATCTAATTTCCTCGCTTTTGATGGAAACTAAGAATTATTTGCATTTTCATCAATTTCACCATGACTGGACATGCTGAACAAGTTATTCCATTTTATGTTTGTGCAGAAACTGTAAGAATTCTATTTTCCTTTTTATGCCACACATATCCATAATAAGAATAATAATTAAAAGCTAATCTCAGATGAATTGCTATTGTAAATTGTAATGTACTTGTTTTCCAGTTTCTATTATCAAAGTAGTGTAAAGAGCAATTATTCTTTACCTCCTCTCATTAAAAAACAAAATTAAAATGTCATAGGAACATTCTGAAGCATGAGACAATGTTGTTGACCAGCCCCATCTATTCTAATCAAATATTTCTCATTTTTACTTGTGAATATATCCAGCATTCCACAAAGGGGGATCTAGTTCAGCAAAAGTCCAGCAGAATCTAATACCCATTTCAGTTCTGTGACTTCCCTTGTTTATGGCAATTTTGCCCAACTGGGTCCTTCTTGGTCCAGAGTGGGGAAGGCACCATAAGCTGTGTTTCCAAACTCACAGTTTGTCAACTGTCCCAGGCCCAAAGCAACACACTGGAGAGACCACAGAAGACGAGGATTTGATTTTCTTCCATGCAGGATCTAATTTTGGGGGGAGAGTAGTTCTACTGAGAATGAAGCAATTTTTTGTTTCATATCAAATTGTTCTGTGAAATTAATTTACTTTCTAGAGAAAGAGAATCACAACTTATCAAGTCTGTATTATATGAAGGAGTGATCAAATTTGGAAAAAAAATCCCAGCTGATAGTTGCTCATAGCCATCTTATTGTGTTTTCTACTTTTCAACAGGTGGGAAATGTTGTTCAATTTCAGTGTAAAAAAGGACACCTGCTCCATGGTTCAACAACACGAACTTGCCTTCCTGATCTTACCTGGAGTGGAATCCAGCCAGAATGTATACGTAAGAAATGAATTTTTTTTTCTTTTCTCTTTTTTTTTTATCTAGACTATTTAGCTGCAGTAACATTGTCATAAAGTTAATCCATATGACTTTATTAACTGCAAGTTGACAGAAATTTGCATTACTAGCTTACAGCAGCTAGAAATATGATTCTGAGTGAATTTTTCTATAATAAATAATAAAACTAATAAAAAGAGAGAGAAAAAATAGGCATCTCTTCGTCCAAAGTCAATTTCTACCTAAGAGGGTGGAACCCTTCCAACTCAGAGAGGAGGTGGTGAGAATAGGACATATCAGAAGGCCCTAGTCTAAAATATGTAGGAAAGCATATAATTAAAATCAGTTCTAGTAGAGTTTGAACTGTTTCTCAACCAAGGAGTCAGGGTATTTTAAGATGGGGGGAAAAAGAGTTTGCAATAGGAAATTTTTGAATCTGAAATAGAGAGAATCTTCTTAGAGTACAGACAGCAGCACTACATTTCGTAGATCTTTTCCGCTTTGGTAAATAATAATAATTTACTAAAGATATAAGATCATGGTTAGTCTTTCTAGTTCAGCTAGTCAGCTGTATTTTACTGGAAATAGTCTTACCTCATAAGCTCTGACCCTACAGAATCACTTCAGTGAATGAAAAACACTCACAGAAGAAAACAGCATTAGTATTATTTCAGTTGGTGCTTGCATTGATCTTAAGCAAACAACAAAACAATAGCTCATTGTGTTGAAAGGTGAACTCTGCTCTTGGAGGTATGCTGTCTTTGAGATAACACATAAATCCCAGATTCTGGTGATTGTTAAATATATAAGACACTTCATATGACATTAGAAATATTAATTAAATTTTTCTAATATTTACAACTCACCTTCAGTTTCTCCTTGACCCTTCATAGAGTTTTCCAGCTGACCATTTATCTACTGTTATACAATGCTACATAGATATCATAGGTGATCTAAGTCACAAGCCATGATTGCTTTTAAGTCTGGTTTTATGTGTGCTGTTTCTATTCTCATATACAGACAATTAATTTTGTTCATGCAAGTGCATTTAAGTCAGTTCTTGGTCCCTTGGAATTGTAAGGTCCATGTTTAAGAGTGTATTTACAGGCTCATGGTGATATTTTATAGACTATATAGTAATTTATAATGTGAATTAAAATATATTAATATGTAATTTCTACTGATTTTTTACTTTGTTAGTTAACTGTCAGAATGAGCATGTATTATCTTTTCAGAAATATTTTCACCATTTTGACAGAAGGATATTCTATCTTTTCTTTGTAGCTCACAGCTGTAAACAACCTGAAACACCAAGTCATGCTAATGTTGCAGGAATGGATCTTCCGTCACTTGGTTATACATTGATCTACACTTGTCAGCCAGGCTTCTTCTTGGCAGGAGGATCAGAGCACAGAGCCTGTAGGTCTGATGGCACATGGACTGGGAAGGTTCCAGTTTGTGAAGGTAAGCTCTTCTGTTTCCCTCTGCATCTGCCATCTGTTGTATTTCAGTGCTTTTCTTTACTTGCAGTTGGCGTGCGCATGCCAACAGTTTGGTTGGGCCCAGTCAGCATGTGTTCATGAAAGGCAGGCCCTGCTTGATGAACCAAATGTCCTTTTATGACGAAGTGACCTACTTAGTGGTCACTCAGTACTTGGCACTGGTAAGACCACACCTTGAATAGTATGCAGTTTTGGACCCCTCACTCCAAGAAAGACATTGAGGTACTGGACTGTGCCCAAAGAAGAGGAATGAAGCTAGTGTAAAGTCTGAAGCACAAAGCTTATGAGGAGAGTTTGAGGAAGCTGGGGGTCTTTATCCTGGAGAAAAGGATGTTAAGAGGAGACCATATTGTTCTCTATAACTACCTGAAAAGAGGTTGTAGCAAGGTGAGTGTTGGTCTCTTCTTCAAATTAACAAGTGGGAGAGGCCTAAAAGGCCTAAAATGGCCTAAAGGTGTGCCAAGGGATGTTTAGGTTGGATATTAGGAAAAATTTTGAGGAAAAATTAAGAAGGGTTGTCAAGTATTGGAACAGGCTGCCCAGGGCAGTGCTGGAGTCACCATCCCTGGAGGTAGATGTGTAGATGTGGCATTTAGAGCCATAATGTAGTGGAGGACTTGGTAGTGGTAGGTTGGTATTGGCCTCTAAGATCTTAGAGGTCTTTTCCAACCTAAATGATTGAATGATTCTGTAGTAATATTTGAGAAAGATGCCTAAAGTCCAAGAAGATGTCTGAATCACTGCGTCAAATTAATCTATAAGGTTTAGTATTATTTTATATTTTTATGTAAGGAACTGTTTACTACTAGAAAACAAAATGTATCTACTTTGTCATTGCTGTTCCAAACTTTAATTTTGTTTCTAGTTTTTACTACCCACTTTGTCACAGTAGGACACGAAAAACACCATAGCCAAGTCATGGTGAGAAATGTGGTTTTCGTGTGACATAAGGAATATACTCAAGTGTAGGAACTGTTCGGAATTTTATTTCCTGAATAATTAAAGGCCTTTTCAGATTACTGTTAACCTAATGTTTCAGATGTGGTTATCCCCAGGGCTCTTACAGAGGCATTGAAAGGCTCTGTAGCCAAACACTGCTACTTGGAAGGGAAATAGGAAATGAATAGTTTGTATTACTAAAAAACAGGTGTCCTGGAATTGCATGCCAGGCAAGTGCTGGGGGAAAATAAAGCAGAGCTTTGGGAAAGTTCTAGAAAGCTAGCAGCCAGGAAGCTTATGACTTGTTCAGTACTTGGAAAGTATTATGGCAGGCCAAATGTGATTCATAGGTTGTATTTTGATTCAAGAATTTTCTGCTGCTGGTGTTGAAAGAAGTAACATTAGTTGTATAGTAGTTGTATAGATAGTAAGGAAGCTTTTCGAGATTTTTTTTTTTAAGTATTAAGTAGTAGCTATTAAGTGTATCTACATTGTCGTAAAGGTTAGTTTCCCAATGGCCTGAAAAAATGTTAGAGAAATTTAAAAAATTTAGAATCAGATGTGTTTCTTCTTCCTTTTTGGCAGAAGCTAATAATGAGCAATATATTGCAAAGTGTTAACTCTAATTACATAAAGTAAAATACCTCCTAGATAATTTCAGTTTTGGCTATACACCAAGGTGAAATATCTCTCTGATGGAGCAGAGAAGAACACCAGATCAAGTTGTTCACCTTTTATTGTGAACTTCACAAAAATAACTTGGAATTGGATGAAAAGGAATAAAACGTTTGGAGCTGAGAGTTCTAAAGGGATGTGTAGGGGAATGAAATTAGAATTTGATCCTTTAAATACAAAATTGAAATCTTGAAAGTCCTACTCAAATATCTGGGCCTAGAAACTTAAACTTCATAGTTGACTAGTTTTAGTTTTGAATTTGTATCTAACCTTTTTATTTAAGTTTTATTTTGTGTTTCGAATTTCAGTTCTGGACTTGACTAGAAATTTATTCAACTTGACGAGGCTAATTGACTCATCATCTTTTTACACTAAGCCCAACTGGAAAGTGTGATCCAGATATTTCTAACCTGAATTTAATGTAGTCAGAAAGCACGTGCTGTTGAACCATGCCCTCCAGGTCAATAATGTACAGTGAAGTTCAGTATGTTTCTTTCGAAACAGAGAGGAAATAGAGGTTAATCAATCATTAATAACAGTCCACGAGAACCTTAGGTTGCATTTCAACCACTGCCCTTGCTTCTTTACAGTTTTAACATACATGACAAGAAAAGACATTTAGAAAAAGCTAAAATTTCTTCTCAATAAAAATATTCTCAGTCCTTGCAGAAGTTTCATTTTATGCAGAAAAATACTCAACTCAGGGGGAAAGTAGTTTCTTTTCTTGTGTGTTTGTTTAGAACATGGGTTGGAGAGAAAAGGCCTGGGTTCAAGGCCAAGACCCAAAATACAAAATATTGAAATCACAATTGGAGCAAGGAATTGATTCTAGTGCTACATGGAGTATTTTATATTAGGAGGCAGAATTATTTGTCTTCTTTATGTTCCAGTGAATCCAAATTAGTTTCTTCAAAATAAAATAGCTTCACCTCCAGGAAATTATAATGTCCTAGTGCATTTAGTTCATCATCTTCAGTGGTGGGAGAGTTCCTGCTCTAAGAAGAAAAGAAAATGTAATCTCCAACTTCCAGTTCTCATATCACCTGAGCGGTTGAAGATACTGAGGACAGCCTCTTTTGTTTCTTTCTTTCTGATGTTATTCTTTAAAGAATCAGGGACCTTCTCCTTCACTATTAAGAGATTAAGCCAGCATCTATGGGTTTTTAGTCTTGAACACAAGATGTCTCACTCAGTACTGTTGAAGATAGTTAATTCCTGGAGAGAAACGATTTCAAGCTCCCTTTGTTGTGTGTGTCTTCGCTGTTTGGTCTTACATTGCAGTCAATGCACTGTTCTCTGTTCCTAATCCAAGTGACATAGCCAGGATTAGACGATATATTAGAAGGCATCTCACATATTAGGTGCATGGTCCAGGACTGTAAATTCTGAAACATGGATTCTAAAATGAAACCCTGCACTGGCTACTGAAAATGATTTGATAGCATCCAGGTCCCTGATTTAGGAGGATATGGGGGAACAGAAGAAATTTGTGTGCAAGTGCTCCTGTGATACTAAGGTTTGATACCAACCGAGATCTCATTAATATTTGAGTTTGAAGCATCATCTTATATGCTTTTTTTAATAAATAAATTCCATTATGGAATTATTTTCTTTCTTTCTGAGTAACATTTTGCTACTGATTTGTCTTTATGTCATTTATTCTTTCTAACAGCTGGTTCTAAAATATTAGTGAAGGATCCCAGACCAGCATTGGGAACACCGAGTCCCAAACTAAGTGGTAAGTACTCCAAGGTTTATATAGTTATAAACCATTTCTGTAGAAAAGACAATGAGGATCAGTTTAATGAGATTGCACTGAGTGGTTTAGAATGTGTAAAGGATATTAGATTAGGCACTAGATTAACAAGGGGGGGAAATAATTAAATTATTCTCCAATTTTGAAGTCCACCTACCGTACGGAATAATTTATATCTATATACAATTTCTGTTATGAAATGAGAACTTTATTGGTGTCACTGAAATCACTGTGTTCTGTGTAAGGTTCTATGTAATTTACCTATTTAGAAGCTGTACTACTCACCTTGAAATATTTTAAAGATGTTTCACAGGTTTTTTTCCTGCACTTTTTTACATATTGCTAATTTAAATCATTTTACCTAAATACTTAGTGTTAGCCTTCAACTTAGCCTCCAAAAAAGCTAATTTTAGCTGAGACAAAGTAATCTCTCCAATGCTGACTAAAGCCTCCAGTTTTAACAGATTTGCTGAAGACCATATTTGGATGTTCTGACAAGAGAAGCTCTCTGTCCACTGAAGAGATTTTTTGAAAAGAGCAGCCTCTGTAACTAAAATTAACCTTTTAACCATAATAAACCTATTGAATTTCTAATGATAATAAGATTTAAAAGTAGTACTTTAACATATGGTGATTCGGAGGCTTTTTTTCCTTAACATTTTGTGTACTAGTTCAAAACCATGTTTTTCAATGATGTGCTGCTGAATGGTAAACATCAAGTTTTTAATTCAGAAAATTTTCATTCATTTTGTGCAATCCCAATTAACTGCCAGTATAACCCATAAAGATTAGTTTTCCTAAAAGTAGGGAAATATATTTCAGGCAGATTACAAATCAACAGCATCAGAGCATTTGCACCATGCAATTTCCTTGCTTGCAGGTCCAGTATCTACATGTTTTTTCAAGAAACATATACATATATACATACATGTACAGAGATAGAAAAACTAGGAAAGCTCCTTTACCCTTCATGGAGAAGACAATCTGCCTCTATGTTGCATAAAATAAATGATGAAGGAAAACTATTTATATTTCAGTGGGCCCCAGTCTTGGATTTAGGTGTATCCTGAGAGAGAAATATTCTTCCCTGCTCATCTGATGTGAGATGCCAATGCACACATGAACACAGAGCTTTAAGTTCCTTGGGAATTACTTCAAATAATGTGAAAGTGCTGATTTGAAATAGTGATTCTTTTAAGGGCTAACTTTGATACATTACTTTGGAAAGTGTAGTAAGGCCATCCTAAATCACGTTTAATTAAATTCTTTAAAAGATATTTCATGTTAAGGTTTTAAAGATTTGCATGTATCAGTTTTTACTTCATAGGTAGCTTTCTGTTGTTTTGGTGGGGTTTTTTTGTTGCTGGAGTAACTTTACTTAAATGAATCATTTTACAGTTTGCTAATGATAAATATAAAATGTAAGGGTATAAATCTAGCATTCCTATTCCCCAGCAGACTATGATCTGTTTTAAATTTTAAATTAGAGAATTAATTTTTTTCTCCTGGTGAAGCTTCTAATGTTTTTTAAGCATTTGAAGACAAGACAAAACTCCTTATACAATTTTTTCATAAGAAAAATTGACTATTTAATAAAGAAAATGCTTATATTTCATGTAATTTAAATAAAATGCTTATGAAATGTTTTATATCTAAATTGATATTATTTTCTGCAAAATTTAATGCTAGCTATATGTCCTTAGCTGTCTATGCTGGCATAGAAAAGATTCTACAGAGAGTGGAATATGATCTTCTGGCCAAAGCTTTTAGAATTTTTGGAATTGATTTAACTCTGGGACAGTTCATATTTTAAGAAAAAAGCAAATGGAGATGTAGTTGTGGTTGCAGTCTTCAGTGCAAATACATTTCTTTCTTAAAAGTTCAAGCCAGATTTGTATGTTTTATATCTAAAAATTATGCCTAGTGGATTTATAAAGAGTAAAGGAAAGAAAATGCTAATATTTATCATACATGTTGTTGGATATTTGACTTTGTAAGTACTAAATATTGCAATATGTATTGAAACATGATTTTGTTTGTATAGTTCCTGATGATGTGTTTGCCCAAAATTATATATGGAAAGGATCTTACAATTACAAAAGCAAGAAGCAACCCATGACTTTGACAGTCACCAGTTTCAATGCAACTTCAGGAAGAGTAAATGCAACACTTACAAACAGCAATATGGAATTACTGCTATCAGGTATGGGCTAAGGAAGACTAATCTCCTTTCTTTCCTTTTTTCTGTCTTACATACATTGGTTCCTCGTAACTTTCTGCATAACTTAAACTTTATTATTTTATCAAAGAAATTTTCATTGCATTTCAGTTCCTTTTCAAAGGTAGGGATTTTCCTGCTTCTTTCCCTCACCTTGCTTTTTTTTTTTTAAATTTTCGAGGTTTTTACTATTTCGGAGTTAATAGTCAATAAGGTGTGAAAGAATCATATTAATTCTCATGCTTCTCTTTTAAACATTTTAAATAAACTTCAAGTACTGTTCCTGAAATTTTCTTAATTCTTAATTATAAAATTTCCCCACAGTTGCCTAATGACTAATAATAAATATGATGAGATTGATATATGTTGACCTAGAAAGTCAGAGATACCTAATGAACATGGAAAGAAAGAAGAGCTGACACTTGTTAGATTTTCTAAGTGGAAAAAAAAAAAAAAAAGAAGTAGAATCATAGAATTGTTTAGGTCTGAAAAGACTTCTAACATAACCAACTCAACCTAATACTGCCAAATCCACCACTAACCATGTCTCTAGAAGTGCCACATCTACACATCTTTTAAATACCTCCAGGGATGGTGACTCCACCACTTCCTTGGACGGCCTCTTCCAATGACAGACAACCCTTTCAGTGAAGAATTTTTTCCTGAGATCTAATCTAAACCTCTTCTGGCATGACTTGAAGCCATTTCCTTTCATTCTACCGCTTTCTGCTTGAGCAAAGCACCAAAACTCACCTCACTTCAACTTCTTTTCAGGTAGTTGAAGAGAGGATGTAGTCTCCCTTCAGTCTCCTTTTTTCCCAGACTAATCGACCCAAGTTTCCTTAGACTCTCCTCATAAGACTGGTACTCCAGACCCTTCTCCAGCTCCATTGCCCTTTTCTGGACATGCTCCAGCATTTCCATGTCTCTCTTGTAGTGAGGGGCCCAAAACTGAATGCAGGATTTGAGGTGTGGCCTCACCAGTGCAGAATATGAGGGGATGATCACTGCCCTGGTACTGCTGACCACCCTATTTATTATACTAGCCAGGATGTCATTGGCCTTCTTGGCCACCTGAGCACACTGAAGGATCATGTTTAGCCATGAACAGCACCCCCAGGGCCTCCCAAGCCTGTAGAGTTGCCCGGGGTTGTTGTGACCCAAGTTCAGGCCCATTGATCCAGCCTGTCCAGATCCTTCTGCAGAGCCTTCCTGCCCTCCAGCAGATCAACACTCCTGCCTAGCTTGCTGTCATCTGCAAACTGACTGAGGGTACTCTCAATGCCCTCGTCCAGATTGTTGATAAAGACATTAAAAAGGACTAGCCCCAGTATTGAGCCTTGGGGAACACCAATTGTGAGTGGCCACCAGCAGGATGTAACTCTAATCAATACAAATCTCTGAGCTCATCCAACCTGTCAACTTTTTACTCAGTCCAACCCATGAACAGTCAGTTTCTCCAGGAGGATGCTGTTGGAAATGGTGTCAAAGGCTTTACAAAGTTCAGTGAGACATCATCCAAAGCCTTTCTTTCATCCACTGAGTCACTTTATCAAAGGACACCAAAGTAGTCAAGCAAGAGCTGCCTTTATTAAGCCTATTTGGCTGGCCTGATTTCCTGGTTGCTGAGAGGGGTGGTCTACAGGAAGGATGTAATGAGCCAAAGAATCTGTGTTTCTGCTGAGGTCTTATGTCCCAGTATTGAGTAGAGTGGTGAATTTTTATCATTAGATTTGTCTGTTAAAGGTATTTTGTAGGTGTCCTTTGAAGAATCATGCCTGAGAGTCTGGACTGAATAACTGTTTGTCTTGGCTGTATGTGAATTTTTTCTATAGTATTAATTTCATCCATGTAATTTCCATGAAGATATTAGGTACAGCAGCTGTAGTATTTTCTATTTTTAGAATTAGAAAAGTAAACTACTGTGTTTTCTCACTCAAAACCCCCCTCTTCCAAATAAAAGTTTCATTTAACTAGACACAAATATGATTCCAAATGCCCTTTTCCACTCTACATACAGGCATCACATATGTCATCAGGTAATTAATATTTTTTTATTTCCCTGTTCTACAGATAGAACACTGAGATCCTATATACTGAAAGTGTATCTTAGGGCCAGGGAAGAAAAGATGGATCAAAAAATACATTTACATGCCAGGAAGTTGAATTTACCTGTGGTCAGTTTGTAGTTTTCTCAAATGAAAGGTAGTTCCCTCCTCCTGCATCATTTACTGTTTTGCATTCCATCATTTGATGCATGTTTTTATACTTATTTTTATTTTGACACTTGTGCTTGCTGTAATTATACATAGACTAAACCCATCTTGCCAAAGCACATTCATTTGAGCTCAGGGCAGTGTTAACATGAAAGTAAGTCTTCTAATTAGCTCAGAGATGATTTATATGTGATGATGCCTCCTATAGGGCAGTCGCCGATCCTTAATGTGGAGAAGGCTTTTGTTTTTTCATTTTAGGCATGTACACAAGAAACATGAATTAGGACTCATTGCCCATGAAAGATGAAATCACTAAACATATCGTGGTATTTTATTTTCGTTTCCAAATCAACAAATAATGACATTTGGGTTCTAAATAATTATTCTGCAGGAAAAAGAATGAGTTAATTAATTATGTCTACAAAGTAAGTAAGGTTGCATCTTCCTTTCCTTCCATCTATCATATGGAAGAAACTGTGTTGTAACTGACTATACTAACTGCTGAAGAACAATCCAATTTTTAAAAATATTTTCAATTTTTTTTTTTTTTTAAATTTAGCAGCAGCTTTTGGAATAGAATTTGTGTGTGGATCTTCCTATTATCACATTTTCTATGTAATGACTAAATTATATATATTGAGAGTAGGGATGTGAGGTTTAAATACATGCTTCCTGATTCAGAACAATATTTTCCATTTCAAATCAGATTGCTGTCAATGTTTGTTCTGCCTAAGGCTTGAAGTAACAGCTGTGTGTATGGGGTTTTCCTTCTCTCCTCTCTACAGGCTAAGCTAAAAACGGTTTCTATTGAAATTTTATGATTATTGAAATAATTTCAAAATAGAGTACATCTTTCTAAACAAAGAGTGTTGACAATTAGTACCTATTCTTCCTGCTTTTCCTCTTTAAGACAAGAGATGGTGTTTATTCTCAAAGATGATGTTATTTTTCTAGTCAACACAAATGTGAATTTTTAAAACTATATTCTACAGGAGTGTACAAAAGCCAGGAAGCTCGGCTAATGCTCCACATATATCTCATTAAAGCACCCTCCCATACATCTGCGAGCAAGTTGAAAGAGGAAAAATGGGCTATGGATGGTTTTGTGAGTATATTTCTGCTGCAAAAGAAAGGGAATTTTTTTTGTTTGTTTGAAATCATGCTGGTTTTTACACCCAAAAAATCCTGAGACATATCAAATGGAATCTTGTTAGCAAGGCTGATTTATTAAATTAAATTAAAATTTTCTTGTAAAATGCAGGAGACCATTCCGAGGGAAATATGGGAACAGTCATAGAGTGTAGGCAAAATTATAATGCGTGTTAGTACAGAAGCCTTTCTCATAGATCTCTTTATTCCAATATGTTTATCAATTTTATCATAATTAAACAAAATCAATTTATAATAATATTATATTCTATTAATACAATGACAATTTTGATCATTATATCCACATATATGTTTTACTTTTTGGTGATATTTTTAGCCATACCTTGAAAAAGATGAACTGTCACATGTATGTGGAAAACAAAATAGATTACTCCAATTTAGCATTAGGCCTCTTGGGGTTCTGGGTCCCAGTTTATTCTTTAAAACAGAGAAGAAGAGAGACCATAACTGAGAGGAGGAGAGGTAAAGGAGAGGGGTAAACAGCCCAGGTTTCTGGGATGTGATTAAACCATGAAAAGGAAATGTCTTCCAAGAATAGATAGAGAAAAAAAGTAGATTTTTTAGAAAATAAAGAGCCTAAAATTATTTGGATGATGATAAACACTAATAGATCCTTACTACACCATCCAATTTTTCAAGGAATTTGTCCATTTTCTTATGTTTCACCTATTAGTTAAGCACTACAGGGACACCACTATGTGTGCGCATGCCAAAAGAAAAGAAGTGTACATTGAATTGTACACAAAAAATTATATTTTTATAACAAATGGCACTGGCTGAACAATAATTTTTAAAAAAGGTGCAGAATGAAAACCTTAAACTAAATTCATTAAGCAACAGATGTTCTAGTAAAAAGGCTTAAATCTCTTGGCTTGTACAAACTTTAGGCTTCATGAACATGCTCCTGAGACAGCAAAAGCAAGGAATTTATTTTCAGACCTCTAAATATAGAAAAGTAGACAGTATCCTCCCTACATTCCACATGCTATTTACATACTGTTCTTACTTGATCTTTTTTTTTTTTTGAATCTTGGAATAGTGCAAAGAGGCTGCTTTAGCCCAAAGTAAAAAATTCACCTAAGAAAGGCACCCTGTCTTCAGTGAAAACATAGCTTCGGATCACGTCTGAAGACATACTATGTCTTGAGAAAGGGAAGCTTAAGGGAAAAGCTTGAAGGAAACTACCTAGAAAACACTGACTTTAAACCTAATAACTATTCTTAAAAGCAAGTATCTGTCGAGTTGTATACAGTGCACTACTTTAGACTGTACTTACTTTAATAAGAGAGGTAATCATAGGATCACAACCATCCCCTCCCTTCCACAAGCCTTTTAGTTTATACTAGCATATTTTGCCCTTGTACCAAAGCCTTATTCAATGTTCTTCTGATCCATGGCTGTATAATTAAGTACTTATTGGGATAAGCACTGAGAAAAATCAAAAGAACTGTCAATTAATGTGAGGTCTTCTTTTTATTCAGTTTAAAACTAGCTATTAAAATGTCAATACTTGCATCCTTAGAATTATGCGCAATATAACTTTTTCAATCTACTCCTAAACAAAACAGAAAATTATGAAGTATGTAAGGGCTTAGAAATACTGACTTTTGAACTACTAGAAACTTAAGGTCTTACTGGTTTTAAAAAAATACAGTTAAAGGTAGTAAAAGGTATCATATGTGATCATAAACTACCATGTCTAAGTTGTGCCTATAACAGTCCTGTATTTTGTTTTGAATTTTATATATAAATTTCCTAGAAAAAGAGGGTGTTTATAATGAGGAATAACAGCTACCAGTCAAGTATATTAAGATATAGAACAGAATAGGTCCCTTTCAAATAGATATATGTAACTTGCAACAAACTTTTCCCCATTTAATTCAAAGTACTTTTTGTTTACAGGTTTCTGCTGAACCTGATGGAGCAACATATGTTTTTCAAGGATTCATCCAGGGTAAAGATTATGGACAATTTGGACTTCAAAGAATAGGTATTCAACAAATTCTAATTCTTTCCTAGTTCATTGTTCCATATTCTATTATATCCAGTCGTATGAGGGTATCTGCAGGATGTTAACAGAAATGGCATTTTATAGAATACTGAGTTATTAATATCTTTAAAATGTCATTTAAATGGTACTTACAAATAAGTTGTAAGGAGCTATAGATGGCTTGCAATGTATTGCTTACTATATGTATTCATTTGTAATATTTTGAGCAATGTTTTTATCCAAATATGTGTAAAATGCATTTAGTTTCATATCTTAGTAGCTATCTAGAGAATCCATGTTGTAGAGTACTCTGATAAACTGATTTCTTGCTTATGGTGCTGAAACAACGTTTCACCTAAACATTTGTTAGAAGAGGGAAACTGCTAAATATTTGCAGGTAAATACTTATATTACTTTTAAGAAGAAAAAAGTCTTACTTCGTTGATAAGTGTTTATTTCCTAAAAATTAACTTCTTGTTTCTATACGAGGAGGGCTTTCGTAACAGAGCTCCGGTGACAACATTTTGTTGTGCTATTTAAGAAAAGAATTTCATTTTCTTTTCTAATCTTGTCTTAAGAACTGTGATATTTCTCCTTCCATGAGAATTTGAATTTAGTTACTACTGAATTTTAAATGATAAAATACTGTTGGGAATGCCTAAGAAGAGGACTTCTTTTTCGCTAATATAATGGCTGTTTAGATAGAGTGCTTACCTTCAGATAAAATGCCTATATGTGGATGGAAAGTTATGTTCTTTCAGACAGAAAATACTGTCTATTTTTTTTTTTTTTTAGTAAAATCAGGAAATTCTTTAATTCTTGAATGTGCTGGAAGGAAGGAATGTAAAGTCAATTTTTTTCTTTTCACAGTTCTAAGTCACAGTAAAATGTGCTGTTTGAGATCTTGTTTTTCACTGTAATTTCATATGAAAATTACTTTTCAAGAATTTTTAAAAATATCAAGAAATGTTTTCTTTAAATGAATGTAAGATTTTATTCTCTTTTTTTAACTTCTTAAAAATATTTGAAAGTCGTCTAAGAAAAATTAAAATGCAAGATTTCCTTGGCAAATTGTTCTGATAGATTATTATGAAAATTATATTTCTTCATTTGATTTTTGAAGGATATTTTTGAGATTCTTTTCTGGAATATATTGAAGATACTTTTTATTGGTGTATAACTTTGAGGAAAAGAATGATTCACTCAGAGTCAAATTCTATACAATATTTGACTGCAGATAATATAGTCAGTAATATCTCTATAAAGAGATTCACAATCTTTGAACAGATTTTGTTTACCATGCTTACCACTTCATTATTTCATGCACACAAACACAAAATTAGCTTCTCGGAAATAAAATGTTTTGATTGTTGTTCCCATGCAATTTTCCTCACAGCCTGGATGTTTTTTTGGGGTCTTTTTTGTGGGTTTTTTTGTTTGGTTGGTTGGTTGTTTTTATTTAATTTCTGTAGATTGTCTTCTATGATCAAGAAAGTCAGAAAATTATGACCTAAGCAATTCTTAAAAGGTCCAGTTAAAATCTTGAAAATTAACTTTGAAGACGCATTACAGAATCACAGAATCATCTAGGTTGGAAAAGACCTTGGAGATCATCAAGTCCAACCTATGACCTAACATCACCTTATCAACTAAACCATCTCGCTGAGTGCCACATCCCGTCTTTCTTTAAACACCTCCAGCGATAGTGACTCCACCACTTCCCTGGGCAGCCCATTCCAATGCCCAACCACTCTCTCTAAAAAGAATTTTTTTCTAATGTCTAGGTCATTGTTATAACCTTTATTCACATTTAAAAGGTGTACTTGTCTGTGTAGAAAATGTAGATAATGTCTTCTCCAGCCATGCAGGAGGTCATATTTCTACTTTTTCATCAATATCTGGCTTTAGCTAGTCAAAAGTATTCCTATCTCTTTCACTCTGTGTATCCATAGCAGCACCTAAGGAAGTAATGAGTTTTCAATTTGCCTCTTCAGGTGATTGGCCTTTTCCTTGATAGTGTGCTTGGGTTTTATATATGTAGTATTTATTAATTACTGAAATATACAAATATAACCAGTAATAAAATCATTCTAACATATGCATTATTATAAATTTAACTTTTTGTATCA
The DNA here is from genome assembly GCA_013397775.1 of Eulacestoma nigropectus. Taxonomy (NCBI): domain Eukaryota; kingdom Metazoa; phylum Chordata; class Aves; order Passeriformes; genus Eulacestoma; species Eulacestoma nigropectus. The sequence continues at coordinate 747,504 of VZTE01004626.1, forward strand.
CAGTACAATAATGTGATTTCATTACATACAAAAGTTGAATCCCATGCAGAATTATGCTGTAAGGTATTTACTGTACCAGAGTATGTGTACTGTTCTGCCAACATGTGGCATCCACATATTAATCAGAATATGGTATATATTCAACTTCCAGATGGTCTCAGCATACAGGTGTAGGTATGCAGTAGAACACATTATGATGACCCAGTAACAAGGTGTTATTGAATTACGAAGATTATGGAGTAGTATCAGTAGTCTGCTTATAACAGACATGTATAAGATACTACTTTTTTTCTTTTTCTTTTTTTTTTTTTAGGTCTTAACATGTCTGAGGGTTCAAATTCTTCTAATCAACCACATGGTACAAATAGTAGTTCAGTGGCCATTGCTATCCTTGTGCCTTTCTTTGCCCTTATATTTGCTGGTTTTGGCTTTTATCTTTACAAACAAAGGTAAGTACAAATTATATATACAGAATTGCTCTATTCCTCCATGTGTTGGTGATTTTTTGTCTTCAGTTTTTGCTAGAGTAAATAAAGTTTTCTGTAAAACAAAAAAGACTTCGCAAAATATGCATTTAGACAGTTCTTCCAACATCTATTAAGCTGAACAATATAATTGGTAGATTTTGTGTGTATTTATAATAAATTGCCTTTATTCTTTTCTTCATGTGACAGAATGGATTCATATCCTGAGTAATTTATCTTAATGCCTGACCAGTTTATTTGCATACAAGTATATGCAAGCATTATGTCATCAAGAGGTTTCATTGTGGAACTGTTTCTGCATCCGAAATTATTAGTTCATATGCAATTATGTTAAATAGCCACCAGTCTTTTCAGTTTCGTTAGTCTAAGTTCAACAGTTTTGTTCATGTTACCAAGACCAGTATTAATTCTTTGGATGCAGTAAGCTTCTCCTGTAGCTTTAAAGCATTTGATGACTAAAGAAACCTTAATCACTTTAATGCCAAGAAAATTCATTGCAAGGCAATTCACTGCCAAAATGATGATTTACATCTGATAGTCTGACAATAATACTAGTAATATAGGTTACAGGATAACTTTAGTTTAAAACATAATTTTTAATTAGTACTACTTCTTTTCAACTGCTTCAGCATATGAAAAACTGCCCATGTAATTTTTAATGTATTTGCTACTACCTGCAAGCTGTAAGCAGTTGTCTTGGCATTTTATATTGATGATTTACAGTATAGTATGCATTTTGTATAGCAATATAGATCAAAAGCTTGTAAGGGTTTGAACTCCAATATTTTGAGTTATTTAGTGATAAAGGGTGCATTTCAGCTATAAACTCATTCTTGGTAGAATGGCTAAGTCTCCAAAGGGAAAAAGAACACCTCAGTCATCTGACTGGGGAGTTATTGTGTCTTTACAAGATTTTGTTGTATTCTTTATAATCTGATCATCCAAGTGGAATGAGTAACAACTTGGATAATGGATAATGGATACAAAAACAATAGCCTACTCTAAGGTTGTTAACTAAGTTTCTAAGTGAACATCATTTGCAAGGAATCATGAAGCCCTTAAACTTCAATAAAGACAGTACTAATTCTTAGCTTAAGTATTTAAAAAATAATCAAGATGTGTTATTTAGCTCCTATAACAAATTGGGAGCTAAATTCTGTTCTGATTCTTAAATCACATTAAGTCAGCGAGGAAAACTGCAGTTACAAATGTTCTGTCTTTCTTCTACAGGACTGCACCTAAAACACAGTACACAGGATGCTCTGTACATGAAAATAATAATGGACAAGCTGCTTTTGAAAACCCCATGTATGACACAAATGCAAAGTCAGTGGAAGGGAAAGCAGTACGATTTGACCCCAACTTGAACACTGTTTGCACAATGGTATAATGTGGTAATGATTTGTCTTCAAAGTCTGGAAATTGACACACAACACAGTGCACACACAGTACACTGATATAAAAAAAAAAAAAATAAATGAAAAAAAAATTAAAGCACACTTTTCAGGATATAGTGGGTCACCTTTTCCTGAGGATGATAGGCAAGTCTGGATTGTAGTTATTTTGTTTTGATTTGTTTTTCTTAAACTGGATCAGAATTCTTCTTTGTGTATGCCACGGAGAGTTTAAAAAAATTTTGCTGCACTCCATGAGTGCTACTCACAGTTTATTTGCTTTTTTAAAAAAGGAGGTTATTCTAAAACATAAAACATATTTGCATATATTGGAGGAGCATCCACTATCAGTATTCTGTGCTTTATAAAAACTATAATAGAGGGACTGGGTTAAAAAAAAAAAAAAAGATATAGGTAGAAAATAAGAGCTATACTTACAGGAGACAATAGGTCACTGATTTCTCTTTAACAGTCGTATGATACGTCTTTCTCATGAGTTTGTATCTTTTTTCCTTTTCCAGCCCGTTAAGTATTTTATTTTTCTCAGAACAGTTGAATTTCTAAGTCCAGGATGTAGTATTTAGAAATCTGCAACTATAACTTACTCTTTTCATATCACAGAAAAAAAATTAAAATTTCATGTTCGTATAAAATGAATTTTCTTCCCTGCTTCACATCTTGCTTCATTTTCATGTTCCAAGTCAAGCTTGTTTTGTCTTTTTCTATTAACAGTACCCACAATTTGTAATATTTATATATTTCTTTTGTCAATCATATATCTAGACAAATTTTGCAATGAAGAATCTAATATGAATTGAGCTTTTATGTGCTTATGTTCCTTAATGTTGAAGAATGTTCAAGAGCGACCATCTTACATTTTTTTCAAAAGTTAAAATATTAAATATTTCCTATTAAAAAGTGCAGTTTACAGTAATATTAGTAATGAAATCCCTATATGAAAAATATGAGTCTATTTTCAGTCCATGTTAGTTAAAACTAGGCCATATTCCACCTTTTTGTTCATTCAGTATTTTGACAAAATGCATGCACAAAGCATGATGTGATCCCGTTGAAATTGATGGATTCTAGGAGACTTCAATGAACTTTGGATCGGATCTACAAGGCAACAGGAAGTTGTAATTTGGAAATACTGTGTTTTCACATCTGCTTTATCTATATATTCCGTACTCTATGGAAACAAATCCTTACAGCTCATTTAAAATTGAATATATTACCATAGTGCAATGAAAAAAAAAATCGAGATATATATATATAAAGCCATGATTTTATTAGGGACAATCCATTCATTTTAGGGACAATTCAGATTCCACAGCCCTCAAATACAAGTTTTAGACATTCCAGAATCACTTCTAAGGAAATACAATTTTTAGTTTTACAGTTATTTCATATCAGAATTATTCAGTGGGAACTCACTAATTTATTTGATGTAGGTCATTGTCTTCCATTCATAGCATGACTCACAAATGCTGTGTGTTAGCCAGTGTGAATTATCTGTTATTGTCCCTTTCAGACATTAATAATTCTGTGAAAATAACCTTTTTATTACCGTAATAGAGAGTGCCTACCAAAAATCATTGTACCCAGGATTGCTGCTTGGATTTCTATAATGTTTGATGAATTTCTTATAAATCATTTTACAACACTTTGTTTTGAATATTCATACAACTCTGTCAAACTGTATTCTACTAAAAGGATGCTGTTTTATATTTTATACCATTGGTTGTTATTTATTCTTGTTTATTCAAATGACTGCAATAACTATGATTCATTCATTAATGTTAAGGTTAATACATTTGAGATCGTTTAAAATGTTTCTTCTGCAACTGGCTACTCCTCTTATATTAATGCATACACTTTTGTAAAGAAGTCTATTTTTATGAAAAAGGATTTGTAAAAGTATGATGTAAATTTTCAGTGCAATGTAAACAAAATAAAACCGGACAATTGCTTTTTTTAACCATGTGTCTTCTTTGGAAGATGAGCTTTAAACTTATTTAAGTTGGGAAGACAAGAAAATAACCAAATTAAGAATTCAAATTTGGTATTCTTTTGGGTCTTAAAATCATGATATTTTTTTGAATCTTTCTGCAAATTTTAGGTGAAGTTGTAAGATTTAGATTACTTTCAAAAATAATTGATGAGCGCAATGTTTAAAGCTATTTATTTGCTAAAATTAATTTTCTGTTTTACTTGAAGAAGCAGTTTTACAGAAAAATAGGCCTACCATTGTCAACCCAGTGGAAAGTGCACAAAAAAAAATTACTTGAAAAGAAAAAAGTAAGTTAGAAAACTTTTGTATTCCTCAAGGTTATAGATCGCCTACTTCCTATATTATTTTGCTACCCCTTCTCAGAAATAATTAACAGGTAGTACCAGTTCATACAATATTTTCTGGCATTAAAAATCCCCAGTGATTCTTTTAATGACATTGAACTGGAAGGAGGGATGTTAATTATATTACTATAATGTTGAAACTGTCTTTTAACGACGCCTTTCACTTACAAGCATGGAAAGTGGATGGCAAATCGTGATCTGAAATGCTGGTTGTAGAATAACTAGGGGTGGGAGAACAGTCCAAAATTAATTTGTGAATTTGATGCTCTATATAAATTAAAAGTGCCCATTCAGGTCCATGTTGAAATTGCTGTAAGTTGTGTTGCTAAATACAGGAGAGAAAGAAGTATGAAGTCAGTGTAAAAAGCATGAGGATTATGTTTTCGAGGGGGAGGAGGTGGTGTTCTAGAGCAAATTGATTAACTCTGCAAAACAAAAAAAAATCCTGTTTCACTGTAGCCAAACTAGAATTTGAAGTTAAGCTCTTCTATTTTTGTTTATGCATTACATGTTTCAGCATATAAAGGTAAATAAAACTTCCATCAAATTAGTTCCACAATTCTGTTAATTAGCTTAGCCTAATATACCCAGATGTACTTTTGAAGAATTATACTGACTTCATTGTTATAGAAAATGCCCTATTCATAATAGAATGAATTTGGGGTTTGGTTAGTTTGTTTGCTTTGGTTTTGTACATTGGATCTGTTTGTTTGTGGCTTTTTCTATTTATTTTGGGGGGGGCGGGGGGGGTGTTGTTGTTTGGGTGGTTTTTTGTTGTGTTGGGTTTTTTTTACTGTAGTTCCTGACATGTTTGACTTATAAATTATATGTGAACTGTTTGATCTTCTAGTAGCAGAGTGGTGTTTTCACTGTGGAAGATGGAATTCCAGGTTTTGGTTGCTTCATTGGAGGTTGTTAGCACAGTCTACTCACTGTCTTTTGTTTTTCTTGCGAAGGTAGCTGAATAGGAGATACCACTTTGGCTACATTATTCAAGAAAACAGAGTACACAGAGAAAATGTGCATGAATAGAAATTATCATGCAACTCTGTGAGTCTTTTCAAGATTAAGACAGCTGCTGCAATATTATGGACTAAGGTTTAAAACTTTGTTTAAGATTCTATAACATTGAGCCCTTTTATTTCTGCATTATCTGCATGTCAAGACCCATCTTGTCCAGTACATGCCATTAGATCACACCATGATCTGGTTCATTACAGGAATCCGGAAACCACATGGTTTCAACTAAACTCACCAAAATAGCAGCTCTAGTAGTACTTCTCAGAAGTATCATAAAATTGAGCTTAAAATCTCACATTTTGCTTTTGTTTGTGAAACAGAACTGGCATTGATATGAAGACGTCTTATTCTGGAGGAATTCTTTGACAAAAGTAGAAAAAGCTGTTCTTGTCAAAGAAATGGTTTAATGGCTATAAATCTTATAGCTTTTTATGGAGAGCTAATGGGAAGTAAAGTGAGCCTGTAGCCGTCATTAAGCTATTAGGTCCATATGTGTTGCAGCATCCTTATTTATAGGATGATAGGAGTTGGAGAAAAATATGGCTTATATCATTTGTTATATTAAAGCCCCACAGTCTTTGTTAGATTAATTTATGAAAATATTTTCTAATTTCAGATTTTCAGTGGGGATTTGTCGCTGTTGTACCCAGGACGGGGAGAAACGACACAACCAAGATGCGGAGAAAATGGCTTATTTAATTAATTATAAATCGGTTTATAGAACTTGATTCGCAAGAGTAGCATAGTACTATTGGTCCCTTGGTCAACCACCTCCTAGAATGATTGGTGGAGGCTATACAACACCCATTTGAAAATATTTTCCTCAGTGTACCATAACAACACTAACTGAACAACAGCAGGTGCAAAGATAAAGAATTAGTTTACAAAAACCCGTAGCAGTGTTTTGCATAGTTTTCGTGAGAGACACAGATTTCTCACAGAATGCTGCAGAAAGCTGAAAAATCCCTCTACTAAAGCTTTTCAGTGTCCACAGGGATTGATACAGGTACATGAAGAGCCTGTATGACTACTCAAGCAATGGTAAATTGAGCCACTGAGTTACAGAGCTCCTCTTACACATATTGCTTGTAATCTTACTAGCCTTTCATGGTACATCAGAGAATCTCCTTAACATCTCTCAAATTCTCAACTTTCCTTTAATTTCTTTGAGTTTCTGTGATTTAATTTTTATTTGGTTGCCAAAAGTTTGGTTAAGCATGATGGAGAAAGATGCACTGGGTTGGTTTTCTGATAATCTGTATTACTGGTTAGCAAATAAACATATTACTCTTCACCTTCTTTTTATTATGAAATAATTTATTCTTACACAAGAGAGTGTTCACATGAGGCAGGCATAATATAATGTTTAGAAATGCAATAAGGTTTTGAGATTCCTGCTCTGTATATTTTTTTTCCAAAATCTTTTTGTGATCCCAGATGTTAAACAAATGAGGCCCTCTCATTTCTGCGCTTAGTTTCAGACTGTCCCCCACTGGCTGATCATTTGCTTCATCACCTACTATGTACTGATGTCCTAAGTGACAGCTAGGACAATGGAAAAATGATTCATCTTTTGGTTTCCTTAGGTAGTAAAATAAGTGCAACAAGTAATAGCTCAGGCAAATAATTTTGAATAATTTTAATGTCATATATTATGCAGAACCAATATTAAATTAAAGTTTGATTACACAAAAAATATTTCAATGAAGTAGCTCAGTTCCCATTTTCTTCTTGTTTCTGAAACTAAGACAACATAATATCCTGATTTGCTGAACTAGGAGTAAGTGCAGTAGTAGTTCTTAAATGTAGGTCCCATCATTTTATGGAAAATCGTTGTTTAAGACATAATTCACAGTAATTATCCAGTGAATATTTGTCAGTATTCCATACTTTGCTGCATACCAATTCATGCTAAAGCAGCCAGATTAAGCTGATTAGGTCAAAACACACTTTGTCTAAAGTATATTGAGAACACACTTGTAGAAAGTGCCCTAGCAGCAAAACACGCTGAAGAGAAGGTAACTTCCAACAGAGGAACTATGCATTTTAAGGTAAAAACCACATTAACTAGTGTCCAGAATGTTATGCTCTGGTTGCATGTTCATGTTTCTAAGTATAAAATTATGTCTCTTCAATTAATATTATTGGACTGGTGTACAGAGCTTTCCTGTCAATAAAGAAATTGATACCACATGTGAATGAGCTAAGATCAATTGTCTATTTCTCTCTGAGAAAGAGATTAAATATTATGAGGAAAATTCATGAGAACAGGCAATGGGCCTCACCAAAGCCATGGGCTCCAGAGAATAATGTAAAGTGACAAAAGCAATTAAAGAAAATAAAGAGCTGATAGTTGAGGAGCCAGTTAAGGTGAATGTCTCATTTCATTCCTAAGCATCCAGAAAACACCGATGAGTATTTATTTATATATGCTGGATGTATATGTATGCATACACAGAGTATATAGATACTATATAATAAATAATAAACCAGATATATCCATGTACACATCTAATTTAAAATCAAGCCAATTATAGTGAGATTTTCCTTATTCTTTTTAACAGAAAGCCAAACTACATACAATATGGAATATATACTATATAAATATATTATTTGTAACTAGTGTACTACTACATACAGCATAGGTAGCATATGAATTATGTAGGCTAAATATATATAGCATATACTCAAATATATATATGATATCTGAATTTTTATATATACTCATATATTCTTTTAGTTATATGGCTAAGTCAATTTTGAAAGTAGAGTATCCTCATAAAACATTTATTGTTTCAAATTATAGTATATTTGCCATGTATTGATCCATAAAAGTAATAAGTAACATCGCAAGTAACATCTTATGTTTCATGTAAAAATAGTAGAAAAAGGTACTGTAAGAAATGCCATATTAGTAGACATCTACAGCAATCTGAATAATTAGTGGCCTCATATTTTAAAAAATCTTAAAAACTTTTACTGATGCTTTTAGTATAGAAACATAATTCTATTCTTCATGCTTTGACTCTATTTTTCCATTCTAAAAATGTTAATAGCTTCATTATACCACAATAAAAATAGCCAGCTACGTGGCCCTCTGTCCTTTATCATAATTCTTTTTACCTCTAAGGGTAAGACCTGGATACCTGCCTATATGAGATGTCAAGACCCTGACATATCTAGCTTTATTTTCCCAACTAAACTTAGATTTTGCAAAGATACAAGAGGTCTGAACCCTACTCTTATGCAGCACAGAAATATGCAACAGAAAGTAATGTGCTACATGCCTTCTTTTATTTATTCTTTTCCACTTTTTAACGTACTAGGACTAGGTTATCAGAAAAAACCCCAAAATTTTCTTCTTTTCCATATATGAAATTGGCAAAATATGATGCTTAATGATAAAGCATTTTCTTCTTTACAGTGCTTTTAACTGCTGCTTCCTTAGTAAGCACAAAAGGTGAAAAACAAAAAAAGAGATTAAAAAAAAGCGTTATCAGCCAAATCTTTCCCTAGCTGAGAAACGAGAGAGGGAACAGGTAATACATCTGCTGTTGGACTGGATGATCTTAAGGGTCTTTCCAACCTGAATGATCTATGACTCAATGCTGTGTGCAATGTGAACAATACGAAAGAATTCTAGGACGTCCGTAATAGCAGTTGTAAGTGATACAGTAATATCAATCACAAAGGAGAGCAGATTGTCAGTTCTGCTTCGTAGTCATAAAAAGGTCCATGAAAGTCAGTAAGAAAATACTAATTCCATTCTGTGGCAGGTTTTGAAATTTCAGAGGCTTCTTCAGAATTTAAGAGGATATATGTGTCCAGCTAGAATCGCAATCTGCACATTACTCTCCTGAGAATGCTTTCTGTCCACAAATACCTCCAGACTTTGACTTCTACAATCTGGATGCTGAGACTCTCTAAATACTACATAAAGCTAACAGGTTTCTGACAGCATTTTGCTGGCATTTAAACTGTCTTTGTGAAATATTTGTGCTTTGACAGAGTAACAAATTCTGGGGGGGAAAAGATAGTTTTTTGGAAATGTTCTCTCTTGAGAAGATGAGTCTATACAACTCATGTTAGCTATAGAAACAAAATTATAAGTTCTCTGAACTAAAATATACATATTAAACTCTCAGTATTTCTTTCTAGTCAATTTTTAACACTTCAAGTTCAGACTTTTCTTAACTATTGTGCAATAATGGAAAGCTGCACTTGTCGTAGCCAGGAATATTACAATCGGGTGGGAAAAAATTTCAGGCTATTGAAATAGTTCATTCTCCATCATAGAATCACAGGATTATATTATCATAGAGTAATTGGGGCTGGAAGGAACCTCAGAAGCTTCATCCAAGGTGTCTCAGGTAACCATCCAATTGAATCTTAAAAACCTCGGTGAATGGAAACTGCACAACTTTTCTTTTAACCTCTTTTACTTCCTAGCTGTCCTCATTGGAGAAAAGTTTCTTTGTCTGTAAGGGTAGAGTTGCTCATGAATTTTGGCTGTTGTTTCTTGTCTTCCTGACGTGTACTGCTGCAAAAATTTTGACTCTTGTCTTCTTGAGGCTGTCCTTGCAGGTATTTGGAAGACTGGTATTAGGTCCTCTCTGCAAAGTTTTCTTTTCTCTTGGCCAAATGGACTCAGATCTCTGAATCCTCACAAAACAAAATTTGCAGCCTCCAAACTTCTTGGTGGCTAAGCCAATTTATCAACATCTTTCTTGTCTTGAAAGTCTCTAGACTGGCCGCAGCATTCTAGGTGATGTCTAACAAGAGCTGAGTAAAAAGGAAATCCTTCATTCCACTATCTGTATTACTATTAACTCAGGCCAGGATTCCTTTGGCCTGCTGCTGTGGAGCACACTGATGGCTCATAATCAGTTGCTTGCTGCAAATCCCAGAGGTTTTTCACGAGAATTTTCTTCCCCTGCTGCTAGTCTCCAGCTTGTACTCTAGCCAGAGGAATGTCTTTTCCAACTGCAAAATATCGTTTTTGTTCTTAAAAATTTCATAAGATTCCTGTAATTGTATATCAGGTCCTTTTGGATGGCAGCACTGCCCTCAGCAGTATTGGCTGTTTTTTCACTCACACATTATCATTTGTAAATTTGCTGAGAATTCAGTCTGTCAGCTCCTCTGGATCACTGATATGAATATTAAACAGGACAGGTTCCTGAATGGACCTAGGAGGAACACCACCAGACTGCTTGGTTAGGGTAAACACTCTCCTTTGATCCTGACCTCACAAACAATTTTTTTTATTCATGTAGTTATCCACACATTCAAACTATAATATCTTAACTTAGATACAAGAATGCTTTGGGACACTTTAAAGACTTACTAAAGTTTAGATAAATGACATTAGTACTCTTCCCTCATCCACTACAAATATAGTCAATTTTTGTTATAAAAGGCAATCCATTTATTTGGGCAATATTTTTACTACAAGGGTGATCAAATACACTTAAAGGCTGCCCACAGAGGTTGTAGAATCTCCATCTATCTCTGGAGATAATTCAGACATCAACTGGACATGTCCATAAGCAGCTTCATTTAACTGGCCCTAGTTTATATGTCTTAGTCTAGGTGACTTCCAAACAATCCTTCCAACTTTTTTTTTTTCTATATTTCTGTAGAAGTCACAGGGGAATGATAGGGCATTCAGGTAGAGAAGAAGTCAGGGAAAAGGTTGCTGAATGCAGTCACATAGTTTGTTTACTGGAAATGAGGAAACATCTTTTATACTGGATAAGATGAGCTCTGTTCATTCTTTCTCATTCACACTTCATTATTAATATAACAAGTGAATAGTTGTCTCCCTTGTCATGCCATTCTAAGTTACCTCTTCATCTGTAAATGTGCCCCTCTCTTTCCACCCTGAAAAAGTGGAGCAAAGTGGTAAGGAAAAGACAGTAAGTTAAGGGCTAAAAGCATTTAAATTTCTATCTGCTTTGTTTGACCTGGGAAGAATGCAAGGAAAGGCAACTGAGCAGGAATGGAAAGATGTCATAAGATTATTCAGGGAGAAAATTAGAAACGCCAAAGAATTAGAATTTTATCTGACTACTATTGCAAAAGTTAAAAAAATTTCTGTAAATAAATTAACAACAAAAAGAGAGCTAAGGAGAATCTCCATCCTTTATTGGATGTAATGGGAAACCTAGTGACAAAAGCTGAGGAAAATGCTGAGGTATTTGATGTCATCTTTGCCTCAGTCCCTTATAGTAAGGCCAGTTATTCTTGGAGTATCTGGCCCCCTGACCTGGAAGACAGAGATGGAGGGCAGAATGAAGCCCCCATAATCCAAGCGGAAATGGTCACCGGTCTGCTACAACACTTAGACACACACAAGGCTGTGGAGCTTGAAGGAATTCACCAAAAGGTATTGAGGGAGCTGGCAGAAGTGCTCGGTGAGCCACTTTCAATAATTTGCCAGAAATCCTGTCTAATTGGGGAGGTCCCAGTTGACTGGAGGTTAACAAATGTGGCAGCCGTCTGTTACAAACTAGTTTAAACACAGAAGAGCAAAGAAAACTAAGCCTCTGTGAATAAAATTGAAAGAACTTTGAAGGTTCAAAATATTCCCAAAAAATGAGATAAAGACCAAATGACATTAAATGTTGATGCCAAAAAATTGATATATTTTTATTTAATAGTAAAAGAGGCAAAGAGAAAGAAAGAGAAAAGTAGAGAAAAGTTAGAAAAAGCTACGGTTACTTTACAAAGCGTAGGATAGTTCACCGCCACACTGTGCTACCTTTGTTGCTGCTGAGACAGGGGGTGGGGAGCTAAGCAGTTTTTGCCTTTTTTTTCTGCTGTTTGAAGCATCTTATCTGCCTTCTCCGGTCTCGGGAGCAGTTTGGTTGGAAGATGGTGGCCCACCCTCTGAAACGCCGTGCCTGGTGGCTGCAGCCAAACCTCGGTCCGCTCGCGGTGGTCTCACCAGGGACTGCAGGAGCAGGGATAGGGGGTTCCACAACTCAGTCGTGACTTCGGTCCGGGGGTGCCAGGATCGGGGGGTTCTCCCCAAGCGACGTTGGGACCAGGAGGCCTCAGGGTGTCCCACAGCAGGTGGTGGTAGTGGGAGGAAAGGCAAAGTTTAGAGATTCTGCCCCTCACTTTCCCCTCCACATTTTGCACCAGTTTCGACTACCTTTTTACGGGCCTCAAGGCGGGCTACTCACAGTCCATCCCGTACGTCGTTTTCAGGTGATCAAGAGTGATTATAATAAGCAGACATAATGACAAAGCATTTTTTGAAACCTCTCTCTTATTATCAGGCTCTTACACCATCTACCAGAACAGCTGGAAGGAGGATCCAGGGAATTATTGGCTTGAGAGTCTGACCTTGGTTCAGGGGAAGGTCATGGAGATATTCATCTTGAGCACCATCATGTGGCACGTACAAGAAAATCATGTGTGGTGGGTTGCCCTTGGATGGATGTCAGGTGTCCACCAAAGCCCCTGTATCACTCCACTCCTCACCTGGGCAGGGGAGAGAAGATATAACAAAAAGCTTGTGGGCAGAGATAAGGACAGGGAGAGATCATTCACCTAATACCAAGAACAAGTAACAAAGAAAACAGACTTGACTCGGAGAAAATTAATTCAGTCTATTAAGAATCATTAAGAGCTTAATAATGAGAAATAAAAACTAAATCTTAATGCTTAAACACATGATTCCTTCTACTTTCCCACCTTGTTATTCTGAACTGTCACTAGTAAATATATTTGGAAATGATAAAAATATTTAGAGTTATTTTTTCAGCCTCACAAAATAATAGCCTTCATTGTTATACCATGTAGGCAGCATACTTGCTTGTTTATTTGAGGCATGCAAGATTAAGCTTTAGGGGAATCTGCAGAAGTAGGCAAGAGAAAAAGCTGGAGTAAACAAACAACCGAGACAAAACCAAACCACGGCAGACTGATAATTTTACTGTTGTGTCTATAGTGTACTTCTGTCTATTCCCATCACCCAGGTTTTTATTTTGCTCTTGAGTTGGTAGCATGTGAAAACTTGATAGCATTATATGAGATCAAGTACATAAGTTAGACACAGTCCTAGAGAGAGAGGCTTCCACACAGTAGACATGGAATGTTTTTTTAAATAATTGAGAGCATTTGCTTTTAAGGAAAAAAAACCCTGAAAATCTTTTAAAGTTCAGTTAAAAAGTTTTTAGATGGAAACAGTTATTAAACACAATATTGCAGAGTAAGAAGCTAAATTCACTACCTGTATTGCAAGGATTTTTATTAATTTCTGAAATTCTTCCTCAAATTTTCTAGGCAGAATAAATTATTCAAGTAAGATATCACATTTATGTAATATATTAGACCAGTATATTAATAAATCCTGATGTACAGCAAAAATGGCAGAAGAAAACCACTTCTAGGGAATCTTGTACAGCGCTTGTGAGGTGAATGAAGAGATGTATTTTTTCCTGTTTCTTTAAGCTGTTGAACTTTGAGTCTTATTTTTCTAGTAACAACAGAGAGGCTAAGAACATGAAAAACGTGTCAGTTATATTGGAGGGGCCTGAAGTTCTTTAATAGGAGTTTTGTCTCAAAAAAAAAAAAAAAGGCTATTTGATTATTTTTCTCCTTACATAACATTATTCATTCTGTACACAGTCTAATGCCTAAGTGAGGGAGATTTTCAATCTCCAAACGTGTTACTGTGAGTAGAATAATTAAAAATCAAGGGACCGTTCTTCACTGGAACAGGTTGCCCAGAGAAGTTGTGGATGCCTCCTCCCTGGAAGTGTTCAAGGCCAGGTTGGATGGAGCTCTGAGCAACCTGGTCTAGTGAAAGGTGTCACTGCCCATGGCAGAGAAGATGGAACTAGATGATCTTTATGGTTCCTTCAAATTGTAACCACTCTAAGAGTCTTTGTCTCTACAATTCTCTTAAGACAGGAAGTGCCAGAGTTCAACTGACACAGTAAAATCAAACAGTCTGAAGAAGATGTTCTTGTCCTTTTAACTTTGGCACTATATGTAGACAATGTCTTATTATAACATCTTATTTAACTTTGGCATTATATGTAGGGCAACACAGATTTGCACATGTTTGGTGTGAGTGCAGGTGGAATAAAATTTCCTTGCTGCTGTCATCAGGAAGATAAATCAGCCACAATCACTACCACATTTTACAGCCTATAAATTAGCAGAGACTGTTGAGGAAATATATTTAAATGGTAAGATTTTTACCAGAAGTAATGACATCAAATCAAATTAGAAACAAAATAGATGCAGTTAAACTATCTCATGAAGTATTTATTGCTCTAAGAGTCAAAAAACCCCACATATTATGGACTGGAGATGTTACTTTCTACTGTTTTCCATTTGGATTATCTTGCACCTGAGTTCCTTGTGTCCCTGAAAAAAGAATGGTATTTCACCAATTGCTTTTAAACTAGCAGCCTACATATACAGCCCTTTAGAAAACACAGAGTCTGGTTTAAATGACTGTTTAAGTGTTTGCTTTTCTCCACACCAAATGCACCTCTTGGCAGATCTCATCACTGAAGAACAGCTGAAGAGTCATCAGGTAGAAACCATGAGTCACAGATATGCCTCAGTGGGGAAATCCCACGCGTGCCTTACTTGCAATGTGTATGACATACATCTATCAGCTCATGCAGCTAAATCCCATGGCCCACTCAGCAGATGGCACAATGACAAAGCCTTTCCTGGAAAGATTCCATGTACGTACAGCAAAGGCTGATGTGGTACACAGAATGATGGAAGTGCCTGCATTGCTCTTTGCTAATGGTCTCTAAGTAGTGAACTGACTAGAGGACACACAGAGCAAAGAATACATTGTCTTTTGTCCAATATTCTACATTAAGATCTTTATGAGAATTGCAACCGGGAGAATTGCAACATTTTGAAACCAACAAACTCTGCTTCCAGAAAAGCAAAAAAATTATGAAAGTATACATTGTTTGTGCTTAGAAATATTAAAAGATCCGTGTTAAACAATTGCCACAGCTTTAGCTTATGTGATATTGCTTGCCTGCCCCGGGATATCTCCTGCCGGCCCGAGCCCCTCTTTGGCTCCAATTCAGGCAGTCTCCGATCCTCCTGGAGGGGAGAACACAAGGACGCCTTGGAGCTGCGGCACAGCAGGGGTTCCAGCAGTCCCGGGGAGAGGCGGCTCGAACGGCAACTTTGTGTTCCGTTCACTGCTTGGTGGGAGGCGCTCGGCTTTTCTCAGGGAGGCGGAGAAAGGCACAAGAAGGCTGCTTTTGTGCTATTCCAAGCAGCTTTTAATCTGCCCGAAAGCGAGGACAGAAAGAGCGCTTTACAATTCAAAGATACAGTTTTATACTCAGCGGCATAGGTGGGGCGCCGGCGGCTTCTGGCCACTCCGAGGTTTGCGTGGGCATGGCTGAGCGAGGAGAGCCAACCAGAGAGCCCCGCTGGCCCCACGCCTGTGCACTGAGGGGAAGCCCCGGCTTGGGGCTGCCCCCGCCGCCGCCCACAATGTGACAGAAGGCTGTGGAGTTTTTGTGAGTTTTGTTTTGTTTTTTTCTAATCTACCTTTGCTGAGTAACCTTTTCTGAGAAGACAGATCTTTTCTTTTGCTTCATGTAGGCGTGATCCTGCAAGCTCCGAACTTTTATGACAGTATTTACACTCCTCTTGACTTCTTCCATAGTGGCAACTGAAGAATGATGCTGACCACCCACAGTGCTTTGTAAGATTAGACGAAAAATTTAAAAGTTCAGAGAGCATGGACAGATGCTTTTTTTTTTGCCTGTGCTAAGAAAGAAAATAAACAAAAGAAAGTCTGCTGCGGAAAATCATGAAGAGAAAATTTCTAGTTGCATGAACAAATGTCCCACTCTGGTTAACAGAACTGTACTTCCTCCTTGATTTGGCGCATTGTGCATTCATTTCTGGATCACATCGGGAAAACTTGCCCACTGGAGACAACAGAGGGAAAAGCAAAGAAAGGGATTCACTGAACAGGGAAGGAACTTCAGGCAAAAATTTGGGGATTATGGGATGACAAAAGATATTCACTAAATTCTGTCCAAGTGCAAGCTTAATTACTTATTATAGTAAAAATTACCGTAAGAAAAGTATCTGTCATCACAGGGCTACAGACATGAATTTTTCCAATCTCTGAAAGATGAAACTTTGTATTTTAATTCATGTCCTCATAGCAAAACAGTTGTTTTCCAAAATAGTGGATAAAATAACACTTAGAGAATTCATTTATACTCAATATAACAAGAAATATCTTTTATTTCAATAAACATAGACATTTAAAACAAACAGTTTTGCATTGATCTGGAGAAAAATGTATCAGGGAAAAAGATAATCAGAGAAAAATTAACTACTCACAAGCAGCTGGTGGCTTTGCTGTTTGGCATCCCTTGCAGAGAGGTATCTAAACAATTTCATCATTTAAGATATCAGGAAAATCTTTGCTTACTGTAACTGTGGAAAAGGAATGTATCAGTACAGATCAACTGCATCCTTTTGACTGAGAACTTTGAAAGAGAATAAAGTGATTAGAAGGTTTACTGCAAAATTTTTGAACATTTGTGAAACCCAGGAATGTATTAAGCAGGAGTCCTTGAAATGCAGTAAAGATTTACATTGACATATCTAGGCAATATTTCTTCATTAATTATCAGTTGTATTGATAGTCAGTAGCATGGTTCTAAGCATTCTTTCTGTAGCAAAGGACCCAAATACTTGTTTCTTCAAGGAAATTTGCAATTTTTATTGTTTTCTGTTCCGTATGTATTAGAATGCCTATGGTGTCACATTAAACAAATTTTTCTGTCAGAAATAAATCTTTGCAAATTTCCCTTTCTCCTTCTCCCATTCCCCAAAAATTCGAGCAGTGGATCAGGAAAAGTATAGAGAACAGCAGCATTCTTTTTTTTCCCCCTCTATTTTCACACCAAACTGATTGACTACGGTCAGGAATGATTAGAGTGTTAAGTAAAAGATACAGATTATAGACTGATTTGAGAAATTTTGTTTGGAGAATTTTAGAATGCTCAGTTATAATGATAAATCCCTGCAGTGTTATCTCATTATTGTTGTCATTGTTATTACTATTATTATCGCTGCATTTCCTTAACAGATGGAGAAGTTACCAGCCAGTGTTATGTAAATGGATGCTTAGAATGGGTAAGTATGTAAAGCAAAGCACACAATTTCGTATGGAATAGCTCCTGGATTATCTGGTGTCTATAGAGACATTGCAAGATTCTTAAAAGAAGCTTTTAAAAGAACATATCTTAAAAAAATAACCTTATAAAATTTCTATTATAATTTTTATTATTATTTCTTCTTAGTATGACTTCTCTTTTTTTTTTCTGACCTTCTTTAAGTGAGTTATGAAATCACTGATCATTCTTTAGAAAACAGTTCAGTGAGTTAATTTCTGTTAGTTTTACTCTTTACTGGTAACTTCAGAAGTAGAAAGACCCCAGTTATGCATTATTTGAAGTAACGATTTTGTGTTATACAATATAGATGAGAATTTCGTGTGAACACATTTGTCTTTCACCATAAAGAATCTCCTAATGTTAGGGAGAATTAAGGTTCCCTCTGCCATTTTTGAGGCTCATCCATAGCATTATGTGCTTTACTGAACTAAACTGTGGGAGTAGAGAATTAAAAATCAAAGAAAAAATTGGTTTTGATCAAGCACAGTGTAATATTTAATTTGCTAATTAAATATGCTAAATATTAATATGTTAAATATCCAACAAAGGCCTCACATGTCACACAAATTGCTTTGGTAATAAATAATGTGACAGGTTGCTAACACAGTTATACAAACCTATTATTTACTTATTATTTTAAAAAAGGTTATCTCTGGAGAGTGGAAAACCTTGTTGTGCACAGTGGTGAGTTGGAATTATCAGATGAAACACTAATATGCAGCTTCCTAGTGACTTAAGACTGAGCAAGAGAAAGTGATTTTGTGATGTACTCCAACTACTGTCTTGTTTGAACAAATGACTTCATGAATGGAAAAGATGCAAAGCTTACAAAAGCTTCATGTATGACTAAGGCATAAAAATCTATTAAATAGCATTGGTCTTTATAAATCATCTCAGTATAACTTGTTCAGTAAATGAATGGATCTTTGTGACTGAGGGCATCAAATCAGTACATCAGAAACTTGTTTCAAATTGTCACGTTGCTAAACTAACCAAAATAAATTTCTCTGCCATAACAAAATGATTCTGCATTGTTTGAAAGCAGATTAATACGCTTCTTTTAGGTACACTGTCTAGTGCATGTTTTATGGGAAAACATACCTTAAGTGTTTTAATACATAAATTTAAAGGAAAATAATTTACCTTGCAGCAGCATGGCCAGTAATTAACCTCGTCTTGCTTTGTGCACTAATGTACATTGGTCTTAGAATCTTACTGTTCTCTACTCACACATAATGAATAAATCAACTAGTAATAGTTCTACTAATTACTACATTCTTCACTAAAAACACAGATTTGTGAGACAAAAGATTTATTAACAACTAAATAAAGCAAATTACTTCTAAAAGAATTTAGCATTTAGCAAAACAGCTAATTACATTTATTAAAAAATGTTGATCCAAATGAGTGAAATGACAAAAAATAATGACAAAAAATAACAATTTAAAAATCCCAGATGGATGTCAATTTCAAGAATTTTTAGGAAAATTGTATACAATTATTACAATAAAAACTAAATGCCTTATTTTACTAAGACAGAGGAATACAGTTATCCTGGAAAGTACTTATACTGTTAGATAAGTAAAATGACACAGGTCTTTCTGAAGTGTAAGATTCTCATCAACTTTTGGAGTTGGTTAGTGAGGAATTAATGTAAAGATAGCATAGATGTACCACAAGACCTGTGGTATATTATCTTGTAATGGAGCTAAATTCAAAACTGGCATTCAAAAACCTGAAAATTCTTTATTCAGGCTTGTCATATTCATTTGTATAACCCAAATTACCTTTTGATGAAACTTTTCCACAGAGTATTTGTAGAATCAAGATTTTTCACCCTGTGCTAGATTTTGTTATTCAAAGCTCAAAAGCCCCTGATAAATTTCTGATAAAAGTCTGATAAATTTTTCAGGATGTCATTATTCTGCATGCTGCCAAACAGCCTTTACATTCGTTAATCTTTATTTTGTATGCAGGAGAATTTAATTCTCCTGATATACTCCTTGATTTAAAAAAAGTGTAATTGTCTTGACTTCAGTTAGGTTATTTCAGTGGGGATCTATACTGCTGTGTGGAAGAGGTGACCTTGTCCCTAAATATAATTCAAAAGCTTGAGTCATTGTTGATATACACAGAAGAGCAGGATGCTACAAATTTCCATTAGTACGGTCTTCAATTTACGGCTTTGTTTCATTTTAGAGAACTCCTGTAAGATTCTAATTACAGAAGGAAAAGGTAAAACATGCTGTCCATGAAGACAAGCAATAAGAGCCTTACAATTAGGTCTATATACTATGCTGATATTTTCCAACTAGTGGACTTTTTTCAGAGGTCTGAATATAAATGCAATAAGACCTCTTTAGGTGAGAATACATTATTGGGAAACTTCAGAAACATATCATGTTAGCATTAATCAAGGTCGTTAAGAAAGTACACTCTAATTTCAACCTTATGACAAAAAAAGAAATGAGAAAATAGAACTTGCCATGACTGTTGAAAATCAGTGTTTCTGTAAATATGGAAAAAAATCCTACGAGGTGGCATTTTAATAGCAACTTCCTGTTTTTTGTGTAGAGGCTATGCTAAGGCACATGGAGGACAGGGAGGTGATTTGAGACAGCCAGCAGGGATTCACCAAGGGCAAGTCCTGATTGACCAACCTAATGGCCTTCTATGATGGAGTGACTGCATCAGTGGACAAAGGAAGCACTGCAGATGTCATTTTTCTGGACTTCTGTAAAGCCTTTGACATGGTCCCCTACAACATTCTTCTCTCTAAACTGGAGAAAGATGGATTCAATGAGTGGACTGTTAGATGGATAAGAAAGTGGTTGGGCAGTTGCACCCAGAGGGTAGTGGTCAATAGCTCTAAGTCTCAATGGACATCAGTGACAATTGGTGTCCCTCAGGAGTCTATATTGGGACCAGTGTTATTTAACATCTTCATTAGTTACATAGACAAAGGGATCAAGTGCATCCTCAGCAGATTAGCAGATGACACCACGCTGAGTGGTGCTGTTAGCACACCTGAAAGATGGGATGCCATCCAGAGGGACCTGGACAAGCTCAAGAAGTGGGTCCATGGGAATCTTATGAAGTTTAAGAAAACCAAGTACAAGGTGCTTCACGCGAGTCGGGGAAACCCTGAATATCCATCCGGGCTGAAGGGTGAACAGATTGAGAGCAGCCCTGCCAAGAAGGACTTGGGAGTGCTGGTGGATGAGAGCCTGGACATGAGACAGCAATGTGCACTTGCAGCCTAGAAAGCCAAATATGTCCTGGACTGCATCAAAAGCAGCATGGCCAGGAGGTGGAGAAGGATGGATCTGCCCTTCTACTCCATGCTGGTGTAGTCTCCACCTCAAGTACCATATCCAGCTGTGGGGTCCTCAGTACAAGAAAGACATGGACCTATTGGAGCAGGTCCAGAGGAGGCCACCAAGATGATTAGAAGGCTGGAGCAGCTCTCATACAAGGAAAGGCTGAGAGAATTGGATTTGTTCAGCCTGGAAAAGAGAAGGTTTCAGGGTTGATCCAATTGCAGCCTTCCAGTACCTGAAAGGAGCCTACAACAAAAATGGAGACTTTTTACAAGGGCATGTAGAACAAGAGGGAATGGCCTCAAACTGGAAGAGAGTAAGTTTACAATAGATATTAGGAAAAAATTATTCACTTTGAGGCTATTGAGGCACTGGAACAGGTTGTCCAGAAAAGCTGTGGACACTACATCCCTAGAAGTGTTCAAGATCAGGCTGGATGGAGATATGAGCACCCATGGACAGTGACAGGTGTCACTGTCCATGGGAGGGATGATCTTAGAGATCCCATTCTATGATTCTATGATTCTGCATTAATAGTTTGCATAGAAAATTATATATGCCCTCATAAAATCAACACTGTATTTCAAATGACTTTTAATAGATATTTGATTAGGCCATTGTAGCTCAGAAAGATGAAAATTTTAGGAGACACTGTAGTGAGTTATGGATGCTGAAAAGTTAGAGGCAGAGAAATTCTTCAGCTTTTTCTCAGTGTTCTGTGAGAGCATTGCTTTCTCACGTAGACTAGACGAAAACACTGAAGACGGTTTTGTAAACTAATTCTTTATCTTTGCACCTGCTGTTGTTCAGTTAGTGTTGTTATGGTACACTGAGGAAAATATTTCGAAATGGGTGTAGTATAGCCTCCACCAATCATTCTAGGAGGTGGTTGATCAAGGGACCAATAGTACTATGCTACTCTTGTGAACCAAGTTATATAAAATGATTTATAATTAATTAAATATTCCACTTTATCCTAAATTTTGATCATGTCGTTCTTCGCCGCTCTCGGTACAGACAGTGACAGTGAATGTAGTGCTATTTCTCTTCCAGACAATAGACACTGAATTTAAAAGCAGTTATCTAAAGAGCACGAAACATACAAAACTTGAAAAAAAATTAAGCCCTTTATTTGGCTGAAAGTAGGGAAAAAATGAGTGAAAGTCTATATAAATGAGAAATAATTCTAAAACCTTTAGGAAAGCTTTCAAAACTTCCCTTTAATAACATAATTTCACCTCCACTCCCACTCAATCTATTCCTTTTGTCAACGCTAACTGTAACTTTTCTGCTAACCTTTAGAAAACACCTAACTATTGCCCAGAGGAAAACATTGTTGGAAGAACGTTTCTCTTCTGCTACACAAAGGAGACTGAGCAGTGTGTGTGCAGAAAAATCTGTTGATGGAGACCATAGCGAACAGCATACATCAACTTGATGATGGAAGTTACTCCAACACCAAAAAAACCTCCAAATCCACAAAATTAACAGAGAGAAGGGGAGAGAGACAGTGAGACAGAGGAAACAGAAAATGAAAAACTCTTCCCAGATGCTCTGTTCGGGATAGGAGGAACATGGTCCCACATGAGTTCTCACCAGAGAAGCAAGTGACAATGATAAAAATTGTGAAGATGATGATCTTTTGTAGATGTTGTGGTTTACCTCAAGTTCAATAGACTTTCCATATAGAGCAGCATACATGTGCTACTGGTTGTGACTCTTTGTAATTTTGTTAGTATTGACTGAAGTATGTTAATGAGAATTAAAGCTGATCAGCTGTTAAGCTTCTGTTCACAATATTATTAGATAATATTTGTCAAGTATTGAAATTACTATTACTTTCTCAGTTGAGAATTGTGCTTTATTTTATTTAAAACAAGCCAAAGAACACAAGCAAGGCATGTAAAGGAAGCAGGGACCATGTGACTCAAAGCCTATGATTATGTACTTCCCATGCATCACATTAAATAACAAACTATAAATGTGTGGGTGCATGCGAATGATAAAAACCCATATGTGACTAACAGCACTCAAAACAAAAGTCTGGCTGTGCCAGAAAATGCTACCCAAATAAATAAAAAGAAAGGTCGCAGAATTGCAGATAGTAGATCAGTAGCATTAATAAGGTCAAGTCAAAAACTTACACAAGAGAACTTGCAACAAGAAAAAGAGAGGCCTTCTTTTTCTCTAAACCCTAAACTTGAACCCTGATACGTTCCTTGTGCTTTAGCCAAAGCCTCCAGCCATGGTCCTAGGCAAAAATGTCACATGGCCAGGGCTCTTTGGAAGCCTGCTCTTCCCTTTCATAGTGCCATGCCACCTGTGTTTTGCACATGTAGCTCTGCTTTTTCCTGAACCCAGACCCTAACCCTAAGTTCAGGCTGAGCCCAAGGCACAAGTTCTGTTGTAGTAGGGTTAGGTCTAACAGAACTTTTCCAGTAGTTGTACTGTATGTCTTCTAGAAATTCTCTTTAAACGTAAAAAAAAAAATTAAAAACCCAAACTGAACCAAACAGACACCCTACATGTAATGCATATTTTTTCCTCAAGATATTTAACTTTGTTAAATACTTGTATTACTGTGTTTCCATTTTTTAAATCTGTGGACCCGAAGAGGCAGATGGCTTAATGGTTTGCAGATGGTTGAAAATGATAAATGGCTGTGACAAGGTTAGTAATAGTACTTTTGTTCACTGTATTAGCGCAATCTGTTTCTGCCTAGGAACTATTAAGTGGACTTAAATTAACGAGATATTTTCCTCTGCTTTTTGCTCTGATGTTTTATGGTTTAGTTTTCAATATAACTCATATCTATCCGTACTGAGTGCCATTTAATACACTTGTAGTTTTACAGCTATTAGCTGTGTCTTGGGTGAAACCTGCTATTTCATCTGTGTCTGTTATCGAAACTTTTTTTCAGACATATTTACAGGTTTTTGAGTTCATAGCATGTAACTAATGAAAAAAGAAAATCCATATGACCTCACAGATGCATTCCATAACTACCCTGTAAAACTGGTAGAGGGAAGTGCCTTGTATTTGGTTTTGTTTTATTCCCTTGAAGTAATATGTCAACTGTGATAATTGGGAATGGCAAGGTTATAGCAAAAAACAAAAAGTATTATGTATTCTTATTTTTCTGTGTATTTATCAAATTATTTTCCCTTTCTCAGTTTACTACACTGACAGTGAAGAAATTAGCAGGAGATAAAGGATAATTAGGTTGTCAAAACATTAGTAAAAGGTATGGAAAAGATTATTATATGAATATGAGAATGGAGGCTTACTATGATTCAAACCAATGGCTGGTGAAGCCTCTTTCACATGAAAGTATACAGCAACATTTATTTTCAGAATAAGGTAGAGGAAAAACAGTGACATTCCCACTAATTCAGTGTGGTCTTAATTTCATCTCCATTCCATTGCTGGGCAATGGAATTTTTTACTGGAATGATTTCTCCATAATCTCTTCATTAAAACAAAACAAAAGCCAAACCAAACCAAACCAAACCTAAACTAAACTAAACTAAATAAAATAATTAAAATAAACAGATTTTGTCCAGACACCGCTTTGTATTTTGCAAGGTTTTGTTCTAGCAGAATTTTTGGGTGGCCTTTCCATTTTCAGCTGGGAATTTTATCTACCATTGTACTGTCCAAATCAGAAGTTTTATTAAATTCTTCAAACTCTTGACCATCTCAGGTTTTGCTAACAAATATTTCTAACATCAATTCTACTCTGGACCCACCATTATAAACACATCACAGTGGTGCAGTTAAAGCAGTTACTTTGATTAATAGTCTTCCTCCTCTTTTCTGGTTCCAATCAAGTACTGTAACTCTCATGTCCTTTACAATAAAAAGATGTTCATGAGAGTTTGTGGGTAATGTTTTATCTATCTTATATGTCTGGCTCTTACATATTTATGTGACTTCTTCTGACAAATCTATGGCTTTCTCATTTGCTAGTCTATGATCAGTGATGACCTACTCACCATACAGTTACCAAGTTCATTCCCTCAACTCCCTTTTGAATATCATCTTCTTAATTTTCCTGTCATCTGGTACTTTCATACATTCTTAAAAATCATTTCCAGTGAATAAAAGATATTGCCAGAAAGTTCTTAAAATACTGAATACAGCTCTTCCAACCCTTCAGACTTTAAATATTTCTCCTGTATCCAAGAAACATGCTCTTTACTCACTGAAACTAGAGAAGTCTCTCAAAGCCATGTAAACATGGTCTTGCTTCAGTCTGAATGTAGAATAGAAATAGTTAACGGATAGTTCCGTCTTTCAGCAATATATCTGAGCAATCCTATGACGTTTGGCTAGATTTAGATATACTGAAATTTGGTACCTTATTCATAATCTCAGCTTTGTCTATCATAATAGTCTAATATGGTACTGTGGTATGGCCACATTTATATAATAGTCTTAAACAGACTATCCCACAGCACTGACACAGCTTAGTGCATCCTTTTAAAGTCAGATATTTTCAGAAGACAGCTAAGTGGAGGAAGTCCAAGAAGGACTGACTGAAGTAATGTAGACCGGGAATTGGGTTTTGTGAAGAGAAAAGTTAGGTAGGGTTGGCCTTTGGACGAGCTGAGACTTCCAAGGAGCAATAGGACTTAAAAAAACCCAAATAAACTACCAATGGATTATTTAAACACAAAGAGCATAGAGTTGCAATTCTACTTTGGAAAATGTGGAGAGCTAATTCAAGCTACAATGTCAGAGTCAAAATCTGAGAACCTGTGATTCCAAGAGATTTAGCACATAGAAATTGAAAGTGATAGTATTTCTAATAAATATAAGGATCTTTAAAGCTTTAATGTTGAATGACAGACAGAGAAAAAATAAGCAATGTTTAGTTCCTAAATGCAATAGTATAATTTACATTAACCACTTCTAATAATTTTAGTTTAAGACAAGAGTTTCTGGTGATCATATAATCTAGAGATGTTTAATACAAAAAAAGGTAACTGCCCTTCCAAGGACAACTTCTCGCTTTTAGAGTTATACTCCCTTTATTCACACATACACAAATAAATTCAGGCCCTCTTAATCATACGTAAATTTGAACTTGGTTATGCGTCATCCACCCTATTCTTCAAAAAAAGTGACAAGAAATAAAAATTCAGATTGAATCTGTGAAATCTGTTGAAATACAGACTTACCAAGGTAAAATCCACCTCAATTTTGAGCAGATCCCACCACCCAAATTTCCAGTCTGTGGGAATATTTCCATTAACATAGCCAAGAGCTGACTGCTGCCCTGAAACTGTGAAAGTAATTACTTTTAAAAGCCTTTGACCCCAGAATATTAGTCATGAACAGATAGTTTGCATTCCCTCGTCCATCCTTGTTCCACATATTTTCTCCACAGAGAGCAGTCTATTTACATAGAAATTGCAAAAATAACCTTTTATGAATTTAGCATTTAGTGTGCTTTACTTGTACCATTCCCCCTCTCAAGCCTTGTGAAGGATGAATATTGCAATAATGCATACATATTCATAGGCAATATTGTAAGCTAATTCTCACAAGGCTGTTATTATTCAGAACTTATAAATGAATCCTTAATAGCCACTCAAATCTATAAAAAAACATCATATAGTTGGTCAAATTAAGTCATTTAACTGCAGTACAATGATGAAAGAATATGAAGAATTTAATATGAAGTACATTCTTTTGACATGCAATTGGAAAAAACATGACAACAGCCAAAAATACATATTTGATGTGGAGCCATCAAACAGTATCTTATGCATTAACTTTTTTTTGTTCAGAAACTTGCATCTTACTACCACATTACAATGGATGTACATTGCTGTAGACCAATCAAGAATGCAGCTGACCAAACCCAGAGATCAGGCTTAAAACTACTGCAGTGTACCAGTGTTAGTATTCATCATGACCTCGCTAAGAAAGGCATCCAGACTCCATATTCATTTAAACACCATTTATTGAACCAAATGCTATAAAGAAAAAGAGGATAGATATTCATAGGTAGCATTACAGAATGTTTGAGGTTGAAGGGACATTAAAGATCATCTTATTCCACCTCCAGTTCCCTTGGCCTTCCACTAAATCAGGTTGCTCAAAGGCCCATCTAACCTGGCCTTGACATGTTCAGGAGTGTGTGAGAGACTGAAATATTGTAGTTTATGACTTAAGCATTTTCATGAAGGGCTTTTTTACAAAAGCTGCAACATCCTGAATGGGGCTCTGAGAGACCTTGGACCTGCTTGCTGATGAAGATAAGATAAAGTAATAAAATCAGGGCTGGGGACATTCACAAAAGCTTAACACCTCCAAGGTGGAGACCACAGCCCCAGGACTATCAGCTACCAGGCTTGCACAGACCCTCATACCAAAGGGTGGGGGGAGAGAGGCTTTGTGTGTGTGTGCTGGAAAAGCCTCTGGTGAGAGGGGCGGTGACCGCCCATCCTCCATTGTGCAGAGGAGCCCAGCTGAGGGGCCCCTTCACCCTGGGTGGGGGGGA